>SJYV01018031.1:130449-192257 GCA_006410875.1 Neotragus pygmaeus
TGGAGAAGGAAATGGCAACCCACTCCAGTGTTCTTGCCTGGAGAATCCCAGGGATGGGGCAGCCTGGTGGGCTGCCATTGTGGGGTCACATAGAGTTGGACACGACTGAAGTGACTTAGCAGCAGCAGCAGCAGCAATTCTAGTATGGCATTCTTTACTTTGTTAAAATGTCTCTAGTTGTGATACATATACTGTCTACTGATTTCTAACAAGTAATTTGCATTTTTCAACTCTCATTTGTATGTAGATATGACAATGGCACCCCACTCCAGTACTCTTGCCTGGAAAATCCCATGGACGGAGGATCCTGGTAGGCTGCAGTCCATGGGATTACTAAGAGTCAGACACGACTGAGCAACTTCACTTTCACTTTTCACTTTCATGGATTGGAGAAGGAAATGGCAACCCACTNCAATGGCACCCCACTCCAGTACTCTTGCCTGGAAAATCCCATGGACGGAGGATCCTGGTAGGCTGCAGTCCATGGGATTACTAAGAGTCAGACACGACTGAGCAACTTCACTTTCACTTTTCACTTTCATGGATTGGAGAAGGAAATGGCAACCCACTCCAGTGTTCTTGCCTGGAGAATCCCAGGGATGGGGGATCCTGGTGGGCTGCCGTCTATGGGGTCGCACAGAGTCGGACACGACTGAAGCGACTTAGCAGCAGCAGCAGCCACATGATAACTCATATTGATAACCCATCTTCTTATCTTCCTTAGTGGAAGAGGTAATCTGATTTACCATTTTTATATTGTATACTAGGTATTCCTCTTAGCACCAATGTATTCTTTTTATATTTTTATTGTATACTATATGCTATGGACTCCTTTTGAATGACTTGTCATGTTCATATACTTACATATTGTTCCCTGAAAGAATGTTTATGCTTTTGAGATCAGGCACTAGGGAGGTGATGATTTTTCAGCTTTTTTCTATCATGTCCAGAGCATCCTATCCAATAATTGATATTAATTTAACAAATATTTCTTGACATGTATAAAATACTATTTCTAGGTCACGAATTTGCTAAGTAAATGCTCTTTCCATTGGTGTGATTGTTATCATCTCATTCAGCTTTTGATTAGAACTGTCGTCTACAGAGAAAAGGGAAGGGAGGGAAGGAGAAAGGAAGCAAGGAAAAAAGCTTGCCTCTCTATATTTATGAATACCACAATTATTTTACGTGGTATTAAATGCCTCTTACATAAGACCCAGTTTTTAAATTGCTTGCTAGTTCTGCAACAAAACAGTTAAAGGCAGGATGTGAAAAAGAAAGCGATGCAATTTATTTATAATTAATTTAAGTTAAAAATAAAAAAAAAAGGGTTACTCTCAGTGGTGCTACTGTTGAACTGTCATTTAAAAGCTTATATATAATTAGTGGAAGTATGTTAATTGAATTATGGCAATTAAGTCAGCCGTGAGACAAGAGAGTCCCTTCTGATGGACGAGATTGTGGTAATTCTGTAACCCACTCTCCTCTGTTAGAAACTTTCAGGACCATAGCTCATCTTGCCCCTTAGTAATTTAGCTACTGTAATGTAGCCAAATCTTGATTTATCTGATGTTAATTATCTACTTTGTGGATTTTTTTTGAGCTCTTGGATTCTTCTTTTCCTTTTCCATTGGTTACTTGGTTGTCATCACTGATGGGTAAGCTGGAGCCATGAAGAGGTCATGCAATTTACGTCTGTTGGCTTTTTTTTTTTTTTTTAAATATGAAATATCCTCACCAGTAAAGGATAAAGTGTGTGGGGGGGGGGAAGTAAAATTATTTGAGAGGTTGATGTGAAGAAAGTGATTATCTCTTCAGCCTTCTCTTTAATCATGTCATTGTTGATTAAAGTGTTGAGAAAATACTGAAGCAGGAGTTGGCAGGAATTGGGGGGCTGTTTGGAGACTCCGTCCCCCTAACCCCTTTTTATAAATGTTGTAAAATGAGCTAGCCATGTCCCTAACCTGATATTCACAAACAAAGTAGACTTGGCAAATTTCCTTCCTCCCTCCAGGACTAAATTTACTCTATAAAATGAGATCACCACAGTTCCTTTCAACTCTAAAGTTCTCCAGTTTTTGGTCTAGTCACAAAGACCATGGCATGATTTTTAGAAACTCTCAATATGGATGGTTCACCTCCTATGCCCCGGGGTGACAAAGAGGCGCAGGCAGAATGTATGCCAGCCTGATGAACCAATGGGAAGTGGAGCTGACGCCACTGAGGACCGGCATGGGGGCGGGTCCGAATCACAGATTCCTGCAGAAAAGGGAAAGCAAGAGAGAAGCCAACAGAGAAGAGAAGGGCCAACCGTACTGACATGTCTGAAAACAGCAGTCCTGGGGGAGTTCTGTGAGCCGGACCAGTCCAGTCATGCACAGGACTGGGTGCAGAATGAGAATGTGGGCTCCTTGTTTCAAGACAAAACATTTCAAAATGGCACTGGCAGAGCTTTAAGCTAAACAGAGGGCCTTCTCCTGTCAAGCCTGTCTGTGTGCCTTACTGGAAGGGATTAATCCTATTTCCCAGGGGGGTGAAATCCCAGGAACCTCCCCTCCCTGGACGCCCTGAATCTGCAGGGCTCACTTCGAGGCTGCTGCTCATTCAGCACTGTTTCTTGCTTGCTTTTTTTTTTTTCAACAGGGCTGCTAGCTGTATAAATATTTTACAGTTCCCCTATGAAAAGTTTCCAAGGGGCCCATGTTAAGGGAAAAATCTTTGAAAGGATTTTTTCCATAGCAATTAAAAACTTTCAAAGCACTGAGAGCTCCCCAGTCTCACTTTAGTGCAACAAACCTCTATTTTTTTGGACCAGTTTGGATGGCTCTGGGTCTGAAAACAAGCCAGCCTCTTTGTTTGGTGACTTTGTGGGTTGCCGATAGACATTTCGAATTTAAATTCATTAGATACATAGCAGAGCTGTGGATGGAACCGTCAGAGGGTTTAGGAATGCTGTGATCAGAAACTCTAACCCCGATTTCCTGTATCTCATTTACAGGGGTAAAATAACTATAAATCAAACTAAAGCTCATTTCAGCTCCCCAGATGAAGTCAAATGTACACTCTGACTTATGCATATACCATTTTTAGTTAACGCACCAATAAAAATAATTGTGCAAGCCTAAATTTGGAAGTGTTCCCAGCGTTTATGACAAAACTTAATAAAGCCAGGCGCATTGAATGTAATATGGGAATTTTATTGAAATGAAATTAGTCCATCATGTAAGCTCCACATTTTCCTCAGATTTCTTGGACTTCATATGAGCACTCTCCTGGGGACCCTAATAGGGTCCTGCAAAAATTCAAGTAGAGTCTGTAGAGACACACTTCAGACTACAGCTCTGCAGTGGGTAGAATGGTGTACCCCAAGTTTCCACGCAGCAAACCAAACACACTTTTCCAAGCATGGCCCTACTCCCCACCCTGAGTTCTAGGCAGCAGGCATATTGTTGTGGTTTTGCTCAGAATGTAGGTCTCCTGGAGAGATGGGATGGAAGTTCATTTGTAACTCTAGTAACTGTGATATGTGCCAGAAACCTATTACGTCATTTCCCTGGGGAACCAGAATGGCAGCAGCATTGAGTATATCCATGTAGTCTGGTTGCTTGACCGTATCTGGGATGGAAGTCGGGGATCCAGGGTGCTTTCTGGCTGCCCAAAGGAGGAGACAATATTTGTGCATTTGAAATTTATGGTTTGGGGTGGTAGTGTAAGGATGAGATTGGAAGATTGGAAAGAAGGAATTCAAGTTCAGATACGAATTGTATTTCATTTACGTGGTTCACAAGCTGCAATTTGTATAAACACTTCCTGGGGTACTTGTTAAAAAAGTCAATGCCCAGGCTCCACCTCAATAGATTTTTAATCCGTTACATCCACAGATGGACCTGAGAATCGGCTTTTCAAACAAAGCCTCAGGTGAAATTGACACAGGTTGTCCAAGGATCTCAGTTTTAAAAATACTGCTAGTGGATTGATCATCACCAACAACAAACCCTTCTCATTATATTTAATTGCTGTAGACTAAATGTTTCCCTGTAAATTCGCATGTTGAAACCTAAACTCCGATGTGATGGTGTTAGGAGGTATGGGAGATGATTAGGTCATGAAGGTGGAGCCCACATGAGTGAGATTAGTGCCCTTAAAAAAGAGACCCCAGAAAGCTCTCTTGCCCCTTAGCCCTATGAGGACGCAAGGAGAAGGTAGAATCAAGCTCTAACCAGACACCGAATCTGCCAACACCTTGATCTTGGACTTCCAAGCCTTCGAAACTGAGAAATAAATTTCTGTTCTTTATAAGCCACTCAGTCTAGTTTATAGCATCCTGTAATGACTAAGGCATTACGAAGTGTTTATTTTTGAGGTGTTACTATGTGCATAAGGAAAGGTCTGGACCATCTCCTTCACTGAATTTGGATCGCCATCTAGATAGGTGTCTAGCAGATTTTTTTCAACTCAGAGGACAGATATTTTATAGCATTTTTAATAGCCTGTTTTCAGTGATTAATCATCATTCCTGTCAAGACTTTTTTCCTTAGATCTACACAAATTTCTTGCTGAAATTTGAGCCCATTTCTCCCTATTCCCTTCTCAGAAGATATAGAGAATAATTGGGTCAGTTCAGTTCAGTCGCTCAGTCATGTCTGACACTTTGCGACCCCATGAATTGCAGCACGCCAGGCCTCCCTGTTCATCACCATCTCTCGGAGTTCACTCAGACTCGCGTATATCGAGTCCGTGATGCCATCCAGTCATCTCATCCTCGGTTGTCCCCTTCTCCTCCTGCCCCCAATCCCTCCTAGCATCAGAGTCTTTTCCAGTGAGTCAACTCTTCGCATGAGGTGGCCAAAGTACTGGAGTTTCAGCTTCAGCATCATTCCTTCCAAAGAAATCCCAGGGTTGATCTCCTTCAGAATGGACTGGTTGGATCTCCTTGCAGTCCAAGGGACTCTCAAGAGTCTTCTCCAACACCACAGTTCAAAAGCATCAATTCTTTGGTGCTCAGCCTTCTTCACAGTCCAACTCTCACCATACCATACATGACCACAGGAAAAACCATAGCCTTGACTAGACGGACCTTAGTCGGCAAAGTAATGTCTCTGCTTTTGAATATACTATCTAGGTTGGTCATAACTTTTCTTCCAAGGAGTAAGCGTCTTCTAATTTCATGGCTGCAGTCACCATCTGCAGTGATTTTGGAGCCCAAAAATTAAAGTCTGACACTGTTTCCACTGTTTCCCCATCTATTTCCCATGAAGTGATGGGACCGGATGCCATGATCTTCGTTTTCTGAATGTTGAGCTTTAAGCCAACTTTTTCACTCTCCTCTTTCACTTTCATCAAGAGGCTTTTTAAGTTCCTCTTCACTTTCTGCCATAAGGGTGGTGTCATCTGCATATCTGAGGTTATTGATATTTCTCCCGGCAATCTTGATTCCAGCTTGTGTTTCTTCCAGTCCAGCGTTTCTCATGATGTACTCTGCATAGAAGTTAAATAAGCAGGGTGACGATATACAGCCTTGACGTACTCCTTTTCCTTTTTGGCACTAGTGGTAAAGAAACCTCCTACCAATGCAGAAGACGTAAGAGACTTGGGTTCGACTCCTGGGTTGGGAAGATCCCCTGAAGAGGGGCATGGCAACTAGTATTCTTAACTAGGGAATCCCATGGACAGAGGAACCTGGCAGGCTACAGTCCATATCGTCACAAAGAGTCCAACACAACTGAAGCAATTTCACACACACACACACACACACACCATCTTGATAATAATCCTTTAAGGATTTAAAGAAAGTCAAAGGTATCTTCTTATTAATCCACATGGCAAATCGTTTTGTTCATGGTCACAGGCCAGTTTCCATTTTTATGATTCCAATCCTTAGGTCCAAGGATGGCTAAATTAGGCCTGGCCTTCAAATACTTCAGGTACCCGCCTGTTCAGCCTGCCTTCCCCAAAGCCATCTTGAAGGGAAGGGACTCTGGGAATTTAAGGAGTTGTTTTTGGACATTGTCATCACCACTTCCACAGTTTATATGGAGAGAGTAACTGTCTCTTCTTTGACCTTTTCTTAAACTCAATTCTTTCTACTTTCCCTCGCCTTCCCTATGTTTCATCCCTCTAATTAACAGACTATAAAACCTTGCCTGACCTCTGTGGTTGGAACAGAAAATGAATTGGAGAATTTAAATGGAAGTTGGGCATGGCCTTTCTTCTCTGTGGTAGTGATGGAAAACCTCTGAGGTGGCCTCCTCACACCCACGCTGTGTATAATCAACTCTCTTTGAGTGCAGACAGGGCCTGTGACCGTCTTCTAACCAACAGAATACAGTTAAGTTGGTGGGATGTCATTCACATGACCACGTCGTGTCTTATGAGACCCCAGCTGCCTAGCGATCATGGCCCCAGAGACTCAGCTTGCTCGTTTAGTGAAGTCCATGAGGCAAAAAAACATGGATGCCCTTGAGGACTTGAGGGCAGTGTCCAGGCAACAGTCAGCAAGAAACTAGGGCCCTCAGTCCTGCAATTTGGGAAAGTGGATTCTGTCAACAACCTAAACAAGCTTGGAAGCAGATTCTTCCCTGGACAAGCCTTCCTGTGAGACTTGATTGCAGCCTTGGGGGACCCTAAGCAGAGGATCAATGCAAGCTGTGCTCAGAGACCTGCCCACATGAGTTGTGGGATAATAAGTATGTATTCTTTTAAGCCAGTAACTTCATGGTAACTTATTACTCAGCAATAGAAAATGAATGGAAAGACCGCCTGATTTTACTTACCTGGCAGTGTGTAGGGAGAACTATACAAGGCTGATGAGAGAAGGCCTCTGGAGAAACATTTAGCCTTGGGGGGCCAGGATCGATGGGGACCTAGTATTTATTATCCTTGTAAATATTTTGGAGTTTAGTGGATGAGAAGGTGTTTGAAATCATCCCTAATATTTGCATAAAAGCCATTTCCGTTACAAATTAATAGTGATCATTAGAATAATAGCTCTCATTTATGTAGCATGTACTATATATATACATATATATATATATGTATATATATATATAGCAGTCACACTTTGAGTGTTTATATAAATCAATTCATTTAACTCTCTTAACTGTACTAGAAGATAAAAACCCCATTTTACAGATGAGGAAACAGAGGTACCCAGAAATAAAATTATCAGGTCACCTCTTTATTTGAGAAAAATAAAACAGACAGGGGGCCCAGAAGGCAAACAATTATTTTTGCCAGCTGATATCCAATTAGGCTTCCATGCATCTTCATTTTTAGAATGATGTCTAGCCATTATGAAACCTGGGCATGGCATGGGCTTCGTTAGACTTCTGAGAGGCCTGTGTGAATTCAACATAGAGGTATTTTTCCTAATGATAATAGTAGTTGCCAAGTAGACAGAAGTGAACTGTACTTCTGTAAGATTGGAAACAGTAGAAGCTCAGACTCTTGGACCAAATAGGATTTTAGGCCTATTAACTCTGGCAAGACACTTGCAATGCTGTCTCTATTTTAGTGGCTTTTATCAACATATTCTCAATTTTATTAATATTCTTTTGAAAGTGTAGAAACAAAAGACTGAGCTTGACATGGTCAATGGAAGTACCATTTTGTGGCTCTCATGGGTCATACTGTTTTTATGCGTCCTGCAATGATATTAAATTACCTTTAGAAATAGCTGCACAACATCCTAAGTGGGTAGGCATCCTATGATTTACTTTTTTCCCCAGGCCTTAGATTTATTTAATCAAGCATTTCCAAGTTCCACTTGCAGTTTTTTTTATTTCTTTTGGCCTTGAGAAACCCATTCAGATTCAGCTAACATGTTTTTAGTGAGTGCTGGGGGTAATTACTAGTGTTTTCACTTTACAGGTTAAAAAAACTGCGATTCAGAAAAGTTAACTGCCTGTGGTTAAACAATTAGAAATAACAGATGAAAGATTTGAAGTCAAACCATCCAGCTCCATGCTCAGGACTCTGCACACAATACCAAGCTGTGCTTTATATTTCTCCCCAAAAAGTTCTTCATGGGGAATGATAACAAGATGGGTCATCCTTTCCCCCACATTCTTGAGTATGTGAAAAGATAAAGTAGAACGTATTTAAATGTGCCTGATTGTGTTTTCCCCAGATGATGTGGTTTTTCAGCAAACCAAGAAGGTTCCACTTGCCTTAAAATGGGATCTCTGTTATCACGCACTCCACTGCAGATTTAGTCCTTTCGAAATAAAGGCTTTTTGAAATTTTCATGTTTCCTTGAGACTTTATCAACAGATTCTGAGAACTAGTGCCTTGATGACAATTGGCTGTGCAGAGCCATTCAGGGGTTCTTTGAGAACCTCCCACCACGTGTCTTCTGCCAGTTAGAGAGGTATGGTCTAAGGGAAAGGGGAAGGGTGGTCTGTGGCATGGCTGTCCTAGAGTGAGCAGCGCTGGGTCTTGAAATAGAAGTGCCAGTCCTAGAACATTTGTAACCAGACACCACACCACTTGGAGCAGCATCTGAACTTTACGCCTCTTCTTAACAAGCATTTTTAAAAGCACCTAAATTAAAAAAAATCTAAAAGCCACATGTCCCACCCTTACTTCTATCTTGTCCCTTGGTCTAGTTTCATGCTACACCCCATATCCTGAGCAGTCGCCTCTAGGTAGTGTCTATCAAGTCTGGAGAATTGTAGAAACTCTTCCTTCTCACTTAGAGTTGGGAGAAACCCACTATGGCAGTAATTTTCTCCTGAATCCTGCTCCTTCCTTAGACCGCAGATTACCACTCCAAGATCTCTGACTGGTGACAAAAGATAGGACTTGACTTGTGAGTTAGATGGGAGGATGGTAGGGAGGCCAGTAAAAACAGAAGAAAGGAAATGAATGTTCAGCATGAATTTCTCACACTTCAAGAGAATAACCCAACTTGCCCTGTGCTGACTCACTCTTTAGCTAGCAGTAATCCTGGTGTGGTCTGAAACCATGTCCATTATCTCATTTCATGTTATTCATTTCTTCCATGACATTTATTGAGACCTACTGTGTGAAGCACAATTCTAAGTATGGAGATTCAATAGTCAACCAAATTCCTTTCCTCAAAGCAGAAAAGGTTCAGGGAGGAGTCAGACCCATGAATGAGTGATTGCAATCTTGGGTAATAAATTATCTGGGACCATAAGGAAAGATGGGCTTCTCTGGTGGCTGAGACCACAGAGAATCTTCCTTAAGTGCAGGAGACCAGGTTTGATACCTGGGTTGAGAGGATCCCTTGGAAAAGGGAATGGCAACCCACTGTAGTATTCTTTCCTGGAGAATCCTATGGACAGAGGGGGCTGGTGGGCTACAGCAATAGCATCGCAAAGAGTCAGACATGATTAACACACACACACACACACACGCAGGGAAAGATAATCTAAGCCCCTACATTACTTATTTACTTATAACAAATCACCCCAAACATGGCAACTTAAAATAGCAAATATTTACTACTTCATATAGATTCTGAGAGTAAAAAAATCAAAGAGTGGCTTAGTTGGATAATTCAGGCTCAGACACGATCCTGAGATTGCTGTTAAGATGTCAGCCAGTGCAGAACTCATCTAAGGGCTTGACTGGGGCTGAAATATCCTCTCCCAAGAAAGCTCACTCACAGGGCTGTTGGCATCAGTTCCTCACATGTGGGCCGCTTCCTCAGACTGCCATCCTCCCCCAGAATCAGTGATCTGAGGGAGAACCAGGAGCTACAGTGTTTTTATAACCTAACAGCAGAAAATGTCTTACCATCACTTCTGCTATATTCTACTGGTCACAGATCAACTCCGATACACTTTAAGCGGGAATTATGCAAACCATAAGTACCAGGAAGGGTTTTGGGGGGGACATTATGGAGGCTGACAAGCACACCAGTCTAGGAGCTTTGGGAAAGGCTACCAACAGAAACCAAGATCACAGGGAGGAATCAAATTTGAGACCTGGTACAAAAATACATCTAGTCAAAGCTATGGTTTTTCCAGTAGTCATGTATAGAAGTGAGAGTTGGACTATAAAGAAAACTGAGCACTGATGAATTGATGCTTTTGAACTGTGGTGCTGGAGAAGACTCTTGAGAATCCCTTGGATTGCAGGGAGATCCAACCAGTCCATCCTAAAGGAAATCAGTCCTGAATATTCATTGGAAGGACTGATGCTGAAGCCGAAACTCCAGTACTTTGGCCCCCTCATGCGAAGAATTGACTCACTGGAAAAGACCCTGATACTGGGAAAGATTGAAGGCGGGGGAGAAGGGGGTGATAGAGGATGAGATGGTTGGATGGCACCACTGACTCAATGAACAAGAGTTTGAGCAAGCTCTGGGAGTTGGTGATGGACAGGGAAGCCTGGCCTGCTGCAATCCATGGGGTCGCAGAGTCAGACATGACTGAACAACTGAACTGAACTAATCCTTCTATCATCCTTGGAAAGAAGACTATTGGAAACCCAGACAGAGTATTAAAAAGCAGAAGCATCTCTTTGCTGACAAAGGTCCTGATAGTCAAAGCTATGATTTTCCCAGTAGTCATGTACGATATGAGAGTTGGACCATAAAGAAGGCTGAGCACCAAAGAACTGATGCTTTTGAACTGTGGTGTTGGAGAAGACTCTTGAGAGTCCCTTGGACTGCAAGGAGATCCAACCAGTCAATCCTAAAGGAAATCAACCCTGAATATTCATTGGAAGGACTGATGCTAAAGTTGAAGCTCTAATACTTTGGCCACCTGATGCAAAGAACTGACTCACTGGAAAAGACCCTTATGCAAGGAAATATTTTAAGGCAGGAGGAGAAGGAGGTGACAGAGGATCAAATGGGTAGATAGTATCACCAACTCAATGGACATGAATTCAAGCAAGCTCTGGAAGATAGTGAAGGGTGGGGAAGCCTAGCATCTTGCAGTCCATGGGGTCACAAAGAGTTGGACATGACTTAGTGACTTGACAACAACAACAGGTAGATCATAAATATGGATAATGTTGAGACCAAGGGAGTCTAAGAACCAGGACCCATAACTATCTTTGAAAATTGCTAATATCCAGTAATATGTGTTCAATAAAACCTATTTTTGTCTTCATTTAACAGTGACTTTGTGATAAGTAATAGAAGGTCAGGGATGTTTACATTTCTAAATGAATAGCATCTTAAAATTTTTGCTTATTTTTATAAACTGTCAAAATGGAAACAGACATCTCCAAGAATCATAGTACATTACTTTTTACTTATCACTAATCAACATTTTTTTAAGGATCAGAGGTCTGCTGACATTTGCAAGGTGTCCAAGATAACAGAACTCTAACAAAAGACTAGTCCCAAAGACTGGGTTATCTTTAAAACTAATATTCCCTGTATCAACAGAAATGATAAGAAAATTAATGAGACTCGACTTTAAATTCATAATTTTCTGTGTGCATCTGTCCTCTGAGCCTGAATCAGGATGAGCTAAGTATTCGAGGCCACAGAGCAGAGAAGAGATGTTGCGTTCAAGAAAGTGGAAGCGGCTCTGTGTCCAAATGGCTGCATCAGAGTGGATGGATGCCCCTAGTGGGGCAAGAGCAGCATCTACCTGAAGACTCAGGAATATCCACACCCTCTCTCTGTTTTCTCTTTGTTATCCTCTTTTCTCTGACTCTTGACTTTCTGTCACTACAATCTTCAATGCAAAACTGTGTTGAAGGTGACTTGCACTTATTCATAAGAGCCGATTGTTAGATTTTCACAAAATTTGTGAACCTAGGATTAAACATAGCCAGTGTTAAAAAATTAAGTGATAAAGCTTATAATTAAATCAATTACATTAAAAAGAAAACATTAATAAATACTCAAAGCTCACCACTTCCTAATCGTTTGGCTACATTTTGCTATTATCTATGTTCTTGAGGTTATTTATCTATGATGAGAGTATTTGCACCATGGATAACAGCCAATACTATAAATCAGGGATTTTTCCCCATCAGAGAACCAGTTGTTAAATATTTACCAGCATATTTCTAGTAGCATCGTTCTATTAATCCCAAGTTTGTGGAAGTACTTGAGTCAGACTGACTTGGTTTAACGCCAGGTTTTGCTATTTAACAGGTGACTTGGGCACGTTATTTCACTTCTTTGTGTCTTAGTCTCATCATCTGTAAAACAGAGATAACACAGCACCTATTTCATAGGGTTGCCGTGAGGACTAAAAGAGTTGATATTTGTAAAGCATTTTGGAAGAGTGCCTGAAGCCTAATAAGTACTACTTCAGTGTTTGTTAAATAAAATAAACTACAATTCTAAGGGCTATCATTCCCTCTTCGATTCTCATTTGTTTCCTCACCTCTTAAAATCAATTATGTTCTTTTCCCACATGAATAAAACATCTGATATTTGTTGGATTCATGATCATCTAATATTAAGATTAGACTTGTCAACCTCCCATAAATAAATTCTGATGAAGACAATATAAACAAAAATATTATATGGTAGTTTCCAAGAATTTACAATGACAGTTGGAACATTCTTTTCGCCTTTTTCTTTTTTATTTCCTCTTCTATCCCGATCTCTGAATCTTGGATGTGATTGCTGGAACTCAAGCCATGATATTGAACCCTGAAGAAGAAAGCTATACCCTAGGGATAGGACAAAGAAATATGGAATAAATCAGTCATCGTTGATGGCAAGGAAGATATAAAAAGTAGCTGAAATATGTTCATGGTTTAGAATTAGAAAGATATATAGAATCAGGTTTCAGAGGTCTTTAGAGATAAACTAAGATTCTGAATGATCTCATAGTTCTAGATCTATGAAACTTAGCTTCTGTGGCTCTCCTTGGATTTCCGGAAAATTCCATATCCCTTATTATCATGTGAATCTTTATAATAAGCCTTAATTACTTGAACTAATGTAATTGGCTATTCCTTGCAACCAGGAGTGAAACTAATTAACCCTTATGGTCTGAAATATAACCATAAATGTATAATTCTACCTACCTTCAGGCATATTTTTCTTATTAAAATTTTCCTGGGCAGACAAACTTACACCATAGGAACTGAGGGCTTTTTCTTTTCCTTTGTAAATGTTCTACATCCTAGTGTGGTTTCTGGGTATCAAGTTTCATTCTCAAATAACACTTATCACTTGTCATCTTGAGAAGGCTCTGAATTTTTATTATACACTACCTGGATTTTCTATGTTATTTATAATTAATGATCCTCTTGGGAAAAATTAAGTGGACAAAGTTGCTTTTCATCTGATTCATTTTAATGTTCATTCCAACCTGAGTTCAGCCCCTGAGTTGTGCAGGGGCATGCACCTGATTAAATAGTCATCAGGTCTTTCCCAACCCAGTAACACTGGAGACTTCTTCTCCCCATCTCATCACAATTTTCATCACATATAACACTTTCCTCAAAGCATTGCTAAACAGCTGGTCAGTGGATCAGAGACAATTTTATTTCATTGAGATATTATCTGACTCTGTTATAGTTTCTAATATTGACTCACAAAATAGAAGCTTTACACTGATCTTTCCAGTTAAACCAAAGGGAAATTTAACATTTGTAAAATGGTTAGGTGTCAGCCATTTTGCAAAGGCCACTATTTAACTTTTCACTAATCTACCAATCAAAGATTTTAGTTGCAAACAAGAAAAATCAATTCTGAGTGACAAATAAAAAATAAATTGGGAGGATATTCAGAGGCTCACAGGATGGCCAAGATCACACCAGGCTTAGAAAATGTGTAGGAAAAACGATAAGGCAGCAACTAGTATATCAGTTACAATACTGACTATCAATATAAATAGATAAACTGTAAAATTCCAATGGTTTAAGACGAGGCTATATTCCACATGCAAATTTCAGTTGAAGTTTGAAGGAAAGAAGATAAGGCCTCGCTCCATGCGATCACTAAGGAATTTGAGTTGATGAGAGCCTTAACAATTTCCACACCTGACTCTCAAGATCACCTTGAGCTTCAGCATTTTGTCAGCAGATGGGGGAAAAGAAGGAATGGAGATCCATGTGTGAAGTTTTTATAGGCCAAGACTGGAAGCAGCATCCATCACTTTTGCTCTCATATTAGGGGTCAGAACTCAGTCACATGACCAAGCTTAACTGTAAGTGTATGTGAGCTTAGTCATGTCTGACCCTTTGCAACCCCATGGACTTTAGCCTGCCAGGCTTCTCTGTTCACAGGATTCCCCAGGCATGAATATTGGAGTGCGTAGCCATCTCCTCCTCCAGCGTATCTTCCTGATCCTGGAATCCAACTGGCATCTCCTGTGACTTCTGCATTGGCAAGTGGATTGTTTACCACTGAGCCACATGGGAAGCCCCCTTAACAGTAAGAGAGGTCAGGAAATATAGTCCAGCTGGGGCCCAGGAAGAAAGAGGAACAACTAGTGATCTCTGTTCCAGCCCATCTTCTTATCACCAAATATATATGCCATGCTTCTTCCCACAAAGAGAATACAATCATCTCCTCCCTGAGAAAGATAACTTCAAATACCGTCACTGTTGTTTTCGTTCAGTTGCTCAGCTGTGTCCAACTCTTTGTGACCCTATGGAGTGCAGTATACCAGGCTTCCCTGTCCTTCACTATCTCCTGGAGTTTGCTCAGACTTATGTCCATTGAATCAGTGATGCCATCCAACCATCTCATCCTCTGTTACCTCCTTCTCCTCCTGCCCTCAATCTTTCCCAGCATGAGGGTTTTTTCCCAATGAGTTGGCTCTTCACAGCAGGTGGCTAAAGTATTGGAGCTTCAGTTTCAGCATTAGTCCTTCCAATGAATATTGAGGACTGATTTTCTTCTAGCATAGACTGATTGGATCTCCTTGCAATCCAAGGGACTTTCAAGAGTCTTCTCCAACACCACAGTTCAAAAGCATCAGTTCTTTGGTGCTCAGCCTTCTTTATGGTCCAACTCTCACATCCATCCATGACTACTGGAAAAACCATAGCTTTAACTATACAGACCTTTGTCAGAAAAATGATGTCTCTACTTTTTAATACACTGTCTAGGTTTGTCATAGCTTTTCTTCCAAGGAGCAAGCATCTTTTAATTTCATGGCTGCGATTATGGTCCACAGTGATTTTGGAGCCCCCAAAAATAAAGTTTGCCACTGTCTCCATTGTTTCCCCATCTATTTGCCATGAACTGTCATTGAATTTGCTCAAAGCTCAGATTCTCTAAGGATGCTCAGTATTTTCCATCAGGTTCATGCTCATGGCNCGATTATGGTCCACAGTGATTTTGGAGCCCCCAAAAATAAAGTTTGCCACTGTCTCCATTGTTTCCCCATCTATTTGCCATGAACTGTCATTGAATTTGCTCAAAGCTCAGATTCTCTAAGGATGCTCAGTATTTTCCATCAGGTTCATGCTCATGGCTCATCATGGTTCAGCTTCCTCTTCCTAGAAGAACAAATTACCTACTGCCTCCTACCAAAGCATCTGATATACAATGATGGAATAAGAACAAAAATAATTGTGGCAAACCCACCTTTGTGGAAAAGAGAAGATAGTCAGTGATCACTTGTACGTAAAGATGTTGAATGCTAATGGGCAGGCTTCCTGAAAACCCTACCCCTGGGAATGAGTAAGGAAAGCTTCTAGAATAAACTCTAGATCTGCTTCCTGAGAGAAATTCTCTCATCCATTGTTCTTCATGACTCCTTGCTCCAACATCTGTAAGTTTCTTCTTGTTCTTTCCCTCTTTGGCCACTTCTGATAAATTTGGAAGAAAGTATGTCCTCCTTGGAGTCTGTGTAGCTTTCAAAGCTCATACACTGCTAATAAATTTAGAGGCGCAAAATTTATTTTGATACTCAAAGGCTTATTTTAGTCCAAGTTCACGGTTTCTTTGGCAGTATAATTCCATCAAAAACCTAGTAGACTTCCAATCTGTTTGCTTCCAATCAGTTTCATGTGCTAGTAACTGTACCCAAAGTTCTTTCCTGGTCATAATTCTCAAGCCTGATTTATGGTTTTGCTTCCCAGTGCCTATGACTCTCTCCATTTACCGCCTAAGGCTATTGAGCTTAGATAGGAAGACCACACCCTTGATTGGATCTTAGCTGCAGGGCTGAGTCTTATTCAATCTGATTTCTTACTGTTTGAATTTTGGAAGCAGTCAATTTTTCCAACTTTTCAACACCTCTAGTTCCTGACATTTAGTTTCGTTTTCGTTTGAAAGCAAGCCAATTCTTGCCTGAGTTCATCCACTCTTTTGCAAATTGCTACTAACATTGTGCTTTCCAATCCTTTCCCCTAGAGCTAAATAATCAGCATACATGTGACTTGTCTTCTGACTTATATCAAGAGACAGTTTTATCAAAGATTTTTCTACTGCGTAACATAGATCATCTTTCCAGCCTCCAAAGCGAGTTTCCTTGCCACTCACATCCTCATTGCATACCCAAAATCATGAATTTAGATTTTTATTATGGAAACACTACACTTCTGGTACAAATGTGTACATTAGTTAGGAAAATTTAGTTGCTATAAAGATAAATCCTAATATCATAATGGCATAATACAATAGAAGCTTCATATTTACTAAAATCTACTCCCTGCAGTCATCTGGGGACCTAGGCTGATGGAGGCTGTGCCACATTCAACATTTGATAATCTGGTTATTCTGGTTATGCCAAGGTTATTCTGGGCATTGTCAGTCGAAGCAGAGAGATTATAAAGGATCTGGTGGGAGGTTCTATGGATTCACCTTGGAAGTAGCATCTTTCTTTTGATAGCAGCCTTTTATTTGATCCCTGGATTGGGAAGATCCCCTGAAGAAGGGAGCAGATACCCACTCCAGTATTCTGGCCTGGACAGTCCATGGTGTCGCAAAGAGTCAGACATGACTGAACAACTTTCACTCTAACTATGAGCCAAAACTTAGTAATATGGTTACACCTAGCTCAGAAAGGAGACCGAAAGATGGAGTCCAGCTGTATGCTGAGGAGGAACGGATAAATGGATAAAAAAACTACAAGGAGTCTCTCCTGTACACTGGAACCACTGCCAAATTCATGGCAGACAAAAGACAAGTGCGGGCGCCATAGCTATTGCTTCTCAAGACTGGACATTGAAGCTTTATCACTGATGCCTCCAGAGTCAAAGTAGGGTGCTGTCATTAGTACATGGATGCCCGTAGAAGGGTAATGTTGCTGCTACTTTTATACCGTCTGCACCCAGAATGGTTTTGGTGTGTTCCTAGTTAATTTAACTCATTAGCTCCCAAATCAAAGCCAGAGCAAACATATCAGAGGTTAGCTTAGAGGTTGAGCTTAAATCATGTAGCAACTCCCTTATTACAGGAAAAAAGACGAGGAAATCAACTCTCCATTTTTACATCATATGGTGAACAGATCCTGCCCCCAGTTATAGCTCCTAGGATATTCTTTAAATATAGAGAATCAATTCAATCAAAGAAATCAATTCCATGATGCAAATTTCAGCCAAAAATGGCAAGCTGGCAGGAGAGAGTATTTTAAAATTTAGGAAATGACTTACTTTATTCTGTTTGTATGTATCTACACACAAGTATATACATATATGTTAATATATGTATGTATATACACACAAATGCATACATACAGAATAAAGTAGGCCATAAATATATATGATATATATGATGATATATATATCATCTTAATTCCTAGCCATTGAGAATTTTGAGGTTGCCTTCATCTGGACCTTTCTTGTTCACCACTGTATCCTGATGCCTAGAATAATGTCTGGTACTTGGTAGTCACTCAACAAATATTTGCTGACTAAAAGAATCCCTTGCCCAGTAAGTGTGCTTATTGTAAGTGCATCCGTTTCTGACTCTTCTGATGGCCAGTAGGGACTGGTGAAACATATCAAGACATCAAAAAGAGTAATAGCGCTTCAGTATTACATAGCAAGCTCATAGTTGAGAAGTGTCTGCCTGATTTCTGATAGAGGCATTCATCTGTTTACATGATAGAAAGGAAAATGAATGCCAGTGGTAGAAGGAAAGACCAGTAAATATTGCCAGATTGTTTTTAAGATTTTCTCAGTTTCCTATTTTGGAAAGGACATACTGGATTTTCAATCTGGAAATTAAAAAATATATATATATCCGAGGAGATTCATATCATTGGCACATTTATTTGGAAAGTTCTCCTTGAGGTTTCTGCTTAGTAGGGTAGTGGCTTTGAGTCTATCTCACGGGAATCTCCTTGTGTCCCTTGAGCATAGAATTCCTTTCTGGGAAACTGAGTTATGACATCTCTTGGGCAGAAAAAGGTTTGCATTTGTAGACATTTTGGGTGGCACTGAAATTACATGAAAATATTTTGAAAAACAGTCAGCCAACATGGGGCAAAAACATTTCATCCTTCCCTCTCCAGATGAAACCATCTTTTTTATTTCTGTATTATTTAGCAAAAAAAGTTATGACATGCAGTGCTCTCTCACTTCTTTTTGACCTGATGCGTGGTGCTTAGTCACTTAGTTGTGTTCATCTCTACTACCACATGGACTGTCACCCGCCATGGGATTTTTCCAGGTAAGAATACTGGAGTGGGTTGCCACGCCCTCCTCCAGGGGATCTTCCCAACCGAGGGATCAAACCCAGATCTCCCACATTGCAAGCAGTTTCTGTACCATCTGAGACACAAGGGAAACCCTTGTACTGATGTAGACAAGGTTAAAAAGTGATGTACTGAATGAGATTGCTGGAAAGATGAGAAAAAAAGGAAGAGTGGAAAGAACTCACATCATTTAAATTTTGAATGAAGAGCCTAAAAAATTACAACATAACAATGTTAGCCTCCATAACAGCATGAGAAATTTTAGTGGAAAGGGTACCCCACATCTTCTTTTACACCCTAAGACAGGGATGTAGGCGCACTGCCACCTAATGTGAATTCACTGAGTTCAGTTCAGTCGCTCAGTCGTGTCCGACTCTTTGCAACCCCATGAATCACAGCACACCAGGCTTCCCTGTCCATCACCAACTCCCCGAGTTCACTCAGACTCATGTCCATTGAGTCCATGATGCCATCCAGCCATCTCATCCTCTGTCGTCCCCTTCTCCTCCTGCCCCCAGTCCCTCCCAGCATCAGGGTCTTTTCCAATGAGTCAACTCTTCACATCAGGTGGCCAAAGTATTGCAGTTTCAGCTTTAGCATCATTCCTTCCAAAGAAATCCCAGGGCTGATCTCCTTCAGAATGGACTGGTTGGATATCCTTGCAGTCCAAGGGACTCTCAAGAGTCCTCTCCAACACCACAGTTCAAAAGCATCAATTCTCCGCTGCTCAGATTTCTCCATAGTCCAACTCAAGCCACATATAAAAACCCATTATTTCCTAAAGAAACAAGACTTTACTTTGAGCAGGGCTCATCATGGCCTCGAGAGCCAACCATACCCATACTGTACCATTTCATAGCCAAGAGGCTTACATTTCAGGAGTACAGAGCTGAGGGAAGTCTTTATTCCACTGACGATATATTGGGAGGCACACGGGGATAAAGCTGTGAGAACAAGCCAAAGAGATGTTCTGTTCAAACAGTGTGAAAGTGGAGAGTCTCTGTGTTAGACAAAATTGTCTCAAAGAGGACTGAGAATACTAGCTCAGGTCATCTTTTCCAGGTTCCATATTTCAAATGCTTCTTGGTATTTGCATACTTGTAACTAGACTTTGAATAGGTACTGAGTGTTTTGGGTTTTTTTTTAACAAGTTGATTACTTTTTGTTCCAGGATGACATGAGGAAAGAGAAAAACATTTTTTTAAATTAATTTTTGATTTTAAAAAAATTTCTGAACATGTTGGAGTTAATAATTTTGGCATCTAGTATTTTATTTTGAGGCTAACATGCCACGCCATCTGCCAAGTGACAGTGTCTTTATTAGGTTACCATGGTATATAAAAAGCAAAATGTTTTGCAAAGGTTTTGAGCAAGTTGATTTTTATTTCCCCCTTTGATTTTTTTCAAAATATAAATTAACATATTTTCAATAAAACTGTTGAAATTGGAGTTATAAATATTGAGATGATATGACCCAATAATTTAAGTTTTTATTTTCTTTAAGATCTATTATTTTAAATTTGAGAATACTACTGGGGTTTAGAGGATTTTAAATATATTTATATTATATATATACATAATAAATATATATAATAAATTTATATGTATATATAAATTATGAAATCCATAACAGGGTTAACCACTGGAATAAACACTCAGAATTACCCACTTGGAGTTTTTATCTTAAGAAAAGAAAAACTTTTACTCCAACTATATTTAAGAAGAGTGAAACTATTTTGTTCTTCTTTTGCATTAACTGGGAACAAAGTCCAGAAACTGAAAGAAAGTGAAAAGAGAAAATGGGATTTGTATACATTTGGCATAAGCTAATAATTTTCATCTAAAAGCTAATGCTTTGCATGTACTATTTTGCCTCCATCTTCCAAAATGCACTTTTAGGTGATGATTTGATTCAGCTTTGTCCTAGGTTAAATGGTTTTTGCTAGTGTTTTTAAAAATGGTGTGGCATTACTATGCCTCTGAAACTCCCTGGTAGTCAAAGTTTCAGTCTTTATCCTCCTTCTGTCTTTGGGGACAGTTTTCCAGGTTTCATTTTTCTCTATATGCTTTATAAAAAAATTTAAAGTAAGCTGTTTATGTCCAGAGACTTATGCAGACATACACCAGAAGGCACACACATGTATATGCTAGAGGTCACATACACTTTCAACACACTTTAGATGTCACAGAAGAGTAGAGAGGGAAAGATTTTGGACCCACCAGTCCCATTTTTATCATTGAGTTAAAGCATGTTAAGGATTTTTCCGGGGAAGAATTTCTATAATGTATGAGCTAACTTTACTATTACAAACAGTAGGACTGTGCCTCCTGTAAGAGATGAGACTGAAATAATAAGGAAGTGAGCACTGGTGAAAGAATCAGAGTGCTCAGCATCGTGGCTTATTTCCAATCAAAACTAGGCAAGAATACTGGAGAGGGTAGCCATTCCCTTCTCCCAGGGGTCTTCCCAACCCAGGGATGAAACCTGGGTCTCCTGCGTTACAGGCAAATTCTTTTATCATCTGAGCCACCAGGGAAGCCCCATATCTAATTAAATACTTGACTATTTAGTTCTGGTCAGATCCATCAAAAAGAAATTACATTCCTAAAAGCAACAAGAGGGCACATAGAATATTCAACTTTTAGAGGAAGGTGATCAATATTTGTTGAGTGACTACGATGTAGTAGGAACAAGGCTAGGTACACAGAAGATGACTTGAGTAAGATAGACCCTGTCCCAGGCTTCTCATGCCTTCCAAGCCGATGGAAACTTGCATTTCCCAATGATAGATAACACCGTGCTTAGAAATCTAAGACTCTGGAGACTGGAAGCAACGCCTCATGAGGACAAAATCTCCCAGTCAGATAGATTCCAGGGGGTAACGATGAGAGTGGAAGAGGGGATGACAAAGGTCAGAGTTGGGACAATGACTTGATGAAGCCTTGAGAGGGTGATACCCTAGCTTGGTGGCTCTTACCATGCTGTGGGTAAACATTTAGCCTTTTAAAATAATTTAACTTCCAATGAGCCTTTGGAGAAAGACTCAAAATTGTCATCTCTGTTGACTATCTAATTGACCACTACTTCTTGAAACTTGTGTTAACAGTGTTTTGTCCCCTCTTGTGGTGATATAAAAAGACATTCATGGATCCAAACGAAGGTGAAATACCAGAGAGGAAAAACCGAGGATACTCCTGATTGGAGGAAAGACCGCTGATTGGCCACTCTGCAGGTGGCTCACTAGAAAGGCTTTGCCAAGCCATTGCCTCCTCCCTACCCCAGTGATGCAATATCACCCCACCAGATTGTTTTGTTCTCCAAGACCCCGTTTCAGTGGGTACATCCCATTAGTGAGGCCAGCAGATGTCAGTCCTGATCCACTTTTTCTACCGAGGAGGAAGAGCTGATCTGATTTCCCAATCACTGCCTTCTCCTTGCTGGCTTTTCTTCTTCCTGAGGTGGAGGCCGCCTGCTTGGTTTGCTCTGTTAATATTTGCGTTATTCAATAGTGATTATGTGATAAGCATGTTGTTTTCTTCAGGTTTTTGATGGTTTGCTTTCTCTTGCTTTTATTCTTAGCTGATGACTTAAAAGTTACTGCTGTGCTCTGTATCACCCAGCGTGTAAAGGATGGGTGATTTTACAGATTCTTACCTGATGCCCCAACAATCTAAAGTTGGGCCAAAACAACAACGAAAAATTCCAAAGTGAAAAAAAATGGAGCTTTTCCCCTGAAAAATCATCCCTTTGGTATCAGCCTTGAACTGACCTCTTTTAGCATGAAGAAACATAGGTTTGCAGGTACTATGGCAAAACATTTCTGAATGCACATATTTTTAAATTTTCTGAGTAAGAAATAATAGCATCCCTGTCCACTTATCAAGCAAGAATCCTGTCCTTGTGTGAAAGCATTTTATGTCTAAAGATTAAGTATTTATTATAGGTATAAATTGAAATGATTTTAAGTAAACAAAATATAAAGCTACTGTTTATAATCCATTCTGCTATTTGTGTGATACTATTTATTATGAAAGCATGCCTCGGAGGTGATACTGAAATTTTAAATCCTAGGACTTGCTAGTGAAGAAAAATGTGTGTTCTTGCCTTTGATCTAGTAATTGTTTGTTATAGCCGATTAGCTGTTATATGCACCAAGGTAAAATTGTCATATAAGATGATTTAAACACGCGGGTGAAAGAATCTGAAGCTTGCATGTTGGCTGGTCACAGAGTACATTTGGGCAATACTCTGTTGCTTAAATTAAATGTTAGATATTTATTTACCAAGTTGCTTAGTTAAAAAAGGCAAGAACTTTCTTGAATTATGACTAACAATAAAACCTAGAATATATATGCAACCTTTAAACATCTCCAGCTGAATATTTTATTTCTTTGCAGAGTAGTGACTGGATTCCCCAAATGTATAATACTTTTTCTTTTACTTGAACGTAACTTCTGCATTTAAAGAATTTAAAAATCTAATCCAAGTAAACTGATTTTACTAATATTTTGAGGGCTGGAAGAAAAAATCATTTTTTATGATTCTGAGGACACTAAGTAAAAGTTAAAAACTAAAGATTATGTATCTGTAAGCCCGTATTTCAAGCTATTTTAATTGTCTAAAAATCCTTTGCCTAGTTTTTAATTGAAAAAAGTGACTCACTGCTAATCAAAAATGTATCTATACAAAAGTGTGCATGTAAAATATTTTTTCATAGCACTTTCATAGTATTGTCAACTGCAAACTTAAGAGCAAAGCAAAGGTAATTTCTAAAAATGTGTTGCGTTGGCCTATGAAATTGTGTTCTATTTCTCTGTTCAATTATCTGGACCAATGCGGTTCAATGAAAATGTATAATGCAAGCCTTAAATGTGAATTTACATGTAAGCCACACATCATTAATTTTTTTTCTAATAGCCACTTTTAAAAAAGAAAAAAGAAATAGATGAAATAAATTCCAGTAATGTATTTCCAAAATATTATTTCAACATGTAATCAGTATTTAAATATTATACATGAAATATTTTACATTTTTTCCCCTGTGTCCCAAATCTTCGAAATCCTCCAGGTATTTTCACTTCGTGCACATCTGAATACACACCAGCCTCATTTCAAGTAGTCAGTAGCCACATGTGGCAAGGGGCTAAATTATCAAATCCCCACCTCTCAAACACATTGGCTGAATGACTTTTCTAGAATGTTACTGTTGAGTTGATACCGATCTAAGAGCTCGATTCTGAGTGGAGCAGAGACTTTGCATGTACAGGAAGTCTTTGTTCCTGTTCTGTCTCATTTCTAACAGCTTGCTTTGCTCTGTAAGGATATATCAGCGGCCCTTAAACTGTGGGACCCCATTTGTTCATGCCTGTGAAGTTGAGATAGTCACTCAGGAGAGGGTGACCTGGAGCAAACATTCTCAAATGGCCCAACTGAGAGAAGCAGAGCCTACAAAAATCTAGTCAGAGATCCACTCAGGATGTGGCAAGAATTGCAGTTTCTGCTGACTTTTGGATTGTCTGGTGTGCAGTCCTGAATTGTAACCCAGGAATTCCTAAAAGAAAGTCAACTCCATGCCTAGGTTTTTCTGGGAGGGTCTAAGTTTCACAAAGTTTAGTCAGTTTCTCTTTCACATGCCCCTGTTTTTTAGGTCACATGTCTCAGTTTGAGGTTCAGAAAATATGGCCACACTGGCAGGTGTTCCTCCAGCTGCAGGGCTGGTTTTCCAGGCTTTCACAGAGCTGGCACAAGACTGTGTGGAAATGGTATAGGGAAAGAATAGAAAAGGCCAGGAGATAAACTAGCTATTTCACGGAGAAGAAATAGCACAGATATTCTGACATTTATCCCCTTACCACAAGCCTTGAATTGTGCGTTTAGTTAAGAAGAAATTAGGCTGAATACTGGAGATGGTTTTACAAAATGCAAATAAATACCTTTCTTTGTCCTTTGCATACCTCTGCTATTATCCCCCACTCCAAAGTCCTTATCAAAAATAAATAAGGAGCCATTGATGTTTGACATTTTCAATAATAGCGGGAGAAACATTCATATGATATCAAATAAGTATATTGCATGGAACCTGGAACATAGTGAGTACTAAATAAATGAAGGCCATTACAAAAAAACATACTAGTGATGAATGATTTGAGAAATATGAGAAAACTGTAAGAATGACAGAATGGCATCATCCCTTGAATATCTGCCATTTGTCTGTTTTATTTTGTGTGTCCTGAGAGGCAGTGAGTGCCCATTATATCTTCTTTGTACCCTTCTGAATGGAATCTTATTTTCATCCTTATTAATATACCATAATTAATAGAGATACATTTGTATAGCAACTTCAGCAGAACACCTCAGTTGGATAAAGGTTTTGCATAATTTTGCTGGCTGTCTTGTTATTTCCTGATTAAACTGAAAGAGAATATTGGTTCCAAGGTATAATCATTACTTCATATGGTCTTAGAAGAAGAATTTCATGGTTTTCTTAAATTGGTTCTGAGTTTCTTCTTAGTCTTGGGTCAGATAGAGATCTGTGATGAATTTCTCAAATCTTGAAAAAAAGAAAAAATGTTCATTCTCTAACCCATTTTTCAAATTATAAAGAGAAATATCACATTGGGTATTTTTAAATCTCTTGGAAATGAGAAATATGAATTATTTTCTCCAAAATTAGCACTTATTGTTTTTACTACCCAAATTTCCATTGCCATCACTGAATCATCATGAAGCTCTTCAAGAGGAATTTATCTAATAGCAGGAATACTCAGTTATCTTTGCATATTTATCTAAGCCTCTGTTGTTTACACTGTTTCTGTTTTGTTTTTTTTTTCAAAGATTGTATGAGAGACAACCAAATATAATACCACAGAAACAATACACAGTCTGTCTCTTATACACATCTNTTATCTAATAGCAGGAATACTCAGTTATCTTTGCATATTTATCTAAGCCTCTGTTGTTTACACTGTTTCTGTTTTGTTTTTTTTTTCAAAGATTGTATGAGAGACAACCAAATATAATACCACAGAAACAATACACAGTGGAGCAGGGCAACAGCACTTTTATTAAGCTTCAGTTTTAGTAGGCAGTGGGTTTTTTTGTTTGTTTCTTTTGTTTGTTTAGTATTTCCACTGTTGCCCATCTAATATCCGTGGGCCTTTTATTTAAAAAGGAAGGGAGAAAAAGAGAGACAAAAACAGAGAATGGGGCATAGATAGCCTATCATAAAGAAATGCTATCCACTCCTCTTCCCAGAAATGAAGAGGAAGAGTGTCCTTAGGATCTCTGATTCTACCTAGTTTTCCGAAACAAAATCAAATTTACTTCCTGTTAAAGTTATGGCACGCAAGCTAGAACAATGGTCTTCCAAAACCCATCTGCATCCCCACACTCCTGGGGCCACTGCTCTTCTTTGTCAATGCCATCAACAGCTCAACAGCCCACAGGAACCTCACATTCTGCTATGGAGAATGATACTTGGTCACAGTCAGGCTCCCGTGACAATGACATTTTCTCTGAGAGTTCTGCACAGCTGTGTCACTGTTAACTTTTAATGAACATCCTTCCTTCCTTTGAAAAGTTTCAGTGAAATGAAACGGATGTGCAATTTCTGCTTTCATCTCCACTTTATGTGGGATAATATACGGTAATTCTGCCTGCCGAAGTCGTCTGCGACGTGCCTAATTTGGGGCGTTTCAAATCTAATAACAATTTTGCCCACAGTTACCCACAAATAGAAAACATTTTTAAAAAGCTCAGGCACTAAAATATCCTATAACCTCGAATATACCAAAAAGTAAAAGAGACTCACTCCCAGCCTGAATCCCCCCCCNGTCGCTTCAGTCAGTCGTGTCCGACTCTGTGTGACCCCATAGACGGCAGCCCACCAGGCTCCTCCGTCCATGGGATTCTCCAGGCAAGAATACTGGAGTGGGGTGCCATTGCCTTCTCTGGTGGAGCCTCTAATGATGCCTAAAATTGGCCAGGCAGTGACTCTCTCACGGAATGCATTGAAACCTGGGCACCAGAGATTTGAGGAAGCCACCCAGTATCAGGCTAGTCAAAGCAGAAAAGTAAAACTTGATTAAATAGATCATACAAAATTTTCAATTCTTGAAGGGGTTGAGTGCCCTTAGAGGAGGTTTTAAGGTGAAAATGTTCTCCTTTGTCTTGTATTAAATGCAATAATAGTTATTCACATTCTTACAGCCCTTCAGAGTTTGCAGAGATCTCTCATTTGATCTTCCCAGTAAATTTAGATACTTTTAGGCATTAATTGTAATGATACTGTTGTTCAGAAGAGGAAGCTAAGACTGGATGGTTCAATGACTTGCTGATGGTCAAAGCTAGGAAATGTCAGAGGCAAGGTTTCATTCTCAGCCTTCTACATCCTCTGCAAGACAAGGGAGCTATTTGAAGAAATCCATGAAATAATGTTTTTTTTAGGGGGCCAAGCATCATTACAAGTATGTTCCACCAACCAGTGTCCACGTTATACTTATGATGACACCTGTCATGTTGCCTTTGTATTTATTTATCTGTTCCCCTGCGATTGCATTGGGAGATCTTTGAAGGCAGGGACTTTGTTATTCATCCCTAAATCTCCAGTACCCAGAACAACACCTGGCATATATCAATCAGTAAGTGCTATTGAAAGTGGATGGATGGATAGATGATAAAAGTCTTATTTTTGCTGTTTGTATAATTCAGCAAACAGCAATTCAGTCTCAAAACTCCCTTCCTTGGTGTTGAGAAAAGGGAGCATATTGGGTTTAACCATTTCTATATATGCTAGTTAGCCAAGAATACAGTAACTGATGTTAATAAGAAACAAAAAGAACACCGATTCTGATAAATGAAGAGGGAGAATTATACTGTGAGAAAAAAAAAAAAAAAAACTACTTAGGAAAAGCAGGCAATCACTGGAGCCTTTTATTTTATCATAGGTTCTTTGGAATAGTCCCTAGACAACTCAGGAAAGCCCTCTCTGGAACCCCTGTGAAGGGAGAAGAATCACTACCTTTGAGTGCTTCAGTTACTTTTTGGATAGCATCCAAATTAGTATCACTTTAGTAAATGTTTACTGGAGCACTGGATGTGCCCAGCTTGGTGCTAAATGTGGAAAAGTTTATCAGGTGGAGCTGAAGCTGGCCTCAGCCCAGAGGGAATTGACATACTGGGAGAAATCTTGCAGAATGCCTGTGGATACCTTCAGTACGACACTGGGCTCCAGCACTCAAAAGCAAATCTAAATTAAACACTCAGAGAAGGTTACTGCAACTTCCAGCTTGAGTTGAAAGCAGGGTCACAGAGGCTTAATGGACAAAGTAGCAGGGATGCGTGTATAAGTAGGAGCCAGAGATTTTTTTTGNCTGGGATTCTCCAGGCAAGAACACTGGAGTGGGTTGCCATTTCCTTCTCCAATGCATGAAAGCGAAAAGTGAAAGTGAAGTCGCTCAGGCGTGTCCGGCTCTTAGGGATCCCATAGACTGCAGCCTATCAGGCTCCTCCGTCCATGGGATTTTCCAGGCAAGAGTACTGGAGTGGGGTGCCATTGCCTTCTCTGGCTTAAAACTGCTAAACAATAATTCCTAGGTATTAGCTTGTACTGTGTGCCAGGCACTGTGCTAAGTGCTTTAAATTTGTTATTTAATGTAACCCTCATCCCTACCCCATGAGGTAACTATTTTTCACACTAACCTTTTGATCTTAGGATAGTTTTAGACCTACAGAAAGGCTGGAAAGGTGGTACAGAGGTTTCCTAAACACTCCTCCACCTAGTTTCCCATATTCTCTTACATTAGTAAGGTACAATTACTAATCAGCTGATATTGATATATAATTATTAACCACAGTCCATACTTTATTTATATTTCCTTAGATTTTACCTAAGGTCCTTTTTCTGTCCTATAATCTCATAACACATTTAGTCATTTTATCTCCTTAGGTTCTCTTGGCTGTAACGGTTTCTCAGACTTTTCTTGTTTTTGGTGACCCTGACGGTTTCGGAGTGCCCAGGTCAAGTTTCTTTGGTAGAATGTCCCTCAGTTTTGATTTCTCTCATAATTACATTGAGTAATAGATCCTTGGGAGAAAGACCATAGAGTAAAGTGCTGTTCTTCTCACAT
Source organism: Neotragus pygmaeus (assembly GCA_006410875.1). Classification (NCBI taxonomy): domain Eukaryota; kingdom Metazoa; phylum Chordata; class Mammalia; order Artiodactyla; family Bovidae; genus Neotragus; species Neotragus pygmaeus. The sequence goes on from SJYV01018031.1 coordinate 159,126, forward strand.
TGTACCAACAGTGCCTGCTGGTCTAGTAGTTGAGACTCTGGGCTTCCACCACAGTGGGCACAGGGTCAATCCCTGGCTGGGGAAGTTCCACAAACTGGGCAATGTGAGAGAAGAAAAAAAAAAGAGTGCCTGCTCTCAATGTAATTTATCACTGATAATGTTAAGCTGCTTGAACTCCTGGCTGAAGTAGTATTTTTCAGGTTTTCTCCACTGTAAAAAGGTGTTTTTTTCCCACCCCCTACCTTCTTGCCACAATAGTATATTCTAGAAGAAAATCTCTGGGCATAGCCCATATCTGAGGGGGCAGTAGCTACATGAATTGTTTGGAAGTTTTCCATGTGAGTGATTTGCCTGTTCTTTCCCATTTATTTATTCAATCATTTATTTATATCACTATGGACTCAAGGATATTTATTTTATACTTTTGGTTATAATCCAATACCACATTGTTTATTTTGTTGATTAAATGATCTCAGTTTTGGCCATCGGGAGCTCTTTCAGTCAGCTCTTACATCCCTTTGGCATTCCCTCACCCTTGTTTGTTTTTTTTTAGAGTATTTTCTTACTTTCTGACACTGCAAGGTGCTTCAGGCTCATAATTTGATAGTCCTTGTCCCAGAAATTAGCCATTTCTCTGAGGAGTCCTGTTTCCTCCTATTGGAGAATAGTGCTAGAAACCAGGCTTCCCTGGTGGCTCAATCAGTAAAGAATCCGCCTGCAATGTAGGAGACCTGGGTTCGATTCCTGGGTCAGGAAGATCCCTTGGAGAAGGAAATAACCCACTCCAGTACTCTTGCCTGGAAAAATCCCATGGATAGAGAAGTCTGGTGGGCTACAGTCGATAGGGTAACAAATAGATACAACTTAGCGACTAAAGCACCACCATTAGAAACCAAGATCTGGATTTTGGTTATGGAAGTAACTTTACATTTTCTGTACTTTATGAGAAAACTGAGGTTTAGAGAGATGAAGTAACCTTCCCAAGATCATGCTTTTGAAAACTGTGGAACCTAAATTCCAAATTGCATCTGTCTAATCTTGGAACTATGACATGATTTTTTTCTTTGCCCCTGCCCCCTCCCCTTGGGATATCAGTCTGCTTTCCAGTGAAACTTCAGTAGTGTTGGAAGTTTTCCTGGTCTGTTGACATATATTCTATTTCAGCATTCCCTTTCTTACTGTCCCTGAGATCAGATTTTGGTAGGGCTTATTCAAGACAATGGTCCTTTAGTTAGGGTTCTAATCTAAAATAACTATCCCTGGAGGTAGAGTTGAGGGTCTGAAAGCGATTTTTCCACATTTTCGGAAATCTAATGGAAATCATACGTTTAACCGTGACACAACTGCCCGGGCTAAGGAGAATGTCACATTTCTTTGATTCTGTATCAACTCAGTGTGGCTGACTACATGAGTTATTTCAAACCATTTGAAACTGATTGGCTGATGATGACTTCATAGGAATTTCTGAAGTTGGAGAGGATAATCAAGAGTCTTTCGGGGTAGAAATGTTGGAAAGGGCCACTTTCGTTACTGTTCTACTCGTGATCCAACTCTGATTGAAGTGGAGCCATTGTGAGAGCTGTCTCTGTGTATGTGGCAGGGAAAGAGTAACTTTTTTGGATATAAAGTAGACATATATATTTGGTGTATGTTTTACCAATTTTCTGTAATGTTTTAATGTTCAAAATTCTGGCCCAAGTTTCTTTTAATTTCTGCTTCATTTTAGATGCCTATTTAAAATTTTTTTAAGTGTACACATTGGAATGATTTTTTTGTATTCTATGTTCTGAAGGAAAAACCTCTATCTTACTGTAGATAAGCATATGGATCTATTTAATATGTTCAAAAGCAATGCATATGAATGACTCAAAGCCTAAGTTTGTGATGCTTGGATCAGTTGCCTGTTGGGATGGACTCAGAAAGGTGGTAGGAGAAAGGGGGAGAGATGAACAGACTAAATGGGAGAGGAGTAACATGTGGTTCTAGAAAACAAAAGAGGCATAAGCAGCCGTAAAAGATAACTGGTTATGATAGAAGGAAAAGTCTCAGTGAATATTAACAGAGCCTGGCTTTTCGCTCAGTTGTGTTCCCTTGAAACCATATGAAGAAACAGTACAATTAAAATACTTAAAGAATATTATTTGAAAGAAACTTTTGAGATCATCTAATTCAGTGATTCTTAACTCAGGGCTGCACATTGGAATAACTGGGGAAGTTTTCAACAATACTGATACCCAGGCTCCACATCTCAAGTTTCTGACTTAGTAGATCTGTGATGTAGTCCTAGCATGGGAAATTTTTTAAACTCCTCAGTAATTTTAATATGCTTCCAGGTTTGGAACCATTGATCTAGCTTTAAAAAAAAAAAAATTTGAGATATTTCAAATGCACAAAAAATACAGTGAAATTATATTAGAAATACATATTAGCCTATGTATTTACTATTTAGATTTAACAGATAACTTTTAGCCACACTTGTTTCATTTGCTTTTGTTTCTTAAGATACAGGATGGCACACATTTCCTTTGAGTCTCTGTGCTTAGTCGTTCAGTCGTGTTGACTCTTAGCAACCCCATGGGTTATAGCCTACCAGGCTTTTCTGTCCTGGGGATTCTCCAGGCAAGATTACTGAAGGAAGTGGGTTGCTATGCCCTTCTCCAGGGGATCTTTCCAACCCAGGAGTCAAACCAGGGTCTCCTACATTGCAGACAGATTCTTTACCAGCTGAGTTACCAGGGAAGCATGTAACTTTTAGCCACATTTGCTTCATTTGGTTTTGTTTCTTAAGATATAGGATGACACACATATCCTTTGAGTCTTTCATTCACTTTCAAATCCCATTGCCATCTCTTCTTTCCCAAGGGCATTTGCTACCCTGGAGGTGGTAACACCCTGCCCATGCATGTTTTCATATCTTTACCTAACAAATATGTGAATATCTACAGTTTTGACTGTCTTAAAATTTTCATGCATATATATTGATATATAGATCAAAATGTGGATCCTTTTGCATTTTGCTTTCTTTACTCAACATTATGGTTTTACAACTTATCCCTGTAGTCAAATTCATGAATTTTACCTGCTATCTGGTATTCCCTTGTATAACATAATTTATGTATTCATTTCCCTACTGATGAGCTTTTAAGCTGTTGTAACCACTTTGTTTTGTTTTGGTTTGGGTATATTAAAAACTCTATGGTAGACATTTTTGTGTGTATCTCTTTGAGTATAGTTCTCTAGGGCAGAGCTTTCCAGCCAATGGTGCATCAGTGCTTCACAGCTGAGTAGGAGATCTGGGGTCCCTGAGCCCTCAGGGAAGCCAAGTGGGACCTAAGGGGAGCACAGACCCCTGGATGGGTCACCTCCTGCTGTGGGCAACCCCCCATCAGATCACCTGCAGTGTGTTATATGAGTATCATCATTCTCTAACTTGCCATGATGGAAAGGGCGTTGGAAAACACTGCCCCCTAAAATGTGAAATGTACCTAGATGTCAAAGTCCTGCATTTTAGAGTCAGCACATTTTAGTCAATAATTATTGCTAAATTATTCTCCAAAATAATTGTACATGCCTGTGTTGCAAGATTTGAAATTCTTTGCCAGTCTCGTAGACATGAAATGATATCTTGTTTTAATTTGCATTTTCTTGATAAAGCAGGCAGTCCTTTCATATGTTTATTGGCATATGTTTGTGGTTTGTGAACTGGCTGTTTCTGTCCTTTGCTCATTTTTCCATTGAATTGTTTCTTCTTACTGACTTGCAATGATTGTCTGTTTTCTGGATATTAATATTGTGTTGGTCATATGTATTTGAAAGCTATAGCTTACCTTTTATTTTTAGGACCATTCTTCATTAAAAGTTTTTGTATTCTAGTTTATATTTCCAATGAAAACACTTGAACCTCGTTTTACCTAGTGATACTATTTCAGTGGTGCATGCGTGCTCAGTTGTGTCTGACTGACTCTTTGCAACCCCATGGACTGTAGCCTGCCAGACTCCTCTGTCCATTGGATTTCCCAGGCAAGAATACTGGAGGAATGTTATCAACATGCTCAGCACTCTAAACAGTGTAGCCATATTGAAAAGAACACAGGTCTGAACCCAGGTTACAGAAGTCTTCAAGATCTGTTTCTAATAGTTATTGGCAAAATGGTTGTAAAAACTTATTTTCTCATAATAATTAAATGGTTACTAAGTAAGCTGAGCCAAACAGTGATGCTTAATTTAGTCACCTAGTCCCCAAACAAACCTATTTAGTGCCAAAGGTACCAGAATGCCACAGCTTTTCCCAAAGTGTGCCCTCTGGGGTCCTATTCTTTCAGTTCAGTTCAGTCGCTCAGTCGTGTCTGACTCTTTGTGACCCCATAAATCGCAGCACGCCAGGCCTCCCTGTCCATCATCAACTCCCGGAGTTCACTCAGACTCACGTCCATCGAGTCAGTGATGCCATCCAGCCATCTCATCCTCGGTCGTCCCCTTCTCCTCCTGCCCCCAATACCTCCCAGCATCAGAGTCTTTTCCAATGAGTCAACTCTTCGCATGAGGTGGCCAAAGTACTGGAGTTGAAGCTTCAGCATCATTCCCTCCAAAGAACACCCAGGACTGATCTCCTTTAGAATGGACTGGTTGGATCTCCTTTCAGTCCAAGGGACTCTCAAGAGTCTTCTCCAACACCACAGTTCAAAAGCGATTATTTGGTCCATTTCACCCTTCATTTCCTTCTTTTAAAAATATATATACTTATTGATCTGTGGACTCTCCCTTTTCTGTGGAACATCTAATAACATCCCAAGATACTATTATCCTATAGAACAGACTTTGAGAATCTACACTAGAAAACATTCATCTCAGATCCAAGCTTGCCTTCCCCTGTGCTGGTACTTTGTCTGAACAGTACAGTAAATGCATGAATACGGAAACACCAACATTTGTTATACTGAATGCCATGCACTGATCTGTAGCAAAGAGAAATTTTAAGGCTCCTTTTGTTTCCTAGTGGAATCTTGTGTTTTACTCTATGAGAGTGAAACTCTTTCCTTGTCCCTTATGTGTGCATCTCTTTAAAATGTGAATTATTGTGTGTATGGGATTATGATTATTTACTGAGTTCTGTAGATATGGCTCTTTGGAAGGGTCTGTCACTTACCTGAAGACCTAAAATTCCAGGACAAAAGACAAAGGCTCAGAAGATGGACCTTTGCTAGAAGAAAAATATCTCTTTGGACTTTGATTTCTTGAGTCCAGAATTTAAGGAACTGAATTATTCAGATGTACGTGTCCAAGAAGTGGGTAGTAAGAAAACTGGGAGCTTGTACTTTCAAACTCTGTATCAGAAGGTATCCTTGTAAGTCAAGACTGACAGGCAGACTTTTACTATTTATCTTTTTCTACATTTGAAATTTTGAATAAGCATATGTATTATCAGTTCAATAACTAGGGATTTCCCTAGTGGTCTCCTGGTTAAGACTTTACCTACTAATGTAGGAGGTGTAAGTTTGATCCCTGGTCATGAAGCTAAGATCCCACATGCCTCATGGCCAAAAAATCAAACATAAAAGAGAAGGAATAATGTAACAAATTCAATGAAGACTTAAAAATAATGGATAAATAGATTTTATCTTATGATTCGGCGTGCGTTATCAGGATCTTGCTATGTCTCTGACTGCCGTTAGGGACTACGGCAACCAAAAAGTTAGGAAATACCTCTGGGGAAGTGATTATTATGATACTGATGAAGAAATACAGGATTCAAATTTATGTATACAGAAGATCACAAATATATAAATTATGCATAGAAAAAATGGCAAGAAATATATTAAGATGTTAACTATAGTGGTCTTTGAGTTGCTAAGAATCTTGATGGTTTTTCCTTCCTTCTAATTAAGAACTTTCTATATCACCACATGCTACTCTTCAAATGGTTAAAAAATAAATTTTATTTTTAGATGTACCAAAAAAAAGTTTTTAAGTATACCAGATGCTGATACAACTTTAATGTTAAAACGTGTTTTGCAAAGACCACCGAGCCCACTTGTGTATAATAATTGTATCCTGTGAACTGCCTATCAGTTATAGTCCTCATAATTAGTGGAAAGTAGCTAAAAGTAATAATAAGCACAGGCTTCAGAAATAGAAGACTGAAATCTTAGTTCCCAAGTTTGGTACTTATTACGGGATGAACTTGGGTAAGTTTCTGAAACCTCCCTGAACCTCGATTTTCTCATCAGCTGAGTGAGGAAAATAATGGCAGCTACCCCATCGGATTATTGTGAAGATTAGGTGAGAACTGTAGCCCTTAGTGTGGCATGTGCATAGAAAGTCCTGAGGATTGTCAGCTCCTGCTGGCAATTTGAGCCCAAGACTTTCAGCTACATAGAAGAAATAAATGCCTCATATGGGATACAGACAAGTTAGCAGCCCTGTGTAACTTCAAGAGGCAACTTACCAGAAAATCGAAGTGGAGAACAGGCTTTGGGGAGAGAAATCTCAAGGAAATACATCTCGAAAGAAAAAAAAAGGGGGTTAAATCTTTTTCTGCAATAAAATGTAGGAAAAGGAAATGGCAGGGTAAAAAAATCAATCAAATGATCTTGGACATCAGGTATAGTGTTACCTGTCGGGAGGAGATAAGAGGAAGAGCTGTAAGGTTACTGATCAGACAAAACCAAATAGGGTATTAAAGAGAGGGTTTGATATCGAGCCCTGAATAGAATTTCAGGAATATGAATGATGGTCTGGGATTACCATGTTATAAATCAATTAAGTGACTCAGATGATATCATAGACCAGAAGAACAAAATTCAAATAGATATTAATAACACCTGACCTTGGATAGTAACCTTCAACACAGCTATTTGTAATCTAAAATTCTGGGATGGACAATCCTATAACCATCTGGTTCTTTTTTATCTTATTTTTTGAAGGGAGGAGGTGGCAAGGATGGGCTTTGGGACGGGAAAATAATAAAGGCCATTTAAAACAAGACATTTGGGCTTTGAAGGCAAGAGGGCTTGGAAAGTTCGGAAGTGCTGAGCTATCAAGTGTCATGATGGTGTCAGGTTTGTTTTCTGTGAAATATTTGAACTAATTTTATCAGCAGCATTTCTCTCCGGCTATTTACCACCTCAGTATTTGTCAAGGCCTTTAGAGGAGGCAGCCAAACAAGCACATCTGAAATTCTTTCTATTTGGAGCACAACTTGGGTGGGGAAGGCTCGCTGGTGACAGGGGTGGGGAGCTGACAGTCGATGTTGCTGTGAGAAAGATGGGATTTCAAGAGCTGTCATCAGGATTGCCACGTCTGGTTGCAGTCGATATTTTTCCAAATGCCAGCCACACGAGGATTTAAAAGAATGTGCAAAGAAGCATGTGGCGTGCTCCTCATGAAGCAAGAGTGGGCTAAGTGGCTCGCTTAGCATCACTCGCCCCCAGCCAATCACAAGCTCGGGCACCCTGGTCTCTTCCCTGCAAGGCCTTGGCCACATGCCCTCCTATACAATTGTGAGGAGATTGGATGAACCACGATGGTATTTAAAGCACTCTTCCATGGCACTCTTGCAGTTGTAAAATTTCCCAAGAGGCAGTTGCCAAGATTATGTTCTTTCCCACTGGCTTTTAATTTGTAAATTTTAATGGGCTTTAGATATGGCAACGTAGGTGCTGCTCTGCAAGGTGGCCATAGATGAGAAGGTCCCGTGGAAATCTTCAGACTGCGCACTCTGCCATCATAAAAGATGCTTTAAAAAAAAAAAAAGGCATAAGGATCAAATTATCTGATTGTTAGCATGCTGCTTACAGAAACTCTTAATTTTAAAAGAAATCTGTGAATCATCTATGTTCTTATAGTAACTAGAAAATCACACAATTTTGTTTAAAAGTAAACCACCCTTTAAAAATGAAAAGGAAACAGATCAATACTCGCTGGACCATATTTCTCTTTATGTTTTTATCCACCCTAATCATGCAAACTCTGCTGGCAACTTTCCCAGATTCTTAACACTGCCTTGGCACTCTTTTTCTCTCCTCCTGGTGTACCAGCCCTATTTGAATTATTAATTCTGGGATACCTCCTTCCTCTCAACCCAGAAGGCAAACAGATCCACCCATTTTGGGCATCAGAAGAGTAATCAATGGTATATTAGGATCCACTTCTATTTCAGTATCGGATCCTTAATAAAAGATTTACTTGAGAGTAATTCAGTATCCATTTTATGAATAAAACTGTTCACAGATTAACTCAGCAGTTAAACTTCACATAGGTGACAGATTACAGACATTTCTAAATGAATCTGCTCCCAAGCTCTTTTTCATTAAGCTGTTAGGAAGTGTTTCAGGAATGGAATAAGCCTGTTACCTTTTGTTTTCAATTTCTGTCATCTTCCTCTTGCCCAATAATCCTTTTTTTAAGAGTTACATATTGCTTTATTGAGCCCAAGGCTAAACTGATATCTCTTCATTGCTTCTTTCCAACTTGTACACTGTTGGGAGGCTTCCATATACCCAGCCCAAGAAACTCAGTGAGTAAACATCTAATATNGCTATTTGTAATCTAAAATTCTGGGATGGACAATCCTATAACCATCTGGTTCTTTTTTATCTTATTTTTTGAAGGGAGGAGGTGGCAAGGATGGGCTTTGGGACGGGAAAATAATAAAGGCCATTTAAAACAAGACATTTGGGCTTTGAAGGCAAGAGGGCTTGGAAAGGTTCGGAAGTGCTGAGCTATCAAGTGTCATGATGGTGTCAGGTTTGTTTTCTGTGAAATATTTGAACTAATTTTATCAGCAGCATTTCTCTCCGGCTATTTACCACCTCAGTATTTGTCAAGGCCTTTAGAGGAGGCAGCCAAACAAGCACATCTGAAATTCTTTCTATTTGGAGCACAACTTGGGTGGGGAAGGCTCGCTGGTGACAGGGGTGGGGAGCTGACAGTCGATGTTGCTGTGAGAAAGATGGGATTTCAAGAGCTGTCATCAGGATTGCCACGTCTGGTTGCAGTCGATATTTTTCCAAATGCCAGCCACACGAGGATTTAAAAGAATGTGCAAAGAAGCATGTGGCGTGCTCCTCATGAAGCAAGAGTGGGCTAAGTGGCTCGCTTAGCATCACTCGCCCCCAGCCAATCACAAGCTCGGGCACCCTGGTCTCTTCCCTGCAAGGCCTTGGCCACATGCCCTCCTATACAATTGTGAGGAGATTGGATGAACCACGATGGTATTTAAAGCACTCTTCCATGGCACTCTTGCAGTTGTAAAATTTCCCAAGAGGCAGTTGCCAAGATTATGTTCTTTCCCACTGGCTTTTAATTTGTAAATTTTAATGGGCTTTAGATATGGCAACGTAGGTGCTGCTCTGCAAGGTGGCCATAGATGAGAAGGTCCCGTGGAAATCTTCAGACTGCGCACTCTGCCATCATAAAAGATGCTTAAAAAAAAAAAAAGGCATAAGGATCAAATTCTCTGATTGTTAGCATGCTGCTTACAGAAACTCTTAATTTTAAAAGAAATCTGTGAATCATCTATGTTCTTATAGTAACTAGAAAATCACACAATTTTGTTTAAAAGTAAACCACCCTTTAAAAATGAAAAGGAAACAGATCAATACTCGCTGGACCATATTTCTCTTTATGTTTTTATCCACCCTAATCATGCAAACTCTGCTGGCAACTTTCCCAGATTCTTAACACTGCCTTGGCACTCTTTTTCTCTCCTCCTGGTGTACCAGCCCTATTTGAATTATTAATTCTGGGATACCTCCTTCCTCTCAATCCAGAAGGCAAACAGATCCACCCATTTTGGGCATCAGAAGAGTAATCAATGGTATATTAGGATCCACTTCTATTTCAGTATCGGATCCTTAATAAAAGATTTACTTGAGAGTAATTCAGTATCCATTTTATGAATAAAACTGTTCACAGATTAACTCAGCAGTTAAACTTCACATAGGTGACAGATTACAGACATTTCTAAATGAATCTGCTCCCAAGCTCTTTTTCATTAAGCTGTTAGGAAGTGTTTCAGGAATGGAATAAGCCTGTTACCTTTTGTTTTCAATTTCTGTCATCTTCCTCTTGCCCAATAATCCTTTTTTTAAGAGTTACATATTGCTTTATTGAGCCCAAGGCTAAACTGATATCTCTTCATTGCTTCTTTCCAACTTGTACACTGTTGGGAGGCTTCCATATACCCAGCCCAAGAAACTCAGTAAGTAAACATCTAATATCACAGGGTTACCCTGTCTGTAGAAACTTCTATTCTCTCTTCTATTTCTTGCTTGCTTTTTAATGCATATCTCCAGTCTTGCAACTGTAGTTCATCTATGCCAATTATTCTTGTTGTGGTGCAATATTTCACTAAGGGAATATATATCACAGCTTTTTTTTTTTTTTTAATCCCATCGAAAGACACTTAGGTGGTCTCCATCTGGGGATTCTCACAAACAGTGCTGCTTTGAGCTTTCTTGCACATGTAACCCTATACACTTAGGCGAGACTTTCTTAAAGAGTTATTCCTAGGAGTGGTATCGCTCTCCCCTGGGTGTGCCTGTCTTACTCGATAATACCAAGCTATATTCCAAATAGGTTGTGCTAAGCAACTGCCTACTGAAGGGCTCCTGTGTGCCCAGCTCTGTGATGGCCCTGTAGCCAGCCCAACACAGTCCTGTCCCTCGCCTCACAGTGCTCACTTTTGCTCTAGTGGGAAGAGGGGTTCTGTCAAGTCACCGTCCTGATAAACCGGAACCAGAATGGAGGGATATCCATCTCCTCTCTCTCTGGGATCGCTCCTTGTCTGCCTGGTACGGTCAGCGATTGGACGGAAGCTCCAGCTTCTCTGTTGTGTTCTCTGAAGTGGTGTGGTCATTCATCTGCTCGTCTGGAGGCCTCTTCTTGGCATTGAAAAGGACTGTCCTCTGAGAAGTGTCTCCTAGATTATAACTCTTCCAGAAAGGTAATTCAGACACTTCCTCGGTAACTCTTAGGAGCCAGGTGACTTTGTCCCTGCCCCCAGACATGTAGATTATAATAAGGGAGACAAACTACATAGTTAGAAATGAGCAAGAGCCTAGTTGAAATGCCCTTGTAAAAACCACAGCAAATGCTCAGAGTTTTTGCCTTTTTTCCAGCTGAAACAGACATGAAAGGCTGATGCTTTGTTCCAAACATCGTGGCACCGCTATTTCATTCCCCTCTGTAAGTGGATTGAGTTGGGAGGACCTAAGATACTCGACACTTATTTGTCTGTTTATGCATTCACCACATATTTGTTGAGTGGTTGCTACATGTAAGCCACTATTTTGCTGTCATAATCTTTGGAAGCTTACATTCTTATGGGCCCACACTTCCAGGGGCTTTCTCACTGTCTGTCTCCTTGCCTGATGTGACACCTTATCCACACTGAATCCCAGGTACATCACTGAGCTTCCCTGAGCCTCGGACAGAGTTTCCCCTGCCCCTGCACTTATACTACATCCCCTTTTCCCATAGTATTTTCACTTGCTATCAGTTACAAAGCTCCACCGGCTACCTGGATGTATCCCACACAAGGATATACACCTTGTGTGCACACAGCTTCCCTAGATCTTCCAGATATTGGCCCAGAATAATGATAATTACTACTTAAAGAGAGGTATCTTGCCTGGAGAATCCCATGGACAGAGGATCCTGACGGGCTACAGTCTATAGGGTTGCAACGAGTTGGCCATAACTGAAGCAACTTAGTACATAGCAACAGTTTAGGAAATGCTTTTTGCATCCACAATGGTGTACTCACATCAAATTTAGAAGATCCACAAATAGGCATTTTTAGATCATTATTAGATTATTCTCTATTTCACAGATGAGAATTTCAAGGCTCAGAGAAGGCAGGTAACTTGCCCAAGATAACACAGCTAGTAAGTAAAAAGGTCAAAGTTTCGTCCTACATGTTTCCCTCTATAATTTGACCTAGTCTCCCATCCCACAGACTGTTCTAGTCCCAACTAGACCAGACCTGATACTTCTACCATTCCCATGTCAAGTTCAAAGCCAACCTAGGTCTTTCTTTTTATTTTATTTTGTTGTTGTTGTTGTTTTAATTTTTATTTATTTTTTACTTTATTTTACTTTACAATACTCCATTGGCTTTGCCATACATCAACATGAATCCACCACAGGTGTACACGAGCTCCCAATCCTGAATCCCCCTCCCACCCCACAACGTCTCTCTGGACCATCCCCATGCACCAGCCCCAAGTATCCTGCATTCTGCATCTAACATAGACCGGCGNGGTCTTTCTTTTTATTTTATTTTGTTGTTGTTGTTGTTTTAATTTTTATTTATTTTTTACTTTATTTTACTTTACAATACTCCATTGGCTTTGCCATACATCAACATGAATCCACCACAGGTGTACACGAGCTCCCAATCCTGAATCCCCCTCCCACCCCACAACGTCTCTCTGGACCATCCCCGTGCACCAGCCCCAAGTATCCTGCATTCTGCATCTAACATAGACCGGCACCTCGTTTCTTACATGATAATATACATGCTTCAATGCCATTCTTTGACTCTGCATCCTTGGGGACTTGCTACTAATGAAGTAGCCCTTTCTTGGGTTTCCCAGAAGTAAGATGTAAGCTCCAGGCATGACCTAAGATCCTGAGATATCCAGAAATGTAACCATCTTTCAACAATCCTTGGATGCCCATCCTATGCATACTATTCACTATAGTAGCCACTAGTTACTTAAATTAAGAGGCTTCCCTGGAGTCTCAGATGGTAAAGAATTTGCCTGCAATACAGGAGACCTGGATCTGGTCTCTGGGTCAGAAAGATCCCCTGGAGAAGGGAATGGGTATACACTCTGGTATTCTTGCCAGGAGAATTCCATGAACAAAGGAAATTAAAATTAAAACTCAACCAAAAAATCCAATTCCTCTGTCACACTAGCCTCATTTCAAGTGGCTACTGTGTGAGACAGTGCAGATTATAATTATTTCCATCAGGAAGTTTCTATTGGATGATGTTAGTTGCAGCAATCTCCACATGTCCATCAGTGCTGCTGTGACAACCACTTGCTCATAAGTGGGTTTTAGTCATAAATAAACGTTGGGATCGACTTCTGAGGTCCGTGGGTTTTGTTTTGTTTTTAAAATGAGGATAAACTACCAATTGGGAATAAAAGAGAGGGTTGTTGTTGATTTTCAGTCTCTAAGTCATGTCCGATTCTTTGCAATCCCATGGACTGCAGCATGTGAGGCTTCCCTGTCCTTCACTATCTCCTGGAGTTTGCTCAAACTATGTCTATGGAGTTGGTGATGCCATCCAAACATCTCATCTTCTGTCGCCCCTTTCTCTTTTTCTTCCTCAATCTTTTCTAGCATCAGAGTCTTTTACAATCAGTTGGCTCTTCACAGGGGGGAGGAGGACAAAGGGCCAAGATATGAAACCCCGTATCTCAGCCATAAAAAGGAACAGGAACAAATTGAAATAAAATGGAAGTTGTGGGCCAGTCAGAAGTGGCCACAAACCACAAGCGCAGTGAGACGTGCCCTGTTGGGGGTGTTAAACCAGCCGCTGCAGTTTGTACCCAAAGCTGCTGAGAAGGGATTCACTCTGCAGATGCTTTGATGACCTATAGCCCAGGAAATCAGGTGGCCACAGTGAGCAAAATCCAGGGTCAGAGAACCTGGGCCCCAGTGAGGCTGAGATCTGGGTGATGCGGGGACAGGTGAGGAGGGCTGGGGCCAACACTCAGCTCCCTCCTACCTGGGCGTGAGTTCTGCTCTGCCCCTTTCTGGCTGTGTGGCTTTGTGTGCTTTACTCAGATCCCTGCTCTGAGAAGCAGGGATGAAAAAGCCTCTGCAGCATAGGTATGCGGATCAGATGCCAGGATGAAAAGCACCAAGCCCTGCAGAGAGCCCCGGAGATGGTCCCGCTTCCGTTACTGCTCTTGTCAATGACTCCGTGATCTGGCATGAGGTTCCAGGCAGGGGTTGTCTGGGTACGATGGCATTTCTCAGGCAGAACTCCCTCTCGCTGTCTCCCGTGTACAGTGAGAGAGAAAGAGCCCGGACTCGGGGAGGATTCATCTTCTGTATTCTTTTCGCGACAGATGAGTTAAGGATCAGCTCAAATGAGTGAAGCCATTTCCCTTTCATTCTGACCTGCCCAGTAGAGTTTTCTATTTATATCATCAGTTCATTTGATCAAAATCTGATGCAAGTACAACTGGTCCCTGGTTTGTTTTTGGCTCATTGTCTTTAGCCCTCAAGCTCTCAGTACACGTTTTGCAACCCCTGTACCACCGTAAGGAGTATGGTTAAACTGGGTTTCCTCGGTTGCTTCTTCCAGGTTTCCCCTTGTTTAAAGACCCAGATGCATTCTTGATCTAGGTGAAAGGAAGTTTGCTTTGTTTGTTTGTTTCTTTATTGTGGTGCGAAGAGCTTCTTTAAAATTTTCCATTAACCTGTAGCTCAGAGGTGAGACTGTTACCGAATTGAGTTCATTTTGTTTTGCAAAAATATCCAGAAAATTGTACTTTATTTGGATAAGAAGTAATGGCAGAAGCCAGAAATATTCCTATATCCTGCCCTCAAAGGATCACATGATGTTTTTCTTGCCTTAATTAAAATACATTTCTTTAGAAGGAAGAGAAGGGAATTTTGTAATTTGAAAATTAATCAAGCTCTCAGGCAACCTTCTCACCCAGAGTCAAAATGATGATATACCACAGTGACCTAAGGATTTTAAGATCCCTGGTTAAATAGGTCAGGTTTATGTAAAATATTATTCTCATTATCATTCAAATACCTAGCAAGTAGGGAATTTTCACCTGCATTCAGAACTTACAGCTCACCACAAATAGCCTTTTATGTCTCAGCTGGTAAAACCATAAGGAGGTTGTTATTCTACAAAACAGCTTTTCATAGAAACCTGATTCAATTTTAAGAAAGTGAATATGAAGGGAAAATACCTGTTCCTGATCTTTGAATAGCTCCTCCTACTCCCACTCCCACTCTGAGCCAAAGTTCCTTTAAAAGCTAGTCACTCAGTAGTGTCCAACTCTCTGTGACCCTATGGACTGTAGCCCACAAGGCTCCGCTGTTCATGTGATTCTCTGTGTTGAGAATACTGGAGTGGGTTGCCATTTCCTTTGTTGTAGCCACGTGTTCTGGGAAACAAACTCACTCAGAAGGACAATGCAGATAGTGGAGTACGGTTTATTACACTAGAGGGCCCAAGGACAGTCTCCCCTTAGCCAAGGACCCTGATCAATTTTTCTGAAAACCTTATATACCCTAAGTGTACATGCCCAAACCCACCTCCCCAAATTCCCTGAAACTAGTCTGAACAAAGGAAAAGAAAGATACAATCAAAGTTAACCCGTGATTCATATGCCTTAAGCCTAGGTAGTTAACAGTGGACAATTATCAATAGGCCTGTGGTCATACCCCAATAAGCATAATAGAATTTATGATTCTATTCGGTTACACAGATAATTAGGGTACTCTTTTAGGCAACAAAGAGTCTAGGTACGAGCCCTGGGGCTCTTCCATCCAGGTGGCCTGGTTTTCCAGTTAGTATGTCGTTTCCATAGATACTGGGCATATAGCTCAAAGCCCACAGTCCGGCCCAAGATAGAGTCCTACTTTCAAGATGGAGCCTGTTCTGTCTGTTTCCTCCTTCACCTTCTCCAGGGGATCTTCCTGACCCAGGGATCGAGCCTAGGTATCCTGCTTTGCAGCCAAATGCTTTACACTCTGAGCCACCAGGGACCTTCCCTAAAAGGCCTTTTTCCCAAAGAAAGGCAATGACAAAGAATGCTCGACTACCACACAATTGCACTCATCTCACATGCTAGTAAAGTAATGCTCAAAATTCTCCAAGCCAGGCTTCAGCAATATGTGAACCATGAACTTCCAGATGTTCAAACTGGTTAAAGAAAAGGCAGTGGAACCAGAGATCAAATTGCCAACATCCATTGGATCACCAAAAAAGCAAGAGAGTTCCAGAAAAACATCTACTTCTGCTTTATTGACTATGCCAAAGCCTTTGACTGTGTGGATCACAACAAACTGGAAAATTCTGAAAGAGATGGGAATACCAGACCACCTGACCTACTTCTTGAGAAACCTGTATGCATGTCAGGAAGCAACAGGTAGAACTGGATGTGGAACAACAAACTGGTTCCAAATAGGAAAAGGAGTACATCAAGGCTGTATATTGTCACCCTGCTTATTTAACTTATATGCAGAGTACATCATGAGAAATGCT
Source organism: Neotragus pygmaeus (assembly GCA_006410875.1). Taxonomy (NCBI): domain Eukaryota; kingdom Metazoa; phylum Chordata; class Mammalia; order Artiodactyla; family Bovidae; genus Neotragus; species Neotragus pygmaeus. The sequence goes on from SJYV01018031.1 coordinate 175,378, forward strand.
GGGCTGGAAGAANGAGTTCCATCCCTGGGTTGGGAAGATCCCATGGAGGAGGAAACGGCAACCCACTCCAGTTTTCTTGCCTGGGAAATCCCATAGACAGAGAAGCCTGGTGGGGCTACAAGTTCATGGAGTTGCTTAAGAGTCAGACACAGCTTAGCGACTAAATCAACAACAGCAAAATATCCCAAGCACCCAGCACAGCGTAGAAAGTACTAAGACCTGTCACCTTACTATGTGCCAGGTACTTGCTATTCATCGGCTCATTTAATTCTTACACCAAAACTATGAGACAGACATTAATCTTGGTCCATTATACAGTTGGGAAAACTGAGCTTAGGTATGTCTTAGTTTCATAGGCAACATATTAAGAGTCATCTGATTCCCAAAATGCTGCACTTCATCTTCTTTCCTTTGCCAAAACCAAATGAACAGGTGTAGCCAAGAATACCTTCTCTCTCTCACATGTGTTTGTGTGTTTGTGTGCATGCATGCACACTTAGCCATGTCCAACTCTTCATGACCCCATGTACTGTAGCCCGCCAGGCTCCTCTATCCATGGGATTCTCCAGGCAAGAATACTGGAGTGGGTTGACATTTCCTTCTCCAAAGGGTCTTCCCAACCCAGGGACCACACTCACATCTCTTGTCTCCTGCATTAGCAGGCAGTTTCTTTACCACTGAGCCACCTGGGAAGCCCCACCTTCTCTCTCAGTTCCCTGAAAATATGAGTAAGTGAACTAGAAGTTATCATCCAAGGAAGTACCAATTAAGTTGAGATAAATGTTTCATATTAACAGGAGGATAATCAAAATTCGAGCTAGTCAAGATAGTGCTGGTAGGAATTTCTTTAAATGATATTCAGAATAACTGAACTAAAGATGATTCCCTACAAATGCTCTTCATCAGTTTTGTAGATGGCCAAGGTTACATAGTCACACATGGTGGTCCTGGCTGCTGCTACAATCTCTTTCCTACTGCAAATCATTTTGTAGAAAGAAATGTAGTGAGTCAATAATTTAATATTAGAAGTATTTTGGAAGTAATTTCCACTGTTAAATAATGAAATACAACTGCTTAGTAGTCATTCTGGAGTGAGAATCTCCGTTCTGTGGCCTTTTAATGTCTTCTGCTTTGCTCTCACTCTTAAATCTTCGTTCTCATTACCATCACACTGGCTTGGTTTAGGCTCTCTCCATTTCCCTCCTGGATAGCACTCAACCCCTTGAGCTCTCTCTGCGGAACATGCTATCACAATTGCACCAAATCTTTATCCTGTTCAGTAGTTCCCCTTCTCCTAAAAAGCCTACCCACATTCATGCATAACCACAGGTTGCTTACAACATTTTGACCTTCATTCCCTTTGCACAGAACATCTTAGGTCCCACAGGTAGCATGCTATTTCACACCTCTGGTCCTTGGCAGTTGGTAGCCTCTCTGTATGACACGCCTTACCCTAAGTTTATCTGATAAACTCCAACTCATCTTTAAACACACAGCTCAAGAGTCATCTCCTCTGAGAAACTCATCACTACCTTTCCATGTTCTAGTCTTTATATCCCATATGATTCTGTTTATTAAGAAATCTGTCACACTAAGTGACTTATATTTGTTTGCATGTTTATTTCTCCAAGTAAGTGCTAAGCTCTGGGAAGAATGTGTATCATCCTCTACATTTTTGAATCTCCATACAGGAGAACCCCAGCATATACAGTAGGGGCTCAGTAAACAGAACCGATTCCAGTTGTCATTATCGTGGTCATCATTCCATGGTTACTGGATGCCCACAGGAGTGTAACTTGGTAGGTGTTACATTCGGTGTTTAGAGAGGTTGATGGAAAGACAGCCAAACTCCTTGCTGTTTCTGATGAAAAGAAACGGGGGTCTCTCTAAAATAGGAAGAAAGGAAGAAAAGCTAGAGGAGCCTGAAATGTGTTCATTTTGTCACTTTCAGATGCCAGAGTTTGGGATTTTAGTGCAGGCCAAGCCACTTATCTTAGAAGGTTTTGACAAATTTTCTGGGAAAAAATAAAAGAAATGAATAAAACGAAAATCTGTGGTCAGAAGGTTACAGAAAGGAATGGCACACATTTCTGCTGGGGAATAGGAAGTGGTCTTGTCTCCCGCAGCAGGGCTGTCTAATAAATCTGGAGAGTTTTATTGACTTCATAGGCGCAAAAATAACCACCCGGAGAAGACATCGGGTTTCACTTATTTTTTTGGAAAGTAATTTTTCACAGACGCGAGGTTAAAAGAAAGTGGTTGCACGGGCTTCGGCTGTGGTGGTGTGTCTTCTGGTATGCGTAATGCAACTGGATCTCAATTCTGGGACGATGCCCAGTTTCAGAGGTCTAAAAACCTCTGTTGAAAACCATGAGGACAGAGTGTTGCCAAAGTTTTATGTATGCAACTGTAGATCAGTTGTCTTAGTGCAAGGAGAGACTTTGATCAAGAGCGTCTGGAGGGAGGGGTTTCATTAAATGCTGTTTTCAACCCTTAATTCTACAGCTTTTATGTCTGCTTGTTCCTAAGTCTAGCACAGACCCCAAATGGCCCTGAACAGAGAAGCCCCTCCCCAAACCCACGTCTGGCTCTCCCACAGCAGCAGTGAGGGGCATGGAAGGCGTTCTTGGGTAGAAAAGATACACAGTTTGGAAGGTTTTGCTCCTTACTCCCTGGATTTTGGTCTTGTGTTGGACCATTCAAAGAGGAAAATGTTCTCCCCCTCCAGCCTCATGTCTGTGATTCATTAGGAAAACTTCCCCTACACAAAGACAAGCTTTCCTAAGAAAATGCTTGATAAGACTGTATATTTGTTGACTGAGTTCTTCCTTTTAAAAACATCTGGCCAAGAAGGGAAACTTCAGCCAACCTTAGAAGGTTTAAGTGTCCCTTTCTGAACTCCTTTCCATTGTCCTCACAGTCATGGAAGAGATGGCAACTTGGTAATATTTTTAACCAACCTTCATGATCATTTCTTATGGTGACCCTGCGGGGACCTTCTCCCACAAGGCAAGGAAAACCATTTTTTCCATACATTGGTATTTCTTCTATGAATCAATAGGAATGCAGATAGAGGAGATGTGATCTTAGCTGGTTGGTTCGTGAGTGAAACCACTTGGTGTGCGGGAGGCCAGTCATTCTCAGCGCCTCCAGCAGTCTCCATGAAAGTGGACCGGGGTCTTAGAGTAGGATCATTGGATTAGAACTTGGTAAATAAAATTTAACACTACTCCATCTGAAACAGTGACCTTGTTTGAAAGACTAACAAATAAATGGGTGGTTTCAAACTGTATCTTTTAGTAGCAGAATCCATTTTCAAAGGAAAATCATACATAATAAATTAGTAAACATTTATTGAGTCTTTGGGATGTGCAGGGCACTGGGCTGACCCAGGGATCAAACCCAAGTCTCCTGCATTGCAGGCAAATTCTTTACCGTCTAAGCCACCAGGGAAGCCTTTTACATGCATAGTATTATTTAATTTAATCTTCACTACTCTTAACATGCTCTGCTCTCATGTCTATTTTATAGATGAGGAAAGAAAGGGATTAGCTTGCTCCAGATAACATGCTGTATAACCAACCATATGAAGCAGATCGAAGTGGGGCTCCTGTGGAATTAGGGTTAGAATACCATGAACTTTTAAGACCTTCCACTTTACTCCTCTGTCAACTTGTGTCTCCCAGAAGCAACATCAAGGCTTTGTAGAGCTAGAGTTTCAAAATCTGTTGACTGGATAAATCCTGAAGTTTCTTCCAAGTCTAGTGCCCAGTGGTCCTAATTCTGGACACATAAACCATAGTAATCCTCAAAATGAGCTCCTTTAGACTGGATGTTGGCTAACGGAGCTCTTCTTAAATGGGCTGACTCAGAGTCACTTATCACATACCTTTTAAGAATAGATTCTTCAAATGACTTTGCTCCACTAAACATAGGGGTGAATTCCAGGAATTGTGCAGAGGTAAGTATTCTGATACTATAAGATTAAATGTGTTGTTTACATTAAAACAGTACTGCCCAAGTCAAGACCGCTCTTTATGTTTCTTTCATGATTAAGTTATTAAGTATTATAGAACTAACACATTTGCTTATATATTCACTGTGAATCATCTCTAATCCAGCTAGGCACAAGGATCAGGTGTTAGAATTTTTGCTTCTCATCTTAGCTAGATGTCTGTCTGGGTATTGGCTCACTGAGAGCAGAGGGCTCATCAAGGAAAGGGGGAGACTTTTGATGTCTTTGTTAGCGGTTCACAAAGGGAGAAAACTCCACAGGCTGAATCTCTTAACTCCTAACTCACATCAGACATCCCTAAATTGCCCGATTTTAGTGTTGCTAAGGGGGAGGGGGGGCAGGCTCCTCCTTACAGTGTAGTTTGGGGTGTAAATTGGTATAAAATTATTGGAGGGCAATTTGGCAATAGCTATTAAAAATGAAGTGCTCATACCCTTTGACCTGATAATAATTCACCCTCTGGGAATTCATCATAGAGAAATACTCCTACAACTGCTCAAAGATGTAAGTGTAAAATGATGTTTGCAAGAATCTGTGTTACAGGGAAAACTGGAAAGGGCCCAAATGTGCATTAACAGGCAATTGGTTAAAGAAAGTTTGGTTCAGCCACACAACACAATACCATGGAGCCATTAGAAAGAAGATTAAAAGGAAGATCACTCTTTGCAGACTGACAGGGAAATATGTCTAAGACATATTGCTAGGTGGAAAATAGCATGCTTCAAAGTTGAGAATATAATCCTAGTTTTGTAAAATAATAAATAAAATGTTAATATATGCCTTGAAAAAAATGTTAACTGGTTTTCTCAGCTGTGTGGGATTAGGAAAGATTTTCACTTTCTGTGCTATATATTACAATGTTTCAAGTTATTTATGGATGTATATTATATACATGCTGTTACTTTTGTAATCAGGAAAAAAAGTAAATGTTTCTGTGGCTTGGTCTCTTGAGCCAAGAGAGCTTGTTGAGAAAGTATGGAAGCCTAGTCCACATCCTTCAACTTGAACAGAAAACAAAACTTAGCTGATGTTGGAACAGTGATGCAGCTTAACCAAAAGGAGGACCACGCATGGAAAATCTTCTGGTCTTTCGAGTCTGTAAGCCATTGCAATAATTAGCCCACACTGGAGGGTTATTTCACGAAGGAGCTAAAGAGAATAAGCTTAAATGGCAGTCGAATTTTGAACCACTGCTGTGGCTGAGCGGATAACTGAGGACCAGAGGCTCAAACCAAGAGGCCTCAGCGTCAATAGTGACTTGCCAGAGGTAAAGAATAGCCATAGATGAAGAGGACTTTGTGTTTAATTTTCACACTCGTATCGAGTGAAGATTTGATGCTATTTGTAAGGACAGGGGAAGGGTCTACAGCTTATTAATTAAGGAGACTCAACAAAAAGAATGCAAAATTACAAATACAAAATTGAGTACAGGGCTTTGGGGGTGGGCCTGAGAAAGAGGGATTCCCCCAAAGCAGGTGACCCAGGTTCAAGACCCTGGGTCAGGAAGATCCCCTAGAGGAGGAAATGGCAATCCATTCCAGTATCCCTGCCTGGAAAATTCCATGGCCAGAGGAGCCTGGCGGCCTGCAGTGCAGGAGCTGGACACAACTTAGCGACTGAATCACCACCACCTGAGAAAGAGGGACCCGTAAGCTATTCTTCACCGGTTTCTCAGCAATTGGGAAAAGTCCTCAGGACTTTTCTCCAGAGCACAGGACTCTCCTCTGGCTTAAGAGTTTTTAAACTAAGGTAACCTGAAGAGTGATACGTACTTCCTTTTCTTTAAGAATTATCCTACCAGAGAAGTATTTCCATTTCATACCTGGTGAAAGCCTAGAGGTGGCACCCTGAGCCCTGGGAGACTGCGCTCCCAGTTTTTTGGTATATTTGTGTTTCTGGGGATGGATAAGCTCTGGAGAAGCTCTGTTTGTTGACTATGGCAGATACCCAGTTCTTGATGCTCATAAAACTGTGGCAGTCAGAGCTGGAAAAGACCTATTAGGTCATCAGTTTAGACTCGTGCCCACGGCAGGATGATTCCCTATTGTAGCTGGTCCAAGCCTTCCTCCAAGCAGTTTGGAGATATCTCAAGGGCCTAAGTCTTCTGAAGGCCGTTCCTCTCTTCTGGTTCCTAGGAAAACGCTGAGGTGTTTGATGGGGGGCTGGGGGGAAAGCATTTTAGAGCCACACAACTATTTAATTATATCCATTCACCTAGATTCCTATCGATGTTTTCCACAGGAAGAAAACAATTCCGTGTAAAGAAACTCTCGTATCTCTGGCATAAAGATGCCATCAGGGAACAAATCACTGATTTTTTCTGGTTTCTTGTATTTCAACTTTGGTGGTGAGTTTCTTTTCAGCTTTAGGAAAAGAGCAAACTTGTTTGAATTCTCCATAGCCAGGGTTATCAAGAATGAGTAATATTTAATTATTTAGTAGCTTCCTAAGCACTTATTTTGAGACTGTTTACTTCTGTTTTTGCTCATCTTGATGTGTCCCCAATTTTTATTTTAGGCTTCCAGGGGGCTATAAAAATGGGGACTCTGAAAGCTACAGTTTTAATTTTCCCATGGTTCCTTGTAATTCTAAGTTGATAATGAACCTAATCAAGTCCAAAATTTTGGTAGCTATTTTTTTTTAATGTATTTTATGGAAGTATAGTTGATTCACAATGTTGTGTTAATTTCTGCTGTACAGCAAGGTGATTCAGATACACACACACAGACACACACATTCTTTTTCATATTCTTGTCCATTATGGTTTATCACAGAGTATTGAATATAGTTCCCTGAGTATACAATAGGATCTTGTTTATCCATTCTATAAATAACAGTTTGTGTCTACTAACCCCCAAATCCCAATCCATCTCTCCCCATTAGTGGCTACGTTTTTGTACAGAAGGAGAATTATCCTAGAAGAGTGGGCTTGAATTGTTATTGACTGATTAATGTATATGTCCTCAGTACAATCGCTTATTCCCTATGTGGTTGTTGGTTTTTGTGGGTTTTTTGACTTGAAAATATTCAAAGTCTCTTTTTGATAAATAATGCTACTAGCAAATATAAAATACTCAGAATAATGTATTAGCTGGATACTTGCATTTGAAAGTTTATTGTCTTTTTAAATCAACACAAGCAGGCATTTGTGTATTGATGCTAGTGACATCAGTATTAGAACTTTTATCAACATGCAACATTCACCAACCTTTTTTTCTTAGAATTCCTAAAGATGGGCTCCCAGTTAATCAGCTATTAAAAAAACTATCTGTTAAAGCTGAGTTAAACTTAGCTGAGTTTAATTAAATTTTAAAAGTTGACTGGGAATTCATCCAAAATGCGCTCATCAAAAGACAAAAGCTATTTGAAAGTAGAGGTAAGAGATAGGATTATGGGGAAAATTAATTTTAAACCTCTTGAACTGGAAAAATAATTTAGTGATAGAAAAGCTGAAGATAAAAAGATTTTACTTTAAAAATAGTTCAGTACTGTATATCTGTCCCTAGGATTTTCTGTGGCATGCTCCTTTCAGAAATGTGCTTGCCCACATTAAAAAATTACTAAGGGTAATGCAAAGTGAAAATTGCTGAAATGTACAAAATTGCCAAAAGTACAACATCCTTTGGAAATAACTATATTTTCCCAACCTAAAAACTCCAAAAGATTTTTTTATGATCTGTGAGTGTACTTAAATGTAATCTCATAAACAAGTTAAAGTATTTTAGCTGTGCATTAACAAATTCTCTTTAGGAAGAATAATGAAATTACATGTATTTAGCACTGTCTGGAAGAATATGGACTATAAAATGGAAAGTTAATCTTGCTGGTAATCTCATTAATGTGGGTTACACTGAACTCCTTACAGGCAAATAAATTGTTAGCTCTTACATAGATGGATATCTGTCCTGCGTAGAATGTTTGAGACATGTTTGGCTCAGTAATTATCAGTGGAACAAATAAGCATGCTTTGTTCAGATAGATCTCAGATTGTTCACTGTTTGACATATAGTTATGTTTGATTTAAATAATAACTAATGAAATGATAGCAATTTTATGTATTTACAATCCTATCTGTGCTCTGAAAATTAACATGTCTATATTGGTCAAGCCAACTCATTAGAAAAGATCCTGATGCTGGGAAAGATTGAGGGCAGGAAGAGAAGGGAGCTACAGAGGATGAGATGGTTGGATGGCATCACTGACTCAATGGACATGCGTTTGAGCAAACTCTGGGAGATAATGAGGAACAGGGAAGCCTGGAATGCTGCAGTCCATGGGGTCACAAAGAATCAGACACAACTGAGTTACTGAACAACAACTGGTTAAGAACTTGGTTTAGAAAGAAAAGAAATTAATTTGTTCATAGAATTTTAAAAAATCAATAGTAGAATAGATTCACCTTCTCAAATAACATTGTCTGGATTCTGACTCTCTTCTTTCCGTTTCTGCATCCCAATTTTACCACTTTCTATGCTGTTCTCCTTCTTTGGCAAATATTNAAAAGAAATTAATTTGTTCATAGAATTTTAAAAAATCAATAGTAGAATAGATTCACCTTCTCAAATAACATTGTCTGGATTCTGACTCTCTTCTTTCCGTTTCTGCATCCCAATTTTACCACTTTCTATGCTGTTCTCCTTCTTTGGCAAATATTCTGGCGAAGACTGAACCATTTAGCAACCTTTAGTAGGAGTATATTTCTTTACAATAGGAGCTGACCTCCCATTGTCTTAGCATGGGTTACATGCCCATCACTGAACCATATAATGCTGCTGCAGTGGTTTGATGGTACCTTAGCTTCCTGTGACAGCCCAAAGAAATTACCACAAACTGGGTGGCTTAAAAAAGAGGAATTTACTTTCTCATTTTTGGCGGTCAGTAATCCGAAGTTAAAGCATTTGCCTCCAATGCGGGAGATCTGGGTTCGATCCCTGGGTCAGGAAGACCCCCTGGAGAAGCAAAGAGTCGGACACGACTGAGGGACTTCACTTACTTAATCCAAAATCACGGAGAAGGCAATGGCAACCCACTCCAGTACTCTTGCCTGGAAAATCCTATGGATAGAGGAGCCTGGTGGGCTGCAGTCCATGGGGTCNTTTTTTTTTTTTTTCAGAAAATTTCAAGGTTATCCTGTTAAAAACCATAATGTCAAATGATCAGCTCAGCATGTGAAGTCACCATTTAACCAGGTCCTAAGAGAAAGAGATCCAGAATAGGTAAACTGAGGACCAGCAGAAATGTCTGGAGAGGTGAAAGCAGAGGGAAAAGAAGCCGAGTGGATGCATGTGTGTGCTGTTGACAAGGAGCACCTGCCTCGTTGGTGCCTGGCTCTGCTATAGCCCAGGAGAGAGGAGGGCATGGTGCAAATAAAGATGAGAAGCCAAATCCTAGAATATCTTAATAGATGTTATACCCAACACAGAACAGGCTGAGACAACAGATCCAGTAAAATCCATAACAAGAAAGGCAAGGGTTTGTGCTGACTCCTGACTCAGAGGTAAAGGGTTAAGTTTCTAGGTGGCCCCCTCCATGCTCAGTTGTCTCTTGACATCCCACAACATGTAACCATCCATGCTGACCCAGAAAGAACAGACAGGGGACTTAAATTGTTAATGTGAACTGAACTAAGTCAGGAATTTTGACATCTTGTCTCATCTTTACTATTAGATATATTGCTCTAAGAAACAAATTCTCTTCACCAATAAATGTGGAATGATCTCCATAAAATATCTACAATTCTATACTTCATGGAATAGAAATTCTCTTGACTTTCTCTTTTGCTTTTTAATCCCAATAAAAGCACTATCACTTGATAACATCTTTATTAAAACCATCTGAGCTTATAATTTTATCCTGTCCCTACTTAGGAAGAGTTCCACTCAAGACCACACCTCAGAAAATAACTGACTCATTAATATTGGCATTCATATTTCATACAATAAGCTTTGAAGATGGTAACAAAGCATATTGTTATGAATATGTCAATAGATGGAGTATAACCTGGCACACTTTAGCTGACAGATTCAAAGGCGCAACACTGGGCAAGTAACTTAATCTTCAGAACATCAGTTTACTCAGCAGTAAGAGGTAAATAATAGCCTAAACTCATGTGCTTTCATGGGAACTGACTGTCTCGATGTTTGGCATGCCCAAGGACCTCAGCTCTTACCCAAAACACCCTTGCTACATGAGATCCTGCAGGTCCAACCATAGGTGACCTCAAAGCTTTGCCTGGCAGGCCTCACGAGGGCAGACTGTCCTCACCACAACAGATTTAGTAGTTTGCTGGCAGTAGTTATAGGGAAGGAGTTAGTCTCTCTCCCNGCCTGGAGAATCCCAGGGACAGGGGAGCCTGGCGGGCTGCCGTCTATGGGGTCGCACAGAGTCAGACACAACTGAAGCAACTTAGCAGCAGCAATCCAAAATCAAGATGTCACTAGGTCTTTTCTCCCTTCAGGGATTCTAGTAGAGATTCTGTTTCTTATCTCTTCCAGCTTCTGGTAGCTCCAGGTTTCCTTGGCTTGTAGCAGCTTTACAGATCTCTGCTTCAGTGACCATTTTGCCTCCTCCTCAGAGCTGTGTATCTCCTCTGTGCTTTTGTGTTCATCTCCCTCCAAGTAAGAACACACGTGACTATATTTAGTGCCTTGTGGGATCATCCAGGATGATCTCATGTCAAGAACCTTAATTTCACCTGCAGAGTCCTACTCCAAATAAGATCATATTCACAACTTCCTGGGACTAAGATGTAGACATAACTGTTGCCGGGACACCATTCAACCCACTCTAGCTAGTAAATGTTTAACAATCCCCTTGACAAAAAAGGAAAAACCCTTATATACAGTATTTGCCTACCTCTGTGGTGTAAATATTGCCACCATGTCCACTTTCAAGCTGTCAACTGGAAGTCACTGAACTTGGAGTTGGGAAAAGATTCACAGTAGCAGAGTATTCTACAGGACTTTCACCATCCAGATTCAATAGATGTAAAAAGCCTTAAGAGCATAGATAATAGAGTAATGAATTCAAATAATTAGAAAGTAGTGAGTTTTGAGGACCTATTCATTTTGTTTTAAGTATAATTTATTTAATTATATATTCATATACCTTAATTTTTAATGGTGATGATGTTTAACAACTGGCTCACAAAATTCCTGAAAATTTACCGGTGGGTTCAGAAGAGCTGATGTGATTCAGCACCAATACCACTGGGTAGAATCTGCTACCTGATCAGCTCGGAGTCATAAAGCCTAAAACATAGGGTCAGCAACATGCAAACCACCCAGACTGCAAATGAGGTTGGTGGTTCCTTAAGAGAACGCTGGGGTGCTATTAGTTAAGAAAGAGAAAATAATATGGAAAAGACAAAAAAGACAAAGCCACTTCCCATTATTGTTTACAGAGATATGAATGATTTCAGACTTAGAAAAAAAATTTAGCAGTTTGAAACTTACAGGTATTGTGGCTACGTGTAGTTCTTCAAATCTTTCTCTACCTGAGAGAAAAATCAGTTTTCACATTCTCTCTTTTCTTGGTTCATACAATCTGTTTTTAAGCCTAGACATACCTATCCCAAGGCTTCCCTGCTGGCTCAGATGGTAAAGAATCCACCTGCAATCCAGGAGACCTGGGTTCAATCCATGGGTTGGAAAGATCCCCTGGATTTTATACCCACTCCAATATTCTTGCCTGGAGAATCCCATGGACAGAGAAGCCTGGTGGGCTACAGTCCATAGGGTAGCAAATAGTCAGACATGACTGAGCAACTAACACTTTCATATCTATCCCAAGGCAATAAACTTCANCCCACTCCAATATTCTTGCCTGGAGAATCCCATGGACAGAGAAGCCTGGTGGGCTACAGTCCATAGGGTAGCAAATAGTCAGACATGACTGAGCAACTAACACTTTCATATCTATCCCAAGGCAATAAACTTCAGAAAAAGACATAAACCAATGGCCTTTTTTAGACTATCTTTAAAAAATTTTTTTAAACCTTTATTGAGATACAATTCATACATCATGCAATTTACCCATTTAAAGTGCGAACTTCACTGTTTTTTGGTATATTCTCAGAGTTGTTCAACCTTCACCACAATTAATTGTAGAACATTTCCATCACTCCCCCACCAAAAACTCTAAACCATTCAACTATCATCTTCCAATGCCTGCACTCTGACCTATCCCCTCGGTGACCACTAGTTGTCTTCTCTCTAGATTTGCCTAGTCTAAGAATTTCATATGAATAGAATCATATAATAATTGTTCCTTTGTGACTGGCTTTTTCAATTAACATAATGTTTAAAAGGCTCATCCATGTTTTAATATGTCTCATATTTCATTCCTTCTTATTGCCAAATGGTATTCCATTGAAAGGATAAACCACAAGTTGTTTATCCATTCATTTAGTTGGTGGCTGTCTGAACTGTTTCGCCTTGTTTGGCTATTATGAATAACGCTGCTGTGAACATTTGTGGACAAGTTTTCATGTGGGCATAATTTTCATCTGTCTTAACCCAGTGGCCTTTTAAGTTAAAAATTTTTAGTGAGGTTTCTTATATTCCACATGCTGAAGGGAACTACCATTTAGGAATTAAATCAGAAATGCCACATACCGAATTCCAGTTCTCTTAGATTTTGGGTCACTATCTCAACCCCTTAAGAATCCTGGGACTGGTTCAGTCCAGAGGAGGCCTCCGCTCGCCAGCTGCAGGATGGAGGAGGGCCCTGTTGGTCAGAAGAATGTAGGAGGTGACTTTGGGCAAATCACTGAGTAGGTTTGATAGAATTTCCTTTCACACTCAAGGCCTGGCCTTGCCCACAGCAGGCTCATAATCATTAGTCCATCACAGTGCCATTTGGGCACTCTCCATAAGCCAAGTATAAAGAATAATAAAAATAAAATCTTAGTCTCTGACCTGGAAATAAAAGTCATGGGGTTTGAGACACTTGCAGGAAAGAGGGAAATTTTTAGCTTCTCTGATAGAGGCCAGTAGAGAGCTTCATTTTCTCCCACAAGTGATGGGAGGAGTTCTTTCCAGTTCTGTCTTGCAGACCTGGGATGGGGAAAAAAAAAAAAAAAAACAACTCCATATTAATTTATACAGCAGCTTTCTTCCAAAAAATTTAGAGTGTCTCAAACAGTCTTTCACTCATTCCCCTGAGGGAGTTTGCATAAATGTGCATATGAAATTATTTCTTTTAAAATTTACACTCTCCAGTTAGCCAGTACAGGGCAGAAATAGAACTAGAAAAGCAGACCTCCGGACTGAACATTCCACTATAATATTTTCAGTGAGCTTCTATAAATCAGCGCAGAGCCTTAAACACAGGATCTCTCCATAATATGCCGGGGCTCTGCTCCCTGATGACTGATGTTCATTGCCACGGGGGCAAAATCTTCCCTCCCAAATGAGAGTCAACGGGCATGGAACCTCATTCACTTACAGTCGAGGGCTCAGGCCCACCTTGAAACAGACAGCCCAGATTCCCTCTCACAGCTCAGCCCTCCTAACCCAGCTGGAAACCTCTCAAGAACCTTGAGACTGGCTCAGCCCAATGGAGAGAGTCCTGGTCCCCAGCTGTGGGCAGAAAACTGCGGCCCAGCCAGTCCCTCTCCTCTGTCTTCATGCTGCTGACCAGGGAGCCGCACTGCCCCTCAGGGTCATGGGGGTCACGGTGGGCACATGCTCAGTTTGTTTTCCCAGAGCCCCACTAGGTGCCGGGGAGCAAGGCTCTGGGAGAGCTTCCAGCATCAGGCATACACAGGGCCAGCCCAGCTCTCCACCCTAAACCAAACATTAATTCCTCCCGTTGGACCTCTTCTCAACATATTCTTATTTTGAGGTTCTGATTGCCCATCCCTGAAAAAAAAAAGTTGTCTTGTTGTTATTGACGTTGTTAGAGTCACACTAGCTCATGTATTTAGAATCTCAGGGAATCACACCTGGGAAGTATCTATGCGCACTGTTCTTCCCACCCCCAGAAACCTCTGGGCTTCACAAATTCCTTCGCAGGGACATTGGGAGAATGGGAAGTCATAATCTATTTAGCAACAAGAAATTTAAACTTGTGTCCCATGCTGCATCCAGCCTCAGACATATTTTGTTTCAGCCCCTACACTCTTAATTAACCATGTTTAAATTTTATTTAAACTTCATGTTTGGACTGGCTCCATAGTTTGTGGGGTCTGGTGCAATGTGAAAATGCAAACCCCTTGTTCAACGTTGAACAATTTCACGTGACACCAAGCACCGAGGCCCTTCTGAGTACCCGTCTCATGGGACTATACAGATTGCTTGTCTGTGAAGCCATCAGCCCTGCTGCCAACGCTTAAAGAGCAAAGGACTCTTAACCTCTCTCAAAACCAGAAAAATTTGGTGCTCTAGGTTTTCCTCCCCAAATGGAACACAGAAGTGGCTGGTGCTGAGAAGCTGCTTGCATTAGTTCGCTAGGGCTACCGTGACAAAGTCCACAGGCTGAGTGACTTCAATGACAGGAGTGTATCTTCTCATAGTTCTCAGGGCTGTGCAGCTGAGATCAAGGTGTCAGAGGGATGGCTCTTCTAAGGCCTCAGTCTTGAGGTTTCCTTCTCACTGATGAGCACCCCCTCCCCTACATCTGCACAGGGTCTTCCCTCTGTACGTGCCTGCATCCTGATCTCCTCTGCTTATACAGACACCAGTCACCTTGGATGGGAGCCCACCTTCCTAACCTTTTAATTGAGTAACATTTTTAAAGGTTCTATCTCCAAATACAGTCAGATTCTGAGGTACTGGGAGTTAGAGCTTCAACATATAAAATTGTGGAGGGAACCCAACACAGTTCAGTCCAGTATACCGTTGTTCAGGCTTCCGTGGTGGCTCAGATGGCAAAGACTCCACCTACAGTGCAGGAGATCCAGGTTTGATCCCTGGATTGGGAAGATCTCTGGAAGAGGGAATGCCTACCCTCTCCAGTGTTCTGGAGAATCCCCTGGACAGAGGAGCCTGGCGGGCTACAGTCCACAGGGGTTGCAAAGAGTCAGACACCACTGAGTGACTAACACTTTCATTTTCACACTTTCACTTTGGAGAACTGAAGGACAGTGCTCCAGGTCAAAGCACCAGCCCTGTGCTCAGCAGCCGCCATCCGCCGGGTTGTGTGGGCTCTGTTTTCATCCCATTTCCTCTCAGAGAGGCAGCCGTGCTCCTCCCGGGAATCATATGGGCTAACGACACTATCCACCCTGACGACACACTCCCTGAAGCTCTGCCTACTGAGGTCGCTACTCAAGTGATCCTTGAAAGCACTATAATCAGTTTCTTAAAAACAAAAACAAAAAATGTACCCATTCTGTCATGATAAGACTTCAAGTGCAGAGCAAAAAGAATTGCCCTGGGGGTACAACTGACTACTCAGAGACTCGATCTGCAGGTTTTAGGAGAGGAAACTCACAGCCACCACAAACCTCTTCCTGGGGCTGATCCCACTGAACATCACCTGACCATACAAGGGACGGCTCAGCATGTCAGTGGAAACCCAACTCTACAGCTCCTTGGAGGTGGCACGCTCCCAAACAGGCCTTTGTACCTATTTGCTGAAATGTTAGCCAGATTATAGCTGAAAATTCTGCTAATTCTGGGGAAGTTTTTGGTCTTGTGCCTGGAACTATTGAAACATACATTCACACCTACCACATGTAACACTTAGCAGCATAATTTCCAGCACAACACTTTCATACTTTATTTTTAAAAGAAATAGAGCAGAGACTGAAGACCTGCACTCACTCTGCGGCTTTTTGCAGGAGGCTCCACAAAAGGTGGAGAGGATGGCTTCTGCGATGAAGGGAGGGTTGTTTTGCATTTTTAAAGGAAAGGAGCCACACAAATCTTTGCTCAGAATCAGGGAACTCAGGATGCTGAAACCTAACATTTGCACCTGCACATAACTAGAAAATAATAATAATAATAATAATAATAATAATGTGCAAGGCTCTGGCAAAAGAGTAATGATTATCTCATAAATCCCAGCAAAAGTATTTTAAAACATCTTACTGTAGCCCCTTTTGTGTTAAAACTGAAAAAGGGAGGTTCTTAAAAATTTAAAGACTCTCCTCAGACCAGCTCTGGGCAGTTCCCACCCCACTAGGTTACTTCTAAACAGGCATTGTCCTGTCGGCCTAAATTGCATGCCAGAATTACAAAACCCGCTCACTTTACACCAACGTCTCTATTTAGACTGCAGAGTTGAGAAAGCAAAGCCTGTTTCAACTTCACCTCCCTTAGCAAACAGAAGAAAAGGCATCTGACCCGCCGACTTTTCCAGCTGGTCCTTGGGTCTGGTCGCCGGTCTCCGCCGCAGCGCGCGGGCGCCGACCGCCAGTCTGCCACCAGGGGGCGCAGCATCCTTTGTCCTGACACAGGCATTGAAAGCAGGCCATGCAGCTGGCTGGGCCTCCCCGAAAATCTGTCACTCCTTTCATGGTTTCTCTCTGGAACCAACCCACTCCCCGGCCCGCTTCATTCATTTTAAAACCGTTTCTTCTTCCCTGATGCTCACAGTCTCCCTCCATCTCATCTCAGATCTGGGCATGTTACTGGACTCTGGGCAAGTTTCTAAAAGGCTTTTCAGAGGCACCAGCCCAACCCCAGCTGCTTTTCCTCTGCAAAGCTTAGGAGACCGGGGCCCTAGCTTATCATTTGCTGTCACATGAAGGGCCCTCACTTGAGGATGTTTCTAAAGATTCTTCCAGAATGAAGGAGCCTCAAAGACAAGACTAGCTTCCTGGAAGAATTATTACATTCATTCTCTAATAGCCCTCCCCTTCCTCTCAAGAAATAATAACAAACAAATGAAATGACCATCCCCCCCCCACCCCCCCCAA
>SJYV01018031.1:192788-207516 GCA_006410875.1 Neotragus pygmaeus
CAGTGTTCAGCTTCACCACCCCTCCTGCCCCTGAACAATCTCAGGTCAGCTTTTGCAGGTAGACACCTACCCACGGGGACCAGCTGAAGCATCCTTTCAGCCACACCTCTTACCACTCCACTGTGCACCCCAAGCAAGGCAACTGCCTCCTCCTACTCTCGACAGCTTGGCTGTATCTATTCTCCAGTAGAGAGAAATCCACCCGGATACCAAAAACGCAGTGTTGTCATCTTTCAGGGATAAAAAAACAGCCGTTTCTACTTTAAAACACACTTGTAGCCCTGCCCCTACATACAGACAGAACACAGACAAAATGCAAACCCTTAGATCCCCCAAAATCCACTGTTCTGCAGGAGTAGGGCACAGGGTTCCTATCCAGGCCTTTGAAAGGCAGCTGCTCTATTTACATGGAAAGATTTCAAGTTTACAGTGTTTTCCCTGCCTTTCATTTTAGCCTCAGAACAACTCTCAGAGACAGGCAGCAGTCTCAAGCCCAAGACATCTGTTCCAGTCCTGGAGCTAGTACAGGGTAGGGGCAGCACTCTGGGGGCAGTACTCAGGTGACTGGGGTCTGAGGAGAGCAGTGGGTCCAACTGCGGTCACAGATGAGCCGCAGGATATCTGCACTGAGAGAGCCATGGTTTGGTCTCCTGAAAAACTGTAGCGTGCATAAGTGCCTAGATGGGGCAGGAAGAGAGGAAAGGAAGGGGTGATATTAACTCTAACGTGACCCTTCTTTTTATCTCTGGCTTTCTTCACTTCCATTTTCTCCCCACTCACCTTAGCTAATGCAGAAGGGTGGAAGTGCTGAGCCTGGGGACAGATAGCCCCAGCCAGTCCACCTAATGTGAGCTGGCTTCTCCTTCTTCATAAAGTAATGATAAGGTCTGTCCGATATGGAAGAGAGTCACTAAAGGACGAAAAAGGTCAGTGGTATTCTGGACATGGGGGAAGGGCAGAGTGGGAGACTTTTACTTTCATTTTATGCCCCTTTGTATTTTGATTTATGCATGTTGTTACTTTCATAATTTGATTTTAAAATTTTTATTGGGGCTAATGATGTTCTTCAGAACTGCTGTAGTGATGACTTACGTAAAGTGTCTGGCGTGCACGTGGTCTGGCACGGAGTTGATGCTTCCTGAACAGTAGTTTACTTTAGCGATCGCAAGACCCTCAAAACTGAGCAAACAGACTGCAAAGTCAAGAATCTCGGAGTATTGTGCAGACTCTGCTCTCAGCTCACTGTGTGCTCTGAGGAAGTCAACTACCTTCTCTGAGCCTTTGTTTCCTCATCTGTAAAATTATAAGGTGCAGGCCAGTTGATTTTAAAAACTATGGGGAGGACAGAGCAGGGCTCACCTCCCCCTCCAAAGTGATCGAGGCACCTTTTAAAACTCAGCTACACGCTTTGGAAAGGAGGTTTCTTAAGCTTGAGTTCATCAGAGACCCTTCCTAAAAGTTGTCAACTAGGGTAGGCGGAAAGGGCCAGACACAGCTGAACAAGTTTTAAAATAATACAGGAATTAAATTAGGAAACAAAANGGCACCTTTTAAAACTCAGCTACACGCTTTGGAAAGGAGGTTTCTTAAGCTTGAGTTCATCAGAGACCCTTCCTAAAAGTTGTCAACTAGGGTAGGCGGAAAGGGCCAGACACAGCTGAACAAGTTTTAAAATAATACAGGAATTAAATTAGGAAACAAAAATACATCAGCACTCTGGGAAGGCCATCAACTTAAGGGGGTGGGGGAGGTGGGGGAGGTGGGAAAAGATAGTTTTGGCTCTTCCTTGGGTGCAGTTGGCACCATGATGATTTCCTTGTCATTGGTTGGCAGAGGGGAGAAAATTCAAGGCCCAGCCAGGGTTAGCCCCAGTCCAGTCTCCTAGGCTGAGAGTTTTATGTGGGCGCAGGGCTGGCCTTGGAGAGACTAGACCCTCCCCTTAACACAACCATAAGGAGAGCTGCCCAGGAGAATTGGATGAAGACACCTCTGAGGTTTCTTCCAACATTACCTGAACCACCACCACTATCACCGCCACAACAAAAGTGGGGAGACTGGGTCATAGAAGGCAGAGATGCTCAGACAATAACACTTCAGCAGCTGGATTGGGGAGACCTTTGCTGGGGTAACCCAGCTCCTGAGAATCCAATGGAGGCTTGTTTCTGGAACACACATGGATTCACTTCCCACCCTGCTCAAAATCAAATTTTTCCTTATAGTCTCCTTTGCCAGCGCTGGGCCTTTGGGGAGAGGATGGCAGGTAGTCTGATGGGTAGGAAGGTTGAGACTCCTTTCACCCTGTGGTCTTCTTCCTATTTAAAGCAGCACCGCCTGTCACAGCAGCCTCTTGCCAATATTGCAGGCAGGAATATTTTTCTGACTTTGTAAGGGGGGTGTTCAGAGCATATGGGAGGCCCTTTCCCAAGGCCATTGCAGGATAGAAATTGGTTTCACCCGCTCCCCAGGAGGAATCTTCAGCCTTCCCCCCACCCCCACTCTGGAGGTCAGACTCAAAAAATATCTACATTTCTATTTTTTTTTTTAAAGGAGAAAAGTGGATTTCTTTTTTTTTTTGGTATCTCTGAATTATCTGACCATGCCTGTTAAAATGATATCTCCTCCCAAAGCCTGTGTTGTCACTGCCTAAAGAGAAGGCAGTGTTTTCTGTTCTTGTGGGATCTGAAATAACGGTACCAAAGTATGGGGACACCTGAAAGACCCCTCCCTTTTTTTAAGGAGGCTAGCGATCTAAGAGACTGGAAGGGGTGGGGGGAGAGGGTGGAGGAAGGGGGTTCCTGTAGAGAGGCATGGCAGGTAGCAGCAGCTCTGCCTGATTTCCAGATTAAAACTAAGTAAATACAAACTGCTCCATCAAGCATCACGCTTTGACAAACCTATATTCCTCGAACTTCAGTGTCTTTCAGAGAAATACCTTCTGTTGTACATTACAAGTCAATTTCAATGGCCATTCTGAATGTCTGGCCACTTGTTAAAATGCTTTCTGCGCTTGCTTTTCTGTGTGGTTCTTTTCTGTGCCCGTTTGTATCTCTAATAAGCAGCATTGTTTATTATCCTTGGGTCTGTGCCCCTGGGACTGAACTGAAATAGAACAGGAGTGTCGAGTTTGAGCGCTGGAAAATACTTCGGGTTTCCCAGGCCCCTGAGGGGTCTCTGGGGCAGAGGAGACAGCCGCTTGGGGAAAGCCCACCCATGTGTGTGCGCTCTGCAAAGGGCAAGCTTGCAAGAGTTGTTCCAGACTCTCTTAGGTCCTGGGCAAGGATGCCGAGATGAGTCCACAGGAAGGAGCCACATGGATATGGGAAATGCCACTAAGGTCTGGGACTAGGTGTGTGACTTAAGGGCCAAACAGTCTAATATTGCCAGGATCATGAAAAGAGACTGTGGCGCGGGAAAGGTTCTGAGCTGTCTTTTAGGTTCGAAGTCTCAATACTCATCCCCGCGCAATTAATTCTCACGAATAAATTCTCTTTCTTCTACATAGCCCTTCAGTCTCTGCTGTCAAAACGAGCATCCTAAACAAGATGAGGATTACCCCCCTTCTTCCCTGCAGTTGCCTAATATTTCTCCCCATTTCGTTTTCAGCCGAGTGCTTTGTGACCACGGGGATGGAAGCGCGTGCGCCGAGAAATAAAGCTCCACTGTACCTCTAGCTACACAGACTTTCCGCCCCCTCCAACCCCCAAATCGGCCCCTCCGTAAGGCCTTTCCCAATTCCACTGCTCCTGAAACAGGGTGGGGTTCGTTATCAAAAAGCAGAAACCCGCATCGGAGATACAACCTGGCATGCCTTCCGCGTCTGGGGGAAATTTTTCCGGTTTAGCCCAGCCTGCGTTTAAACGTCCACCCCAATTTAATGTCAGGGCGGGATCTGCCTGAGAGTTTGCCGGAAAGAATGCTGTTAAACCGCGTGAGCTAGACCCTGGCTGTGTGCTTCCCAAGCGAGACTTCTAGACCCAGGGCCCGCCCGAACTGTCCTTGCCAAAGGTTCCTGTGAGAGACAAGCCCCTGTCCGCAACTTCCGAAATTCCCTCCAACAGGCTGCAAAGACTGCTCAAATTGTCCTTCCTAGCTCTACTCCCTCATCCAGTTAGTTTGTTTTAAAATACAGAGATTCTGTTTGCTCGTAAGAACGGAGTGATTTCCTTCAAGCAACTCCTGCAAGAGCTTTAAGCAGCCTCTGGGTTGCAGCGCGTCCAAGCGTCTGAGGAGTTTTCCGAATTTCCAGAAGTAGTAAAGGGAATTTTGGTGCCGGAGAAAAGTGCGGGGTAGGCGAGTGCCGGGTGGGGGTGGGCGCCGAGGAAGCCGCCTGGAGGCTTTTTGTTTTTTAAAGTTAGACTTGCTCCGAGGTGCCAGTACAAACGGCACCGCTTCGTGGTTTCCTAATTTAGAGAATCGAGCTGAGTTTGGGCCCGTCCTTGAAGCCAGGGGCCCCGCTCAGCGTACTATTAACAGTTTTCCAAGAGCGAGCAGGAGCGGGCGCAGCTCAATGGGCACTGCCAGGCGCGGCTGACTTTGTCCGCTGCTCCCGGCTCTCCGCTCCTCTCCCTTCTCGTGCCAACCCCAGAACCATCCCATCGCTGCCAGGATTGCACCGGGGAAGTGAGGGCCGAATGTCTAGGCTGCGGAATTTCCCAACAGGTAGTTTCACCCGGAGCTGGCAAGGCTTAAATATCAAAGGTTGGGTCGCACGGGCTGCATTAAACTGGAGCACAGACGCGGTCACCAATGGAGCAAGGAGAAGAAAAGTTGCTTTCTGGGAGTCACTTTAAATAACTTCATTTTCTCTCCAATCTCCAACTTCTCTCGAAATAGCGCGAGCTGTGCCATTTGGAATGGCACTCAATGAGCCTAAATAAGCCGCTTCAGGCTGTAAACTCACATGCGATTTGAATTCTTTTTTCCCCTCAGTAGTTACTAGAGAACCCAGCTCGGCTTTGGAGCGATAGGTATTTATTTCAGAATTGGGAGATTCGCCTTCGAAACGTCGTAGGATCCAGGGCAAAAGAGGAAAAGGCTGTGTTGCACTTGGATGATATAATTGAGTTATGCCTTTCCCTGGTGTGCAGTGAGGAAAAGCAGGATGCCAGGCAGTGTGTGGAATGGGCGGCGGCAGCCTCGCGCTCCAACGAGCGCACCACACTTCCTTCCCAGGGCGCGGGGAGAAGTTGGGTTGGGCCACTGTGTCCTGCCTCCAGCAAGGATGTACACCAGCTGGAATGTCGTCCCAGCTGCACGATCCTGGCTGCGTGGCCCCCTCCCTTCGGGGGCACTCTCCCAAAGGTGCCCGCCGGAGTCCGTGGACGCACGTGGCACATGGAGACCCAGCGCGCGACTCGAAACCGCGCATATCACCCCAAAGATCCTAAGCGCGCGCAAGGCCCTCGCCGGGTGAGGGAAGGTGGAGGACCGAGCCCTAGAGCCAGCGGATCTAATCCCGCTTTGGCAGACAAGTTCTGCGCTGTCATGGGGTAATGCTTTCCGCACCGACACAAATCGCGGAGCTCCGGCTCTCCCTGGCCAGTCTCCTAGAGAAACGTTCTCAAACTTTCCCGGGGTACTGGCCCCTAGAAGCCTCTGGGGCCATAGGCGAACCTGACCCGGGAGACTTGGATCTTTAACCGCCTGAGGACCTGGCGTCCCAATAACACCCAGCCGGCTCCCCCACGCCTTCCCCAGTACGCTTGCTTGCCCTGCGACTCCGACTCCACCGCGAACCACGCTACCCAAACTTTCCAAAGTTTTCTACAGCTTTACCACCTCCAGTTCGCCTCGGCTGTAGCGGGCGAGAGGAGAAAAAGACCCCCCCACACACACCCTCCCTCCACCTCTCTTTCTCGCTTCTCCCTCCCACCTTCGGCCTCCCCTGTGAGTCCAAACCTTGCCAGTCGGAGCGTGCGGCAGTGGAGCCCCCGAAGGCACCGACTCTGCAGGGGACGGATTTTCGCGCTGCATCCCCCACTCTCAGAGCCTCGGCCGTTCCGCCCCCTCCTCCCCCACCTCGTTTGCGGCGCAGGGACCTGTGGGCTTGTAATTTAGTTTTGTTCAAATTTAGTTTTTTATCCCCCCTTTTCATTTTTAAAGATTTTTTTTTTTCTTCTTTGAGATTACACTCTGTTGGAACTCAAGAGGCTGCCTGCCTTCCAGTTTCCCTGCGCGGGGCTCGGGAGACGCATCCTTCGCGCCGGGCGGGTTGTCTTGCGAGTGGGGCCAGGGGCTCCCAGGCCGCGATTTCTCCAGCTGGGTTTCGTCTCCCTGAGAGACCCTCCATCCTGGCGTGGGGCAAATTCGTGGCGGAGTTCAGCCTCAAGGCAAGCCTCCTGGGCCGCCACCCCATCCCACCCCGCCCCCNCACTTTGGACTTCCTTTCTCTGTGTATCTTATTGTCTTTTCTACGGATACTCCATCCCCAGGTTTCTCTGGCTTCCTGTACATTTTCCTGTTTTATCTCCACCTTCCCAACCATGGCGAGGCCCTGATATTGGAGCATATTCTGTGAGGGTGGAGAGCTCCTCACAACCTCTCCCCAACCTTTCCATCATTTCCTGTCTCTTCTCTGCCTTCATCACCGGGCCTCCGCTACCTATAACCAGGGTGTGGTTGTGCCTTTGTCTCTCTCCCTCTCCAGGCACCCGTTTCCAGGTGGGGCCTTTCCATGAACTGCAAATAGAACCCTCTGTCCTTCCTGAAAACACCTTTTCTCACTTCAGATTTCCACCCCCATACACCAGGTTTCCCTGGGCAGTGGACAACCTCTGCCACCATACAGGAACACTCTGAATTTCCCTCTTTGACAGGTAAGAGTGTTGATGGGCACTTAGTCACTTAGGGATGTCCCCTGAAAATGGAAAAGACCATGAAGTGTGACGCCAGGAGGCTAGCAGCCTCTGAGACCTTCTAAAGCCTTGTCTTCTACTCTTCTTGGGCTCCTGTCCAGGAAGAAGCCTGAGATTATGTCTCACTATTTCATTTTTGACCTACATTCTTCTTCTACTAAGGCCTCATTGCCATACCAATGGCAGCAAGGCATTTGTTACTGCAGAGGGTACAATGGGTATTGATGTCTAAATAAGCAAACCCCTAAACACTGGTAAGTCCTCTGTCCTTTGCTTGACTTTGCTTCTAGTGGGCCAGCTTTTGTAGTAAAGGAGTCAGTCCCTTTGGGACTACCTGAGAGCTTTAAGTTGGTACTACTGCCCATGGTTAAAGCTAAGTTTGGAAAAATTGCCCTGTGTAAATACTAGCATCAAATTAATAGATTCCAAACTACATTATTCTGAGTTGGCAATGTAATTTGCATTCTTCACATGGAAAAGTTTTGAAGAGCAGGTCGGTTTCCTGTTTAAAAGAAAGGTTTGCTCCTGATTGCTAAGTTAGCATGGCTCTGTTCTGATCCCATTCCACAGAACAAGAAACTTCTCCATTTTGGAATCTTTGGAAAAATACTTTATCCTGGGAGGCGGCTCGCAACCCTGGCTGCATTAGAATCACCTAGGGAGATTTAAAAAATTGCCTGGTCTTTCCTCAATCCAATTAAATTCAAATCTCAAGGGGTGTGGTGTGGGCATCGGCATTTTTTTAAAGCTCCCTTGGGTGATTGTAATGTTTAGCCAAGGTTTAGAACTACTAATTTATAGGTTGAGAGCACAGTGCATCATGGTGAATAATACTCATTCCTTTAATAAGTGTGCAGAGAACTCCTACTAAAGGAGAGGGTTTGCTGGGGACAAAGAGATGAAGTTGATGGACACTGCTCGGTGCATCTAGGATTTAGTGGGCAAATGCTAACAACATAGGTGTCTGAAGCATGATCCACTTGGCTCCTGCAAAGATCATGAAACAGGAAGTTAGAACTCCCAGTTCCAACTCAGGTTCTAGCATGAACTAGGGAAGTGACCTTGGACAAGTCTCTTTGCCTCTTTGGGTCTCAGTCTGATCATCTGTAAAAGAAAGCAGCTGAAACGCAGTCTAATATTTGTGCTGGTGTCTTCCAGCCTTACAGCGTGTTGCTAAATTCTCTGATACCCATAAGCTGAGCCAGGCAGTTACCAAAATCTTTTGGAGGCTGGCTCCTTTCACTCATACATAAGGCTGACAACTGCCCTTCTGATGTTCCACCAAATCTCTTTACAAAACCCTAAGTATCAGAGTGTTAATTTTTAAGTAATACTGGGCTCCCTTAATTCTCTCCCCTGCTCTCTTACAAATTAGCAGATGAAGGGAATGGAGTGGTGGTAATGTCTAGGAGCAGTGGGTAATGACTAACAGAAGTTTATCCAGTTGGATAAATGTCTTGTGGATTGCTGCTGGGGTCAGTGTTAGTTCTGGTCTTAATTAACATCTTCATTAATAGTGTGGGAGAGGGAATAAACAATAGCTAATGATATTTGCAGATGGTGGTAAATTCAGAGGTGTTGCTACTACCAGTGAGAGCAACAAGAGCCATGGGGATATCAGAGATGTGAACAAGAAGTGATTATAATGATGTTTGTTCTGGAAAAGGCAGAATGAAAACTTTAGCAGGGGAAATGACACAGGAGGCTGGGAAATGCTGAAAGAAACAACTATTGCTATATTTGTAACTTGGGTAGGCATTTGGCAAACAAGGCAGCTAATGGCCTTATGACTTTGGTTGCCTGTACTGGGGTGCTTGTCTTGAACAGCAATAACAATCATCAGGAAAATAATAACAAGAATAATATTCAACATTTATTGAGTGCTGAGAGTATGCCAGGTAAGGTTCTAAGTGATTTGTTGATACAGTTTTTAATCCCTCAAATCATGGTGCACTATCTTAAGCTTCCTAAAGATTCTGGCTGCAGCCTTGCTATGGCTCGTGGACTTCTATGTGTGAATAGACCTAGGAGGCGAAAGGGAAAAGGACAGAAATGGATCATCAAAGTGTGTCCTGTGCTCTTTCCCCAGGCTTCAGAGAAAAATCTCCCACCTTTAATTTTTCCTGACCCCAATATTTCTACCATCTTTTCCTTTCATTAGAGAATAGCTGGATTAATGAAGTTAATGAGGTAGGCAGAAAAATCATGCAAAAGGAAAGGATGGAAGGGAGGGAGGAGAATAGAAAGGAGGGAGAAAGAAACCCGAAATGTCCACCTCCACAAGTCCTGCAGTAGCAGAAGGGGTAGAGCTAGGTACATTTCACAGACTGTCTGTTTAACCATCACACATCTCATTCTCACACTGATTTTCTCTCGTAGTCACTTCTGTTAATGAAAAAAAAGATTCAGAGAGGCTGAGTCACTGGCTTTGAACACACAGCTGCTAGGTTGAGTGAGGTTCACACTCCAGTTGGTTTACTCCTAACTTCACGTCCTTTCCAACCTTGAATGCATGTTTTCTTTTTTTCAATTTCTCCCTGTCCAGTTAGTGACAGCATGCAGGCACACACAGAAAGCCAGAAGGGAGAAAAATTAAGAAGAGAATCAACACTGAAGAGCAGGGGGATAAAGGGAAAGTAGCCAGCACACACATCCACTGCCCAATTCCATCTGATTGAATTATTTATAATTATATTTTGAAATTAGGAAAAATGGAATTTGCAAACAAGAAAGGCTTCAAGACAATGGAACCCATAATAATGTAGATTTGACCTTGAGGGAATTTGGCAGAGAGCATTAGTGTCTGAGACGAAAGCAAACTGAAAAGAAAAACATTTGAATGCTATAAAAGCCAAGACTCTTCTTGGCAAATGTGGAAGCCCAGGGCCAGATGGATGCCAAAGGTCTTCAAAATGATATCAGCGGAGCTTCAGGAAGTTGGAAACATGTGGCCTGGGCATGCGGCTGCTCCCCACCCAGGCCTCCCACCTCCCTCACTATGGAATGGGGGTCCAAAGGCCACTTTAGGGTTAGCGCCAGGAACTGAACTTTTAAAAATGATGAGATGTACATTTCAGAGCAGCTGCATAAAAGGTATAGTTCGAAGAGTAAACATAAACAACAATGTAAGCGTGACCCAAGTCAAGAAAGATAGTGTTGCCTGAACCTCAGAGTCTCCGCCCCCCGCTCATCTCCCCCTCCTGAGAGGGAATCGTGGTCCTATTTTCCTATGATCGTTGCTTTGCTTTTGTTTTTGCACTTTAGTTTTAGTGCTTATGCGGGCCTATGTTTGAACTTTATATAAATAAAATCACACTGCATGTACTCTTTTATGACTTGCTTCTTTTCTTTCAATCATATGTTGTATATAAATACACAGCGGTGTATTTAACCATTCTGTCTTTGTGGGGACTTTTGGTTTGTTTCTGGTTTGCAGCATTCACGAACTGTTCTAATGTGAACTTCTTGTCCATATCACCTACTGCACATGTGCAGGACTTTCCCCAAGGAGGGGCCAGAAACCTACTGTCTGCAGGCCGAGGAGAACCCACTTCTTATTTTCTATGGTCTGGGAGCTAAGAAAGGTTTTCATGTTTTCAAATGAATGAGAGGAATAAAAGAAGGAAAACATCTCATGATACATAAAAATAAACACTCCATTCCAATTCAGTGTTCATAAATACAGTTTAATTGAAGCACAGTTGGGCTCATTTATTGCACGTCTTCCATGGCCGCTTTCCTCTAATGTGGACAGAGGCAAGTAGGTGCATCAGAGACTTGTACGACCTGCAAAGCCTACAATTTGGATTGACTGCAGAATATTTCATTTAAAATGAAAATTCAGAAGCTCACTTAAGGAAGAAAGCTTTCAGTAGTTTCAACATGGGGACAGCAGAGTTTGCAACCAAGCACAGAACTTTTCTAAGGAAAATTTAGTTATTCAGTCATATCTGAGTCTTTGCAATCCCATGGACTGTAGCCCACCAGGCTCCCCTGTTCATGGAATTCTCTAGGCAAGAATACTGGAATGGGTTGCCACTCCCTTTCTCCAGTGAATATTCCTGACCCAGAGGTTGAACCGGGGTCTCCTGAGTTACAGGCAGATTCTTTACCATCTAAGCCGCCACAGAAGCCCTCCTAAGTGTGTGGTACTATGCAAATACCTTGACCCAAGAGTGGGAAATTGACCCCACCTAAAACATTTGGTTCTTTACAAAAAAGGCTTTCTGATCCTGTTCCAGAGTGTATTCCTAGATGGGAAATTACAAAGATCTCAGATAAAATAAGATGCTATATGCAAAAAGCTCATCCAATGACTGATAACTTGTAGGAATTACTATGAACCGAGGCAACCTTCCCACTAACCTTTCACCTGGGCTTTCCTGCCCCCAAGAGGTCAGTCTATACAGTTTGTTTCCAAAAAAGTTCAGGTTCTCAGCTGGCTGTCAGTTGCCATTACAGCAGATGATGGTTTGGCTTAATACTACAACAACTGCACACGCTTTGGGGTTCATGCATTTTTATCAAAGATCTTTGAATTAAGATGACCTTTAAGCCCAAAGGACTGAAAGAATTAAAATGCGCGCGTGTTATTTCCAGCTCTAAGTAAGAAGAATGTCTGTCTGAGTGTATTCAAGGTTTCTTAGAGAAAACTTGTTAACAAACAAATAAAACACTAGGAGAGTACATCAGAAGACCAACAGAGGAGTTCATCCAAAGATAATATTACAGAGAACAAATTTAGAGAACTAACACTACTTGATTTCAAGTGTTATTATAATGCTATAGTAGTTAAGACAGTGTGTTATTGGCCGCCAGAGAGAAAAATGGATCAGTGAAATAGAATAGGAAGTCTAGAAAATAGACCCGCACATACATGGACAATTGACTTTCAACAAAAGTATACAGGCAATTCAGTGGAGACCAAAATCATCTTTTCAATAAATGGTATGACACAACTGTGTATCCATACAGGGAAAAATGAACTTCAACCCATACCTTACACGATATACAAAATTTACCTTGAAGTAGACCTCCTTGGAAAGCATAAAACCACAAATTCCAAAAGAAACAGAGAAAAATCTTTGTGACTTTGGATTCAGCAAAATATCTAAGATATGAAACCCAAAGCAGGATCCATACTTTTGACCTCCTCACAATTTAACATTCTACTCTTCAAAGAACACAGTTAAAGGACTGAAAAGAAAAGCAACAGTCTGGGAGAAAATACTGTAAATCAAATAGCTGATAAAGGACTTGTGTCCATAATATAGAGAAAAAAACTTGAATCACTCAGCAATAATAAACAGCTCAGTTTTTTAAATGGGCAGATTTTGAACAAACACTTTAGGAAAGAAGATTTAAGAATGGCTAATACGCA
The DNA here is from genome assembly GCA_006410875.1 of Neotragus pygmaeus. NCBI lineage: Eukaryota > Metazoa > Chordata > Mammalia > Artiodactyla > Bovidae > Neotragus > Neotragus pygmaeus. Next base: position 205,023 of record SJYV01018031.1, read on the forward strand.
CGTGGGAAGATGTTCAACACAATTTGCCATTAGAGAAACAAATGTTCAAATGACAATGGACCACACTTCTCCTCCAATACTCAGGTGTGTCCAACTCTTTGTGACCCCATCGACTGTAGCCTATCAGNTATATACTGGAAAGCATATAGAATGCTTCTATTCCTTTTATTTGTATTGGCTTCAAACTGGAAAAAAGCCAGTGGTGGTCAAGTGTACAACAGATAAATGGTGTTGTGTGCATACAATAGAATTCCATACTGCAATGTGGAAAAACAAAACAACTTTGTTTTTTGCAACAGCAGGAAGAGCTCTCATATGAAATGTTGAACAAAATTGTTCAGACATAAAAGAGTAAATATCATATGCTTCCTCTTTATATAAAGTTCAAAAACAGACGATACAACTTTATTGTTAGAGATGAGAATAGTGCTGTCTTTGGGAAGGATGGTGGGAGTGGTAATTGGCAGAGAATGGGATGTGTTTTTTTTAATTGCCAGTAATTTTCTATTTCTTAAAATGAATAGTGGTGGTATGGGTTATCCACCTAACTATTAATATACACTTAATGTGCACTTTTCTACATGCCTGTTGTAGAGAAGTGTGTTCTTTTCCTTGCTATATAATATTCCACTGAATGATTGGATGATTGTTTATTTTCTAAAAGCTGAGAAGAGAGAGGGAGGTGGTCACTTAGGTCTCCCCCTTTAGAGAGCCATAGAATGAAGACAAAGATGCTAAAGAGTCTTTTCTCCTTAGTGACTAAGTCTCCTTGGGCCTTTAGTGTTACTCTGTAGGTGTGCTAAGTTGTACCCACACTATGGCTGCCTGTTAGGGAATTGTGGGGCCTAGAATGAGCCCTGCAGGTAAAGAGGAGAGATTTTAAAGTTGGGCAAAAAGTCACAGTACTGTGGGGAAGGGTGTGCAGGGGAGAGGAAAACGTTTGCATGAAATTGGTGGTGAAGAGCCAAGGGCCTGGCATAGACTGCCTGAGTGAATAACCTACCTTTGAAACTTGGAAGCAAATGACCTTGGTTAGGTAAGTTTGTTTCTCTGTACCTTCATTTTCTCATCTGTAAAATGGAAACAGTATTGTACCTGTTCTTATAGGATGGATAAGAAGATTAAAGATTCCCTAGTGGCTCAGGCTGGAGAAGGCAATGGCAACCCACTCTCCAGGACTCTTGCCTGGAAAATCCCATGGATGGAGGAGCCTGGTAGGCTGCAGTCCATGGGGTCGCACAGAGTCAGACACGACTGAGCGACTTCACTTTCACTTTTCACTTTCATGCATTGGAGAAGGAAATGGCAACTCACTCCAGTGTTCTTGCCAGGAGAATTCCAGGGACAGGGGAGCCCGGTGGGCTGCCGCCTATGGGGTCACACAGAGTCAGACACGACAGAAGAGACTTAGCAGCAGCAGCCGCAGCAGTGGCTCAGACAGTAAAGAATCCACCTGCAATGCAGGTGATGCAGGTTCAATCAGTGTGAAAATGAACATGTCATCTTGAAATGAAAAACATGGCCCTAGGTATTCAGACTTGCAGGATGCTGCAAAGGAGAACCTGGGGTGACTCTAGATTAGCTGCCAGAGCACTACAGCCCTCAGAGGCTGCTCCTGTCTCCACTCCTTGCTGCTGCTGCTAAGTAACTTCAGTCGTGACCGACTCTCTGTGACCCCATAGATGGCAGCTCACCAGGTTCCGCCGTCCCTGGGATTCTCCAGGCAAGAACACTGGAGTGAGTTGCCATTTCCTTCTCCAATGCATGAAAGTGAAAAGTGAACGTGAAGTCGCTCAGTTATGTCCGACCCTCAGCGACACCATGGACTGCAGCCCACCAGGCTCCTCTGTCCATGGGATTTGCCTGGCAAGAGTACTGGAATGGGGTGCCATTGCCTTCTCTGCCACTCCTTGCTAGATGCCCCTGATTGTATGTAGTAAAAAGCTTTGTACACTTCTCTTTCCTTCTTTCAATCAACATCTTCCTTCAAGGTTTCCAGAATTCTCAGACCACCTCTTTGACCTCACAGGGAAGCCTGAATTTGGAATACCACCACACAAACTCTCTCTCTCTGCTCCTTTCCCCATTCCAAGTCTCTTTCCTCTATGCTAGCAGACTGTTTGGTTTATTCACACCCTGTCCTCTGGAAATAGCAGGTACTCTTTTGTTGCCTAAAAGTTACATCATCTCATTCAATTGACTAGTGACACTAAGGATATGGATGGGTTCTGGGGTATTCTCAGTGCTTCCCATCTGGGTAGCAGCATTCTATGCCTGCCACTAAGTCAGTTGTTTGGAAACTGTTCCTCAGCACAAAAGCAGTTCCCCTTGTTCCACCTTGAGCTGGAAAGGGCACTTTGTGTCGGAAAGAGCATTTGATTAATAGGTCATTACGTTTCGTACCTTTCTAGAGATCGCCTAGGAGTAAAGTTGATATAGAAACTGCCTCCCAGAAACTTCAACTCACATTATAGCCTCCTTTCAATCCATCTTC
>SJYV01018031.1:220129-236585 GCA_006410875.1 Neotragus pygmaeus
ATTCTCTTCGCTCTCCCTCCCGCCCTCTCTCCTGCGCCCCCCTCCCCGCCTTTTTTAAAAAAGCATTTCACCACCAACCACCACCCCAATCCGACCCACACCGAACCTTCGCGCACCCCCTAGCCCCCAACAACAACAACAACAACAACAACAACTGCAAAACAGAAAACAAATCCCCAAACCCAGGCGAAAAGCAGCCAGCACCGGCGGCGGCGGCGGCGGCGGCCTCGGCGAGTACGGCCAGCGCGCTCGGACTGCAGGAGGGTTAAAAGTGTAGATTGGATTTCACCCCGGGAAATCTAGCACGCCGAGTGAACTTGAATCTTTGGCTATTTAAGGAGGACTGGGTTTGTTGTGAAGTTGCGGTGATCCAGCGCAGAGCCCTGTCCTGATTGATCGCATCGCGGGGCTCAGATGACTGTAAAATGAATAGATGAAATTCTTGCTTCTCGAAGATTTTCTTGGGCATCTCCGGGAAAGTGCGTTTTAAGGCGAAGTCATGATGTATTCTCCCATCTGTCTCACTCAGGTACATGTCTCAGTCACTCTCTCGAGCTTTCTCTCTAGCCCGAAATGCCTTTGTTTTGTTGCTCTCGTCCGCGGACAACTAATGGTTTTAGTTAACCTCCGCACACCCGGTAACCCAGCAGAAGAAGTGGTCCGGAGTTGCGGCGGGGTTTGCAGGGCAGCAGCAGAGCCGGCGAGCGGCCCCTAGCTCACAATCACCATGCGCACCCAGCCCGGCACGCTGGGCACGGAGAGCGGGTGCCCGCGTGCTGCCAGAGCGGCTGGGCCGGGCGAGGCCGCCAGGGATGGGCAGGGCCCGGGCCCGCAAGAGCTAGCCCGCCTGCGGCCCCTGGAGTGCCTGCTGCGCCCCTGCCCAGGGTGTCTGCTGCCTCTTTTGGTTGCTTGCGCGCTGAGGTGGACTCCGGCTTTAGAGAAGCTTTGGGGGTCGCGGGGGGGGGAGGACTGAGCCTTAATAAACAAGCAGTGAACTTGGGCGAAGCGACTCCAGTAGGAGTCCTTGTGGGCGCCTCTGGACTCCGCTGCAGGCAGTGGGCGGGAGACGAAGCGAGTCGAAGGTTGTGGTCCGGGGACCATTCCTTTGCTTAATTTGGGGATCTGAAACTCTAGTCCATCACGATCCGCACTTTGAGGTTTCCAGTGACCGTGCCACAAAGGCGATCTAGATGTGAACTCGAGTTAGTTGGTCGGGATGAAAGTTAAAGGACTTTTAAAACATGTTCATTTTGTGGAGACCTGTTCATTTGACGATATTGGGGCGTAGGTTAGAAATACTGGAAAAGTAAGGTCATTTTCAAAAATTTACTTTGAAAATTGTCCTAAGATTTCAGGTACAGTGTTATGAAATAAAATACTGGCTTTATACTTTTATAAGAACACAATTTATATAATTTTAAACCGATCAGTCAAATGGAAAAGTGGAGAGACCGAACAGGCTTACCTGGGGGCGGCTTTCATCGCTGCCCGGCTAACTAAGCAACTGACGAACTAACTAAATATCTTAGCCTAGAGTTGTTATTTGAAGCAGTGTTTTAAACCTCTAAAGGTGTGGGAGAGAGGACTGCAGCTTTTAGGAGGCTATGTCACGATTAGTAATTGATAACCATTTTCTTTGACATTGGCTTAAAAACTAAACAGTTTAAGAAGTGTCCCCCAGTCTTAGATGTGTTACAAGTTTTAAAAAATCCAGTATCATGATGATGCGTTTTTGTAATGGACAAATGATTAAGATTTCAATTGTATGACAATTAGAAGCCATTGTGATTCAAAAGGACTGAGGCATTCATAAATTGTGAATGAAGATGAAAACAATGATAAGGCTTATTCAGTGATTGGATACAGTCCTGTAGCTTTTTGGCTGACACATTTTTTATTGTTTATATTTTGTTTGGCATCTGAGTGTGATTAACTTAGATATGGCTATTTTCAGCAAATAAACGTGCACTTTAATTTAACAAAACTGGAAAAAATGAGTTGCTGACCTATTTGTATTTTTAAGGCTGTGAATAATGGCCAATAAATATGGTGATGAAACTGTTTCAGGTATAACGAATTGCCTTCAGTTGCAAAAGTTACCTTTCATATTACCCATCAGCAGGATTTTTTTCCTCTTTCTGGTAAACCACATCCATTTGATATTACTTTTACATTATTGAAGCATAGTTCAAATAAAACAAATTGAGGTAAGCTTTTCACATGCAAAGTGCTGCACTGCTTGCTCTCACCTGTAAATAATTGTTTTTCTGTATTGGTTCATATTGCCAGCATCGACTTTTCAGAAACATTGCTAGCGATTACTTTGCATGTTTGGTTTCCTCTAGATATGAATCAAAAAGTCACTAGCTTTATCTAAATTCGTGTAAGTTAAAAGTAATATTGTAGCATCCTGACATATGGAATATTAGGAGCATGTACAGTATAGTCATTCAACTGTCCCATTAGTATTCAAGGATACATACTTACCAACACTAATTCATGATGACTGATATTCTCTACTGTTTTAATAATGTAAATCTAGGTTGACATATTGAAACTTTTGGGGATTTAAGGCCTAGACTAGAAGAAAAAATTTTAGCTTTAAAATTCTCCCTTTAATATCTGTGTGACTTTATAAATAGTGTAAGGTGTTACAGAAGTAGTATTAACAATGTTACTTTGATATCAGACCAATAGTTTAGTTTTGTATTATAGGAACTTAATAGCTGTAGCAAAACATTTTTTAGGATTATGTAAATACAAAATAGAGAAACATTTTTAATTGATTGAAAACTTTGCAAAGTGCTTTTGTTGTTGCAATAAGATATCTAGGCTTTAGAAAGAAGTTTCAAAAGAGGCTATAGTTGATATTTATCAAAGTGTTATTCAAAATTATCAGTACGTGGATATAAATCTGTATTTTTACATCAGTATAAATCAGATGTAAAAAGAAAATTAAGCATCATATAGGATTTTGTGTTTGCTTTTGCTAAAAATAATGTAAACCCTTAATAATGTAACTTTCACTTGGAATAATTGTATTGAAATTTTTTTATTTCACTATTTTTCAGATTCTGAAGGTACATTTATAAAAATGGTTTATTGTTAAATAGCAGTGCTCCAAGAACATCTAGTATTTACTCTTCTACCTCTATATTGGTCTAATTTTCCATCCCTTTCATGGAGACCACTGTTTTGTGAAGAAAAATAAATATTTCCAGTGGAATTAGGGCTATTTACTTTCATATTTGAAATTTGTAACTAGGTTGTTTATCAGTTTAGTTTAATAAAGGAAGTTTGAAAAGAGAAAGAATTACTGAATGCCAGTGTGTTTTAATAAAAAGTCTGCAAGAGCAAGGTGGCCTATTACCTTAGCATAGAGACATTAGATATTAGCTTACTTAAATGCTTTGCTTTCTTAAAAAAACAATTTTCATAGTTGTTTATAGTGTTATTGTAATAACCTATTAATTAGGACATTTGAATACCTTAATCATTTTTTTGATGAAGACAAGTTATTATGCTTCTTATAGATGCCATTCAAAATCACTACAGATATATTACAACTCAGCATTAGAAAACAATCATACATGGTACTTTAGTCATGTTAATACAAAAATACATGTGACTTATTGAAAAACTCTACTTACCATTTTTTGAGGATATCTTCATGTCAGAAGTAAGTGTTTTACTTGAAAGGAATTCGCATAATAGTAAAGCCCCGAAAGATATTTGTAAGGTGACTGTGGACTCAGAAAGTTTGCTGCTTCTATTTATCAAAAGAAAAAAACTATGTTTTAAAACATTACTTGGCACCATTGGCAATAAGCTAAAGGTAACCTTAAAAAAGCAGTGTTTTGTGTGCATTTGCTAAGAAATTCTAAATTTAAGCCCTCGGTGTTGCATTTTGATTGTTTAAGTTGTTAAGATTTTGAAATCTATTACATGATAGATGATTAGAAACTCAAACACATGTAATCAAAGTTATATTTGAAGGCTTTATAAGAAAATGAAATGTTACTGAACATAGTACTTAAGGATAAAAATACTTGAGAGTTACCACGTTGCTTAATATCTGTTAAAATAATACTGCATTTTTAAATAAAATAAATAAAATAATACTGCAAGGGTAAAGTGAGTAAGACAAAGCTCTTCCCATCCACATGTACTCTTTATGATTTCAAGGTTTTAGTTTGTGAGTATATGTATGTAAGTTTTTAAGTCATATCAATAAATCATAGAAGTTAGATTATAGGAAGTGAGTTCCCAAAGCGTGAGTCCACATTTCCTCGAGCAGGGTTTCCTCTTGCATATATTTCTAAGGGAGATAAACAAAGTTTTTGTAGTTACAGTGAACGCTGAAAGCATGGCATCAGAAAGTGTATGGAGATAGGGAGGTCTTATCATGGGCTGTGGTTGCTGTGAGCAGGGCTGCCTTCCCACACAAAGAACAGATTGTGGTTTAACTCTTTCCATGGCCTAGTTTAATGTGCTCGCATAGTAACTGAATTGTTCAAGTCTCTGCTGGAAACTACTGATCGGTTTAATGATTTCCTCTATGGCATTTGGTTATGCCTCATGCTGTGATGTAATCATCCACATTCTGTATTGTTATAAAATTTTGATTTAGGCTGATCCTGCTCTCGGAACATTTCACGGCAATATGTTAAAACACTTGAAAATTGCATTATTGATCGGATGGGATGTATAACTCTTCTGGATCCGAACATGCCGCAACCTTTAACATTGGAACTAAATATGATCTTGAAAATGAATTCGTAACTCTATGGGAGTTTGGGGGCATCTTCTTTGTTAGAGAGTCATTCATGATACTTAAATAATTTTTACCTGATGGAATTAATCAGACTGATGATTAGATATAATTTATTCCATATAGTTCAGGGTGACCAGTACTAGGCTGTCAATTCTAACTTGGGATATAAATAGTTAGAGAAAGTTGTTTTGCAGTTGAGGTGACGATACAGTCACCAGAAAAGTGGCCGTGGTGGAAGTTCTCATTTGTTTCAGATCTGGCCTCACTGCCCACTTACAGTGTGCACGCCCTGGATGTTAAGCTCTTTCTCAGAACAGTAATAGGCCTGAGCTTAGGAGACAGGTTTTACCTATGGCAGGAAGTAATGAAACACTGACTGCTTTGGGAAGTAGCTTGAAATAACTGTAGGTGCAGATTATCTGCCACTCCTAGCTGCCTCTCTGCCGTACAAAAGGCTTAGATGAAACAGGCAGGAAAGACGCAGGAGCCTAAGGTAAACCACTTAAGTCACTAGGCGGGATCTCTCCACGTGCAGATTCACAAGCCCATGCATATGTGCACCCACAGCCCTGTCCGAGAATTCAGATGTGTAGCAAATGAATTGTATTGATTCCACAAAAGCAGGGAGTGACCAGCAGTGTACTCCTGGTGTCACCCTGCCACCGCATGCAGAGACACAAAGAATGTAAAGTTGGTGCCAAGTTGCCATTTTTCATTGTTCACCTCAGATTGATTTTTAAGGGTTTTAGAATAATTGCCATACCCATGTGATCGGTTAACAAATTAACTGACTCAGTGGGGCTTCAGATTCTATAGGAAGAGCTGCTGGAAGAACATCTGAGTCGATTCTGTTTTCAACTTTAGAAACTTTTATTTAAAAATGCAAGAATGTGTCTGTGGATCTGTGAGAGAGTAAGAGCGTGCATGCGTGTATTTTTATGGGTGTGTGTGTATGTATGTGTGTGTGTTGGGGGCTAGTGTTGCTGGTGGAGGGAGGGAATGTGCTTCTCCAAGTATGGAAACCTTCTGTTCAGGACACCGATACGACAAGCTGTGTCCTTTGCCCACTTTCCCTCACCGTATACCAGTTTCTCTAGTTACCACTCCTGGAATGGTGCTGTTTCAGTGTTGGAATGTTGGACGTTTGATAAGAAAATGGATCAAGTTTAATGGCGCATGCTCTTTGTGCCACCAGCAGCCTCTTGCTGAGAGCATGCTCCAAAAGCGGGAACTGTGTGGCATTACACTGAGCATCTATATGCTTTGTGTTTCTGTGCCACAGAGAAGAGAAATGAACTGTGCCATCGCTCCTGCCTTCTGAACAGCTCTGCTCCGATTAAAAAAAAAAAAACTCACTGTGTTCTTTGTAAAATGGTACTGCTTAGTGTTAGTTGGTCAAGTAAATATTTAAATATTGAATTAGGTGCCAAGTATCTTGGTTGCTTACGTTTTAAAGAATATAGGATGCATGGTGGGAATGAGGGGGATGGGGCCAGAGTGGAAATACAAACATGAATCTTTATTCTTTTTTTTTTTTTTTTTTTTTTAGGAGGGAGAATCAACCTGTGAGTCTTGGTGGAAAAGGGGCAGCTTGGCATACTTTATTTTCTTCTGGTCCTGCTATTTTGATAATTTTAAATAAGAAAAGAATGTTATTTTTATGTGTAACTTTTGGTACTGAATTGGGAATGGGTTGTGGTCTGATGGTTTGGAGCCTTTACCAAACTAAACTGACCGTGTATGTCTTGTTTTTCCCCCTCATCTTCCACAGGATGAATTTCACCCATTCATCGAGGCACTACTTCCACACGTCCGTGCAATCGCCTATACTTGGTTCAACCTGCAGGCTCGGAAACGCAAGTACTTTAAAAAGCACGAGAAGCGAATGTCAAAGGATGAAGAAAGAGCAGTCAAAGATGAGCTTCTCAGCGAAAAGCCTGAAATCAAACAGAAGTGGGCATCCAGGCTCCTGGCCAAACTGCGCAAAGATATCCGCCAGGAGTACCGAGAGGACTTTGTGCTCACCGTGACTGGCAAGAAGCACCCATGCTGTGTCTTATCCAATCCTGACCAGAAGGGTAAGATTAGGAGAATCGACTGCCTGCGACAGGCAGACAAAGTCTGGCGTCTGGATCTAGTCATGGTGATCCTGTTCAAAGGCATCCCCTTGGAAAGTACCGATGGAGAGCGGCTCATGAAATCCCCACATTGCACAAACCCAGCACTTTGTGTCCAGCCACATCATATCACAGTATCAGTTAAGGAGCTTGATTTGTTTTTGGCATACTACGTGCAGGAGCAAGGTAGGAGCAGATTGTTCTTTCTTCTAGCCTGGCACACATTGCCCACAGACCCCACGCGCACAGCACCTGGCTTGGGTTAGATGGTCCTGGAGGCCCCTAGGTCTCTTGTTCACCTGCTCTGGGGAGAGTGGCATGCCCCTATTTCTCCACTCGCTTGTCCACTGCCATGTGCAAGCCATGGAAATACACATGGAGCTTTCCTACCTGGATAGGCGTGGATATTTAAAGACCACAAAGAGATGCGTTTTCAAATGTCTTTGAAATAATACCCTTTTTCAAAGACACAGAATAGTCTGAAAACTATAGTTGATTACACTTCGCTCTTTGTCCTCGGCTACATTCTTTACATCTAGTCATCTTTTGCCAGTTTGAAAATGTAACTTGATTTATGAATAAGACTGTTCTTTAACAGTCTTTGTATTATCTTCCTAACTAACGAGGTAGATGAACTTTGTTCACGAATCCAGTGCTACTGCACTGAAAAATAGAATGAACATTTCCTATTACAGAATGCTTAAGATAGCCAGTATCAGAAAGTGTATCTTACGCAGACTTAGATTTATTTAATTTAAATATTTCTATCAACACCTACTTTTGATTGTGTAATATTCGCTGTAGATTAAATGGATTATAGGTCTTGTTTAAATAATTTATGTTCTAATATTCTCCCAGAGTGATTAGGGAACACTTAATACTGTCCGTTTACTTGAATGTAAATTCATGAAACTTACCAAGGAGAGAAGTCACAGCTCTCCTTAGAGAACAAAAACAGAAAGTAGACTGGTTACGCTGGTTTAAAATAAATCTCAAAAAGAATGCAGAAACCGCATACCATACCTATTTTTAAAAAATCCTTGATAAAAAGAGTGGGGTGAATGTTGCCTGAATAATTTAAAAATAGGTGATATTTTTTGCTGAGTGTTTTCTGGGTTCATGAAATATGTTTATTATTTTTATTTTTCTTAATATATTTTCTTTAAGGAGGTGAGAATTTCTTTACTTCAAATAAATTTATCGATATATATTGATGTGCTTGTATTAGCAACAGTCCATAGTAAAACATTAAAAAAAAATCTACTGAAAGTGGACTGTAGTTTAATCTGCCGTAGTTGGTGGGTCATTTCTTAACTTGGCCAGGTGGTAGGGAAAGTGGCCTGCAGATAGCCAGGTGGCAGATGGTTATCTGATGTTTGTTATGTAAGTGTGGGATATAGTCAATTGTATGAACTTCATCATCCCAAAATATAAAATATCAGAGTTATTCTTTTGACTCAGAAATCTAGGTATTTTATGTGTTTTTTTTTTTCTTTTACATTTCATTGGTATAGTTTTAGAGATATGCTTGAAAGTTAGCTAAACATTTCTAGTTTGATTTTAAATAATGGTGCTTGAGATCATACATTTGGAAATATTCTTTTTTTAAATAAAAGACTGCATATACTATTTCTATATGTTTAAAAGTTAAAGTTGAAGTAATGATGGTTTGGGGAAAAATGTGTTTTTTCCCTGTGTGTCCTAAAATAAAAACTCATCAGCACATGACACTTAATTTGATTGACAGCTGTCTAGGAGGTGACATTATAAGGTGGGCCGTATATATGTGTTGGATTGACTGTAAATGTGTTGTAACTCTGTCATGAAAGTCAAGACTGGAAGTAAAGTTTTAGAAAGTGGGTTATGTAACTTTTTAGTGCAGGGAGAGAAGATTCGCAAGCACTTCACTGCTGCTTGCATTTTAACTTGCTTGAAGGCTATTCCTTGAGGTGTGCACACATGTACATTCACTCCTGGGGCAGGCAGCCAACTGTCTTAGTTGATGAACTGACAATAAAGAACATATCCTTTGGATCTGGGAAGATAGATTGAAGAAAGAAAAATGCATAAATGCCTTCTGCATTGCACCATCGGTCATGATAGTCATAAAGTTTTAAGCAACTCTTGGAGACCACATTTTCAGATAAAAAATTCATTTTGTTGTTGTTTTGAATCTGGTTTTGAAAACCTTTCATTATCTTACACTGCGCACCTAATTTATATCTTCTGTTACTTGTGAATACAACATATCTTTATAATATCTGATGGCGCTTTCTTTGAAAAAGTCACATCAAGATGCTTCTGTGTTTTCCCTTTAAAAAAATTTTTCCTTTGGTCAAATGTAGATTAATTACATATTTTTGCGGTGCAGTTGGTTGAAGAGGGCGTTTTAAAAAACTAATCTGTAGTCAATCAGAGAGCTGCATATCTCCCATCGTGACTTTTTACTTCTCCTCTAAGTACATGGAAACCCACTGAAGTCTATTTTATTAATCAGGTAGAGAAGTATAAAGAAAAACACAAGAGAAAATTCAGAAAAGGCAAATGTAATGTTTGCAAAGAATGGGCAACAGAATTACCTTTCCCCCCTTTTTTCTTTCTTTCCCCACTTCTAAATGACTGGGAGGAAAACATGAGAAAGAACAGAGAGAATGCCAAAGATGGTTGCCACTGGCACCAGGATTGGCATCGGACCCTCTTTGTTTAGCTCAGGATGCCTGTGATTTGTTAGTTGGCATCCGCATTGCAGTGTGGAGTGATGTTACAATATATTGACAATTTCCAGATCTAGAAATGTCAATAGTCCTCTTGGTTATTTACACAAGATCACAAACTGCATATCTTCTGGAGAATGAAATAAAGACCAGCAAATAATAAAGTTCATTGTTGACCAACTTCCTATGCTTTTTCCCTCTTTCTCTTTTGGTTCAACCCACACTTTTATTTATTTTTTTTTTCATGCCCAGCAGCTTCAGCCTCATCTTTTTTTTTTTTTTGAAATGTGGAAAGAGTTACTAGAGCTTTGACACAAGCTATAGTGCTACATCTGCATCTGATACAGTTTTGGGGAGAATGTATGCATTTTGAAATCATTTCTGATATATAGTTCATTAGACTTTTGCATCCCATGGCCGCAAGGCAGGATTTCCTTTAGAGCGAAATCTCTTTGTTATTCAGCCTCTCCTGTGCCTAGAGTCTGGTTGACCGCAATTTAGTCCATTTTTCTATTGCTCTATGTTTAGGAAAGAGTCATATTCAATATAGTCATTTATTAAATGATGCTACCCCCACTTTACCTAAAATACACACATCATGTGGGAGTCCCTGCGTTTAAATCCATAAAATCATTTGACGGTATTGATTCAGAGGGCTGCGCTTCGGCTGTTTCGTTGCTACAAGAACCGCCATTTTGTTTGTGAAGTGCCAGGCGAGGGGGAAAAAAAAGGCAGACACTGTGCTGGATGCCAATAACGGTTGCCAGTGGCACCGAGGTTGGCATCAGACCCTCTTTGTCTAGTTGCTGAATGCCTTTGATTCGTTGGTTGGCATCCGCATTGCAGTGGGCACACTGGAAAGTTTTTGACAATCCCTGAATGAAAGCTGCTTGCTTGTTTGCTGCAGCAAACCTTAGCTGATAGAAAACCCTTCCTTTTATTTTTATTTTTTTCAGTTTCCTTTTTTTCTTTTTAAGATGATGACAGATGAAAGGAAAAAAGCTCTAAAGTGCCCTCTATTTTTCCCAAGATATTAAAGATGTCCAGTGATTCTTGGGCAGGTGGTACCTATTCCCCATATTGCCTTTGTTATTGCCTTCTTGAAAGCAAAGCAAAAAAACAAAACAAAACAAAAACCGGACAGGCCTTGCACAGGACACCTTCTTGGGACAGAAGTGTACTGTAGGATGCCTGGTGTGCTCTGGGAAGGGTGTGGAGGGCTAGCTGGCTGCAGTGATGTGGAATGCACTTGCCAGGACTGACTGTGGCAGTCACATTACTGCTTATTTCTTAGGCAATTTCTAGTTCCTTCAGTTTCGACACTTCCAAATTTTATAGAAAGCCATTGAGAGGACATTTTTTTTTTCTAGTTATGTGTAGTAACTAGTAATGTGTAACAGTATAAATGCTAAAAAAAAAAGAGAGAACGTTCATGAGGAAACGTGACACCAGGAAGACCAACAAAAAGGCCCAAATAATTTTGGTTGAAGCTTCCTGGATAGTTTGCATGAACATTGGTTTCCAGTTAACCATCGTTATCTCCTTAATTAATCAGAAGGATTAGCAGGCTGCACAGAAGGAAGTCTGGCCTGTGGAAGCCTGGAGTGGACAGTCTGTGTCCTGTCTGAAGGGGAAAAAGACAGGGTGGGGTGGGCAAGGTGGGCTGGGCTTTCTCTGAGGGAAGAGCTTTGAAGAAAGAGAGAGGTCATAACGCACTAAGAAGTTTCGAGATCTCGAGAGAGAGTAACTGTTGTCATGAATTTGCCAGATTTGGGTTTCAACTCAGCCTGACTGATTTTTGAACTGTACTTTGCACTCCTGTTAAACATGTTTTGGAGTGCTAGAGAGATGCCCGGAACCTTATGGCTCTCATGAGAGAAGAGTTTCCGTTTTAGCTTGGTGGAATCCTTAAAATTGTGGATGGCAACTTCTGTTGTTTTATTGGTAAATGATATGATAATCAACGTACATTTTGAAGTTGTGAAAAAATGTGACTTGTTTACAGGGGGAGTTGTAATCATTATTATTGTGTTTGAAATAGAATCCTTCTGGGTTGTCACATATTATTAGAGAGGAAGCTAATGCTAACAATTGTCTTCCTCCCTCAGTTACTGACTTTTAGAATTCTTTGGGGTAACAATTATTATTTTTTTTTAATGAAAAGCTTAAGTAGATAATTGTTTGCAAGTTGACAGCATATTTTACCATTTTAATAAATTTCGCTTCATTTGCAGATATTTCCCACTACAGGGAAAATGAAGCTTTCATAATTTGTTAACATGAGGCTGTTCTCCAGGATGATTTGGTGTGCTTACATTGTGAAATGCTCAGAAAGCATGACGTTTGTATGCATGTTTGATTTAGGGGAACCCTGTTAAGTTTTCCCATCTAGCATCCTGTCCTTGACTGAACTCATGAACTCTGTGCACATTTGTTTGCATTCTGGCTCTCGCACAATTCGCCAGATAAAGAAGGACTCTTACTGGCATGTCTTGCTCCTAGGCTTAATGAGACCTTTGTGGGAACACATATTGTAAGATAAGATACTTAGCAATTTTCTCGCTGATAAGGAGAAAACACAATCCAAGAGGCCAGAAGTTCGCCCTCTCGGCCATGATGTTCCCACCCTAAGATAGTTTTGCTGGACCGTTCAAGAGTTAAACTCTGAGGCCCCAGTTGCCAGCTGGGAAAGCTTGGCATCTGTGTTCTGATGTGGCAAACTAAGCTCTTGCATTGCTCTTCTTATGATCTTACTTTTCAAAGGGAAAGGGGAGAGAGAGAGAGAAATAGAGGAAGAAATAGAAGGAGGGAGGGAGAGAGAGGTATATTTGTTGTATCAATTATGATTTTCAGGTATTTAAAAAGTACATGACCATCCAGTTTCTGGAGGCAGCAAAGATCAATAAAATACCCTCTTGACAGCATTAGGTGTCTCTCCCCACCTTATTCCTTTTCACCATATACACAGCACCGCATATCTTGTAATAAAAAAATATTCAACTAGATTATGTGTTTAGAGTTTTAGGGCACTCTGCTTCTTGGGTGGAAAAATAACTCCATATGCAAAGGAACCAAAATGACGTTCATTTTTCAGCAATACTGGTTATTTGGGGAAACAGTGCAATAACAGGAGATGATGGTTAGGTCTTCCAGAAGGTGCTCCCTAACAGACAAAGGATGTGTGCCTATGGGCCCAGCTGGGCAGGAGCCACTGAAGGAAACCCGTCGCCATGGCTTCAGGCTTCAGTTCTTGAAAATTTCTGTTTTGTAAGTGGTGTCTGAGAGGTCTGTCCACCCATAGGTGTATTATAGATTTCATAGGGTTTTTTATTTACTTTCTCATTCTTCCCTAAATTTGGAATTTATGAGGAAACTGCCAAAAGGAAATTAAAGTTTTAATCCACCATTAACTTTTTCCTCTTAAGTTTGGCACTATAATTTGGAACAAGAAGATATCTGCCTAGTAATGTCTGTCTCCTCATAAACTTTCATTCTGCTCGATGGAACTGAAAAACTAGACCGATGGGCTTAAGAAACTGTTTTATGACACTCTGACTCTTGCCATCCCTGCCAACCAGTTGGAATTTCAGCCCCTGAAGAGGGAGGGACTCATTGAGGAGCTGAGCCAGAATTATCTGGAGCTGTTAAAAGTTGAGATAAGTTTTCTGTCTTCTCAGTGGCTTACATGGTAACTGACTTTATAATCTGAGGGCTCATTAGTGCTTTGTTGGAAGGTTAAGGTTTTTTAGAGAGTGGAAATAGCCTATGAAATGTTCCTTAAAATAGGGGATTCCTACATACCTGAAAAATATAGGCAAAGGCAAGGGTGATCCCTGGGTCTGAAACTGACTTTGGGTGGAAGCGTCTCTTCAGCTGATGAAAGAGTGGATTTTCTAGTTTGAAGTTGAGGAAAGTTTGACTTGTGACACTTGAGGACTCTGTTAGTCTGTTTGCTGTGACACAGAAGATGATCAGTTGATGTTGTGTTCAAAGCAAAGTTTTCCAGCCTTTCTTCCTTCCATCCTTGTGTCAGAGGAATAATTTTAGAAATCTCAGAGAACTAGAGGTTATGTGATGGGACACGCGTTGTTACGGTAGCACTCCTCTATGCCAAGCGGAGCCAGAGGGGAGCTTTCCTCCTCAAGCTCACTTTTCTCTGGCAATGTGGTGTGTCATCTCTTTTTAAAATACATTCTTGGGTCCTTGAACTCTAATGATGTGATGTGGTTAATTTCACTGAATTCTGTTGTTGGGATTTAGCACAGAGAATAAATCACTGCACTGCAGAGAATTTGCGAACGTTAAGTGCGTGTCTTGGAGGAAGGAGTCTGTGGGATTAGTTTGTGTTAGACTGGATGTTACGGGATGTGAGGCTAATGGGACTTGAATGCTTGGGCATTTTGGTTGTTATATTATTCAGAAAATTGGAATAAATGACCACCAATTAACCAATGAGGTGAAAAGACCTTGAGGCTGAATTGAAGGCCACACATACAAGAAAAAAAAAATCTTCAGAAATTTATATCAAGCAATGTTCTGAGTGGAATGCAAATTATTCTTGCCCATAAATATATTGTATATAATAAAACAGTTAGATACACATATTCTCACTGTTTATGATGATAGTTTAAACAGGATAGCATTGATGAATCACAGATGAATTAAAGAACTCTGAATAAAGACTATATAATTGAAAATATGGGGTGATGGATGAAGTAATTTTACTAGCTGAGAGTTGCCTGGAGGTTGTTTATTTTCAGAATCCCATTTTAAGGCAGTTCAGAGCATGTAGTAAGTTATGGATGAAGAACAAATCAGTTGAAAATGGGATTTGTTTAAACAAGCACAAAAAAGGAAAATAAGAATTGCCTTTGAGAAAAAATTCCTTAAATATATTCCTTAAATATATTGGAATTTTTAAAATTCAGGTTAGCTTCAACTCCATGTCTCAAAGTAGAAAATTCAGTAAATAGTATTGAGTTGAATTATATAATACCTGTGTCTCCAACAGAACTGCTCAAAAGCATTTAATAACCATCAGTTCATATTGTGATACTACTATACTGATATAGCATGAAGCTGAAGACTTTTTTTTTAAAGGCTTCAGTTTTTCAAAACTCATATTGTAAAAAAGTACATGGAGAAAGTTACTGTTGTTAACAGGGAATGGTAGAGCTTAGGGTAAAAATCTGATCATGGGCACAGATGTTAGGATGGTTATTTGAAATAGGGTATATTCTGTAATTCATGTGAATAGGGGATTACATTTATGTCCATGTTAATAACACGAGTATGTCAATATGAAGTCTTTGCCCCTCTATTAGTGAATTCTAAAGTGTGAAAAATGTTCCTGCTTAGGACAACTTGTATTTTATTATTCTGACATCTGCAGTTTCTGGATGGATTACCTTAAATTTGCTATGCTATGTTAAAAGCCTTGTTTTATGAGGTCGGTCTCAGCTTCTGGCCTTGGTGTCAGGAACCCTGCTACGTGATGCAACTTGCCTTGTTAGGTTTAATTGACCAAAGCTGATGTGTTAAAACAATTCATTTGTGCTGTAACTTATGCCCTGGCTAAGTTGCTACCTGAATCCTTTGACCTTGACTTGTCTGGGTCATGAAATGGCTGCAAGCTGTTTGACCTTTCTATTGTGTAGTAATGTCACTGTTTCCTCTTATTCTTTTATGGTAATAGCTGACAAAAAGCCCCAGCCCTGACTTTACACCCCAGTGGATTCCAGGCGTCCCTCCGCAGCAGCCACGTCTTCTGTTTGACATGGTCTAGCCGTAGAAGTGACTTTCTTTTGTTTGCTGAGAGCGATGGGAACAAATTTGCAGCCCTCATTGCTCCAGGAAGTGGGGGATCTTCGGGCATTTAGAGAAATTTGAATTCCTTCTGCTTAGATGTTCAGTTTTCATGTTTTATGATTATTCATATCACCATTTACCTACCCCCTCTCTTCCGAGGTTGGCTTTTCAGCTTTTTATATTTATGGTTTCCTTAATAATTACTTTTCAGCATTTTCAGCTGTTACAATAAAAATACTTTATTGTCACTATATAGGGTAAAACTGGTAAACTTAGTCATGCTTTGGGTTAATGTAGGTCCTAAAATGACTGTCTTTGAAACTTCACCTCTTAAACTTGTCTGGCACTGGAAAAAGCTGTATGCTAAACATGTAGGATTAGAACAAATTTTTAAGAACTGAGAGTCATGTTGTAACTTTATATAGTCCATCTTATAGTTTTAGGGGAAACCTATTCTTATGACTTAGATGGTTATATTTCAAAACATTAGTGAACCATTGGTAAATTTGAAGTTTTTCTTTCTTTGGGGACATTTGCCAGCATGTGAAATTCAATGTTTATTTTAATGAATATTAAAAAATTTTTTCCCCATCTTTATGAAACCCTCCTATGCAAAAATAGAGAATTTTACCTCTGTTCTCTTCCGAAGCAGTGAAATAATTTTATTTTTAAAATATTGGAAGTGCCTTCTAAAATGTTAAAACACAGATATTTTTATCCTACCAAATTTTTCTTTGCCAAATATGACATTGTAGTTCATGATTTTTTTCCTATATTTGCCAGATTAAATATTTAAAATCCAAGCTGTTACATTTTATTTTTAAATTATTAGAGGAAAAGAGGAAGTTTAAGTTAGGATGTGCATTTCCTTACTTGTGTGTCCCATACTGTTTATCCATGTGTGTGGAGACACTGGCAGATGGGAGACAGTGTGGCCCAGACACTAGAACCTTGGAAAAAGGCATGTGATTTTTCTATTCCCGTTTTTAAAATATCTGAAATGGCAGGTGAGAAGGTTTTTTTTTTTTTTTTTTTTTTTCTTG
>SJYV01018031.1:236684-259235 GCA_006410875.1 Neotragus pygmaeus
TTTTTTTTTTTTTTTTTGATTCTTGCTGTTTTAAATGATTTTTTTTCCCCCGGAATGTTCACAGAATCAAGGATTTAAATGCTTTTCAGCATTGTGTTGATAATCCAGCATCCTCGGACCCAAGGAAGGAGGGTGAATGAAACAATCTGGTTTTAGTCAAGAGCCTCAGTTTCTCTCTCCTGTCCCATAAAATCTAATCTAGACTTGAAAGCACCTCTCAGATCTTTTTGCTCATTCAGTGGTGTCTCAGCGGTAGAGCCAAATAGAATTGACTTGGGATGTGGTTAGTGGACTAATCGGTCATATGCAGTGGGACGGTGGTACAAGAACAGCGGACCAACCCCCAAGGGTTTAAAAAATGTCTGCGATTTCTTCCAGAAATCTGCCTCAGTTCCTCCACTGAAATGATTTATAACAGATCTCAGCTGCTGAGCTAAAGAGCGGAAGTTCCTGGATCTTGGGTAATTGATGTGTGTGTGTGTGTTTGTGTCTCGCAGAGTTGAAGTGAATGCAGAGGGAAAAAAAAGTACAGCTCAGATCTTGCAGGAATTACTTAAGAAGGATGGTTCATTCATAGGTTGAAGGGTAAATAACATACCATTTAAAATATTCTGTTAACTTTAGATTTTGGATTCCTTCAGAGTTGAGCATATCTCCCTTCTTCCTGGCTTTTAGTTTTCATAGAACACAGGAAAATAAGTGCATTAATCACACATTTCATTCTGGTTTTGGTTCTACTCTTCATCAGCTTTAGTGATCTTGGCTAAGTTACTCAAGCTCCATGTGCCTTGGTTTTCTGTTTTGTAAAATGGGGTTAGGATGCCTACTTCACAGGACTGTTTTAGGGTTACATGAAGTAATTCACATAAGTAAAAGCTATAATGTTAGTAAGAGTAATGATTGCTCTATATAAAGCAACATGGCATAAAGTAGACATCTAGAGAAAATACCCAATAGTGAAGAGAATGGGTTAGGTGTTGCTGCATGGGCTTGTCAATCAGTTTGGGTGTATCTCAGGTGATAAGACATTCCAAGGAGAAAATGAAAGTCCTGAGTACAGTGGTGTGTATAGATATTTTTTAGTAGGTGCATGAGGTTGACTAGTTGTGTGTGGTTTTTAGATTAGTTTAAATTAAAATTAGTCTATAGTTCTAGCAATCTTTTATGTCAGACTTACCAGACAGTTAATTTCTTGATCAATCTAGGAGTCGTTGAAAGGAAGGAGTAATTTTATTAGTAGCTCTTGGAGTAAATAACTTTGTGTCAGATGAAGGGTATCCTAGGAAGTTCTTGTATTGATAACTCATTGCACTCCAGTGAAAACGTAAGACTTTATCTATATATATATAATGAAAGGGGCACCAGCTGGGAGAACTCCACTTATGTTTTACATTTGGTGGGACAGAAGCGGTGATGATATGGACTGGATTGTTCTTTAGGAAGAAGCTGCTGGTTTTTAGATTCTTAGGTCTGAGACTGTCTTATTTAGAAATGATATCTAGTTGGGTCAAAATTCACAATGCTTCATTAGTTACATGTTTTGACTTTATTGCCACTGAAAATCTTCCTCCTTAAGTCAGTCTTTCTCACTCCTCCTTTTTAGGGTGTTAAGAACATTAATTAAATAATCTTAAAGGGGAAAAAAGGTAATATTTCTTACTTAAAATGATGTTGATTTTTCTGAGAACATCTGAAAGCCACATGGGAAGTGGTTGAAACATTCTCTTCTTCTCAGATTTGGGATTAGCCTTTTAGTGTTGTGGTTCTGGTTGGTTGGATCTGGGTGGTCCTGAAATCTCTTTGATGGACCAGATTTTTCTTGGGGAACCAGTCATGGTGCTTCTTTTCCATGGACTGTGGATTGCTTCCCTCTGTTACTTTGTACAGCAGGTTTGGAAAGTGGACAGTTTGCCCTTACCCATAGTCTGTAGCTACCAGGGAAATTCCTTAAATTACATGTCACTGACACAGTGCAAAACCAGATTCATATTCTTCTGTGAAGCATTTTATAATAATACTTAGGAGTTCTGACCAGGAGTTTATAGGAGAAGTTCCCTCTCTGTTTGTTCATCTGTTAAACAGTAACTGGGGGAGGCAGAAAGTAGAATCAAAACATTGATTATCAGCTGGCTTAGATCCTGGCACATCATTTTTAATAATCTGTGTCCTGCCTTTTCTTTTTGAGAACTTTACCTGGTATTCAGTTGCTCTTCTGTTCAAAATCAAGAAGCGTGTATTTTAGTACATGACAAATGTACAACCCCAATTTTTTGACATATGTAAACTGGATTGCTGTTGATGGCAGAGGGATTTGGTATTTTGTCTTTCTACTTTGAAAAGCTTTGTTTGCACTTAGGATTTAAAGTTAATGTGGACCTGAAATGGGAATGCATATATGATTCTTAAATATTGGTTGCCTTTTTTTTAGCCTCATGGAGATGCCAACATGTTTCTTTAAATTTCCTGACGGTAAAGCATTAGTATTTTTGGTTAGACGTATAGTTATCATGTAACAGTGTCTGTTCTATTTACAGTGTCCAAGTAAAGGAAAAGCTGCTTATAGTAATATGAGGATCACTGGTCTTACAATAATTAAATAGACTTGTTAGACTACATTAATCCCTTTTAGAACATTTGGAATGACTTCTTAGTACTAACAACACAGTATTAGGGCCTACAATTAATCTGCTTTTTGTATCCAACATTTGTATAATATAAAACATGTGTATAGAGAAATATATTTTGACTTTAAAATGAGTTCATAGGAGGGCAAAATGAAATTATATTGAACTGTAAAGGAAGATGAATATGATTCTAAGTACTGATAAAATATGGAATTCATTTCAAGTTAGCATAGAATAATTTTTTGGTGTTTTTTTTTTTTTTTTTTTGTGAAGACCTTTTTTGGGCTCTCAGAATCACTTTCCCCCTGAGTTCCAAGCTTTGTACATGACACACCAGATATGTACAACATGAAATGGAAGCATTTGTTCAACCTAATATCCAGGAGATAGGTTAACTCTTTGTGAGTTGGTGTTTCTTGCTTGGTCTTTGCATTGATACAGCTATTTATTAACTCTGGAGAAAGTGAAGCAGACTTGATTTTAAAGTCTGGTCCAATCTTGTTCTGCGTTTCATAGAAATGGTTTAAGTCAAGGACAGACTGTACTCAGTATTCAATCAGCATTATTACGGATTGGTTAAAGGACTTATGAATTAGGATTGTGTTTACATCTTCTGTTGTGGAGGTCTCAGGAGGTATAATTTCCTCATTGATGTGGGTTCTCTTTTTGTTATGGAGTCTTTCACATCCAGGGATGTGAATTCAGCCTTGGGTATTGCAGTTACTGGGAAAAGATTTCATGAAGGATGCAGTATTAGTTCAATTCTGGGGCAGATTGCAGGCGTGTGTACAGAGTACTATGGAAGCTCTGGAATTATTGAGTGGTTTGTAGCCATTTCAGACCATGTGCCTGGGACCAGCTAACACATTGTCAGGGAAAAACATGATGTAGCAACAATATTAGATCATGCAAATGAGACTACTGAATAGTAATAGTTATGGGTAATATTTTGGAAAACACTGATTAGTGACAGTTTTATTACAGCAAATGTATGTATCAAGTCCCCAGATTTCATTGTAATGCACTGAAAACAGATGTCAAAGTGTCCCAAACAGAATTTCATGGTTAATCTACATATTGCATGGAAAGTACAAACAAACCATTTAGAATTCTGTTATTTAATCCTTTTAGAAGGAATCAAAATATACAATTTAGATTTACTCCATTCTTTCTTTTAATTTCAGATTTTGTTTCCTAGGGGCTGATGATAAATTATTCTTTTTCTTTGCTGTTTTCTTAAGATGCATATGGGAGAAGACATATCTGCATATGGACTTGGTTTTACTTAATGTACTTTGAACTGTAGGTTTCTGAACATACGGCCTTTGCATTAAAAAAAAAAAAATTAGACTCTAAATTATTTAGTGACCTGGTAATGAAATTACCTTCTTCTGTTCCTTTGTGTACTGATGTAGAGTTTCACTCTGTGCTGCTTAGTGATTGAAGCAGACACTGAAGCCAAAGAGAAGAAAATGGGTAGCCCTCCTTCCTGCAAGTACCTGGGGGGTCTGGCACCTATTCTTGACTTTTCTCTGTCCATCAAGTGAGAGAGTTGGCGAGAAGGGTTTCGCTGTCCCTCTTAGCACCGGAATCTGAGGAATTTGACTTCTGGTTACCCTGGCAGGGGAAGATCCCCTTCACATTAAGCAATATTTAATGGAGTTTAGCACACTCTTGTTAAACCTAGGATTTTAATACACTTTATTTATTAAAGAGAGATAGAAAATGTATAACTTGACTCTTGAGTAACACTTTCATGTTGCTCAATTCAAAGTCCAATAGTCAAATCATTTGGTTCAATCTAGATAAAAAGCTTGCTTTTTAAAGAGGTCTTTAACTCATAGATTTTTAGAGCTGGAAGGATCCCTAGAGACCGTCTCACTTTGCAGCTGTGGTGCTGAATCTGAGAGAGACTCAAAGCCGCTTTGGTTGTTTGTGTTAGTTTTACTGTTATAAGAGCATAAATGAGCATAAATAAAGAAAAGTGTTATTTTGCGAACTTAGCAATTTTTTTTTAGGTACAAAGAGAAAATTTGTGATTGAAAGACATATGTTATCATTTGTAATTTATTTAAATCAATTGATTCAAGAGTTTGGCTGTTTTCTTTTATAGCTTTTCATATGATATATTCTATTGAAGTCACTCTGTAGCTGGGGTTTTCATGAGAATTACTGTATTTATCTTTTCAGTGGGTGAAGAAAAGCTGTTTAAGTTATGGTCAACTAATATGGATTTGATTGTAGTTAGAAAACAGAAAGGATCCATTAAAAATGTGCTGCCAGATTTCCAGTAACCATTAAAGGTCATGTTTGAACCTGGTTGTAAGAAAAACTTTTTTTTGAAAGTCAGGTATTGGAAGAAAACTTGGGAGCTGGTTATGAGGAACTGGTTTAAGTTCTGCTTCCTGGATGTCTACAATTTTCAGATTGGCTTGATAATTACCACATCTCCATTTTCCTTTGTGTGGTATATGTCTCTCATCTTAGTTAAAAAAAAATGCTTTTCTTCAGTTTAAAGCAAACATCATATGCCTTCTTTTATTTAAGAGATGTGTCTAAGAATTTTTTCTTAGTTTTATTTTAGAAACCAAAATAAATTCACAAGGGGAATTCAATTTTAAAAGGAAACTTTCAGTGAATCCTTTTGCTACGGTGAGAATTCTTTTATGACATGAAAGATTTATCTGTCAGTTGTGTTATATGAGTGTCCTGTAATATGCTTATGTATATCAAGTCACCTCTGAATATAGCAGAGATGATACCTTTTAGAGAAGAGATATTAGCAGTACTAGAAAAAGTTTCATATCAGCTACTTTTAGTAGCTTTTAGTTTGAGAGTTTATGAGGAAAGCTTGAAAGCATGCCTTAAAGGCACGATTGTAGACAGAAAAATAGATGAATAAAAGATGGATGTTATGTAAGTTCATGACATCAAAATCATTGGAAATGGCATGGGAGCACATTATAAAATTGATAGTAAGTATTTGTGGAATGAATGAAAATAAACTACTCAAGACAGTATACAAATATTAGGGGCAAATCAGAGAACTGTCGCAGTGGTAATTCAAGGGAAGTTGCTGAAACTGGAGAGATCTGATTTTTCCTGAGACTTGTGTTCTGTTTCCACTGGTGATTGGTGACTGTAGAAGAAGTATTATCTGCACCTTATTTGTGTTTTCAATTTCAGGAATGATTACAATAAAACCATATGAAGTGTAGTGTCTATATTAGTAATAGAACATATTCTAGAATCAAGCTGTGGCTTTAAATGTTTGTTTTGCTAGTATTCACTATATGGTTGGGCAAATTAGTTATATTTCCTGAGATTCAGGTTTTTGAGTTTTGCAGTGAGTGGCAAGGGTGACACGAGAAAATGCTTGTGAGATGCTTAACACCGTGCCTATCACATTGTAGGCTCTCAATAAGATGTTTGCAGTTATTGCTAGTCAGCAACCGGTACGGTGCCTGCTCATAGTATGTACTAAGTACTTATTTGGTCGATGAATGAATGCTTATCACCTATTCTAAGGAATCTGAAAGACTTGATCTCTCTTTTGTGGGACAAGGCATTAAATTAGGGATAGTATTCTACCAAAAGATGGAGAAGGCAATGGCACCCTGCTCCAGTACTCTTGCCTGGAAAATCCCATGGATGGAGGAGCCTGGTAGGCTGCAGTCCATGGAGTCGAAAAGAGTCAGACTCGACTGAGCGGCTTCACTTTCACTGTTCACTTTCATGCATTAGAGAAGGAAATGGCAACCCACTCCAGTGTTCTTTCCTGGAGAATCCCAGGGACGGGGGAGCCTGGTGGGCTGCCGTCTATGGGGTCGCACAGAGTTGGACATGACTGAAGCGACTTAGCAGCATTCTGCTAAAAGAAGGAAGAAACATATTAAGAAAGCAAAAATGAAACTATTTTAGTAGTTTTGTAATGTCTCAAAATTGATCTGTAAAGAAATGAATGATACAGAACCGCATATGAATCACCATGCTCATTTCAGTATCTGTAGGTGACTGAAAGAAAACATCCTTTCCCAGGAGCAATTGCTGCTTAGAATCCAGCATACTTTACACTATCCATTTTTCATAAGGCTTTTTCCTGGGGTCTAAGAAAGACTTAGACATAAACATAATCAGAAATAAAAAAACAACGTATCTGTAACTGTTGCCTAGCTGAGACTACATGAGGCATTGGGATATTGTG
Source organism: Neotragus pygmaeus (assembly GCA_006410875.1). Lineage (NCBI taxonomy): Eukaryota > Metazoa > Chordata > Mammalia > Artiodactyla > Bovidae > Neotragus > Neotragus pygmaeus. The sequence goes on from SJYV01018031.1 coordinate 243,513, forward strand.
TAGGAAGCCAAGACTTTAAAATCCCAAATCTTTCATGGGCTTGAATGGTAAATACTTTTTCTCCTTTTTGTCTCTGATAGCACTGAATTATAGTCCCACAAAAAGTTAGATGAGAGATTTTTAGTCTTTGAGGTAAGATTATTTTCTGAAGAATAATTTTGACTGTTGTGTCTTATTCATTAAAAATGCATTACATATTTTAAAAACCATTTCACTAATGATATAATTTAAGAGTCTAAAAAATTTTGGTGTTGGCAACTTTTCCTCGATAGTCACTGGGTAATAATCTTTATCCCATTACTATTCATTTGATCAGTCATTATTAGGTTTTCCTGAAGAGAATGCCTGTGTGTACGTGTGCTGTGTGCTCCGCTTAGTCGCTCAGTCATGTCCGACTCTTTGCGACCCCATGGAATGCAGCCCACTGGGCTCTCTGTCCATGGGGATTCTCCAGGCAAGACTACTTGGGTTGCCATGCCCTCCTCCAGGGGATCTTCCCAACCTAGGGATCAAACCCAGGTCGCCTGCATTGCAGGCCGATTCTTTACTGACTGAGCCACCAGGGAAGCCCAAATGTGTATATAGGCATATATATGGAACATTAATTCTTTTTATTTGGTATGTGATTTATATGATTCTACATATATCATATAGGCAAATAAGTGGGCATGTATGGATTTATTAAAATGTATCTTTCAAAGAAAATATAAAACACCTGGTATACAGGTGAAAAGTGGTTGAGAAATGCATTTATTGAGTGGGAACTCTGTACTAAGCATTTCAGCATTTTAAGGAGTTAGGATAGAATGGTGAAAATATGGGTGACCTTTCCCAAATAAAGATAATGGTCACTTACAGTGAGAAAGAAAAAGACAGTGGAATAGGTATATAGCCAACTAAGGTCTCACCAGCTACTATACGTAGTTGGATTTACTGAGCTCTCTGGGCGGACACCCTGTGGGACTGCCCTGGAAAGGTCACAGAGAGGAGGTGGTTCTCCAGCAGTTTTCTCAGGGGTCATATCACAAAACCAAAACAAAACGAGACAGGTAACCAAGCATCTACCTCTTATGTAAATGATTTCTATTTGGCAATGATATATATTGTATGAGAATTATATATTTTATTATTTTGTAACAGATTTAGTGTTTTTAATAATTTGTTAATAAAGGAAAAATCTAGTAGTGAGCTGTAACCCAGATGCCAAAATACTCAATATTCAATGGCTTGAATTGATTAATCTCTTTTTTAGGGTAGGTAATAATATTCTTGTAATTCTAAACAACATTATTCTTATATGCAGCCTAGCTCTTAGAATTCAGTGTAATCCTGTATACGTGATTTAAAAATATTTTAACATCTTTTAAATTTAGTTTAGTATTTTTTATTGTTTATAATTATAATTCTGAATGGAAAATGTGAATACATATTTGTTAAGTGTCATATATCTAATAATCTGTTTTAAACATTTTAAAACTGAGACAATAATTCTGTAGGCAGTTAAAAAATCTGGAAACCAGAGAACATGCTGCAGAAATATTTTATTTAAAATATACTCTAAAGATAGCTGAATTTAGTTTCATGTCCAGTTTATATCACTATTATTATTTTAAAAATCAAGTGAGGCTCTCCAATTCAGTAGAAAAAATTGTTTCAGTGTGATGAGATGTCAGGCTGAATTTTATAGTCAGGCTGAATTTCTGATTTGAAGCAAATTTATACTTTGTTTTTTCAATAAGAGCAATGGACCTGTACAGTGACACACCCAACAATAAAATAAGCCCCAGCTTTACATATTGAATTTTTCTAATATATTTTGCTTTCTGTAAATGATACCTATTCTAGAACATAATGTTTCCATACAGAAAATCAGAGAAAGATATAAATGAAAACCTTGGTAATCCTTTGGCTTTAGCTATGACATAGGTAACTTCTTTAGATTAGCTTTCAAGCCTTAAAGGTTAGCAGCCTTAACACCCGAAGAAAGAATTGAATCCAGTATATGAAATCTCTGTTCCTCTATACTTCCTCAGACAAATAAGATGTGAATATAAGTTCTTAAAGGGCAGTGATCAAGTTTTCTCTTTTTTCATGCTTCTCTTCCCCTATTCATCAACATATATATACATATATATACATACATACACACACACACACACACACACATATGTTTACACTGTGTTGGTTGTGAAGCTGAATGTTGATTATGATATGCAGATGCACTGAAATTAGGAAATGTCTCAATTTTTCATTTTACGATGGCATTTTAAAGCCAGCCTATCTACAAATAAGTTGCTTAGTCATTCAGCAAATATTCACTGAGTACCCTCTTGTGTATCAGGCACTGTGCCGAGGTTTCAATATAGAGAAAACGGACATTGTGCTAACTTTTTAGTAGGGAACAGCAATTTAAGAGGAATTATCCAGTACTTATAACTATTTTTTCTTAACTGAGAAATGTTACTATTAGCTTCTCGATAAACACTTTTATGGAAAGAGTAATGTTAGTGAATATCGTCTGAAGGAAATGACTTAGGAAAGCTTGTGACAACTTCTGAGAAAAAAGTGAGATGGTGAGAACAGATAATTTCAANCCAGCTACTATACGTAGTTGGATTTACTGAGCTCTCTGGGCGGACACCCTGTGGGACTGCCCTGGAAAGGTCACAGAGAGGAGGTGGTTCTCCAGCAGTTTTCTCAGGGGTCATATCACAAAACCAAAACAAAACGAGACAGGTAACCAAGCATCTACCTCTTATGTAAATGATTTCTATTTGGCAATGATATATATTGTATGAGAATTATATATTTTATTATTTTGTAACAGATTTAGTGTTTTTAATAATTTGTTAATAAAGGAAAAATCTAGTAGTGAGCTGTAACCCAGATGCCAAAATACTCAATATTCAATGGCTTGAATTGATTAATCTCTTTTTTAGGGTAGGTAATAATATTCTTGTAATTCTAAACAACATTATTCTTATATGCAGCCTAGCTCTTAGAATTCAGTGTAATCCTGTATACGTGATTTAAAAATATTTTAACATCTTTTAAATTTAGTTTAGTATTTTTTATTGTTTATAATTATAATTCTGAATGGAAAATGTGAATACATATTTGTTAAGTGTCATATATCTAATAATCTGTTTTAAACATTTTAAAACTGAGACAATAATTCTGTAGGCAGTTAAAAAATCTGGAAACCAGAGAACATGCTGCAGAAATATTTTATTTAAAATATACTCTAAAGATAGCTGAATTTAGTTTCATGTCCAGTTTATATCACTATTATTATTTTAAAAATCAAGTGAGGCTCTCCAATTCAGTAGAAAAAATTGTTTCAGTGTGATGAGATGTCAGGCTGAATTTTATAGTCAGGCTGAATTTCTGATTTGAAGCAAATTTATACTTTGTTTTTTCAATAAGAGCAATGGACCTGTACAGTGACACACCCAACAATAAAATAAGCCCCAGCTTTACATATTGAATTTTTCTAATATATTTTGCTTTCTGTAAATGATACCTATTCTAGAACATAATGTTTCCATACAGAAAATCAGAGAAAGATATAAATGAAAACCTTGGTAATCCTTTGGCTTTAGCTATGACATAGGTAACTTCTTTAGATTAGCTTTCAAGCCTTAAAGGTTAGCAGCCTTAACACCCGAAGAAAGAATTGAATCCAGTATATGAAATCTCTGTTCCTCTATACTTCCTCAGACAAATAAGATGTGAATATAAGTTCTTAAAGGGCAGTGATCAAGTTTTCTCTTTTTTCATGCTTCTCTTCCCCTATTCATCAACATATATATACATATATATACATACATACACACACACACACACACACACATATGTTTACACTGTGTTGGTTGTGAAGCTGAATGTTGATTATGATATGCAGATGCACTGAAATTAGGAAATGTCTCAATTTTTCATTTTACGATGGCATTTTAAAGCCAGCCTATCTACAAATAAGTTGCTTAGTCATTCAGCAAATATTCACTGAGTACCCTCTTGTGTATCAGGCACTGTGCCGAGGTTTCAATATAGAGAAAACGGACATTGTGCTAACTTTTTAGTAGGGAACAGCAATTTAAGAGGAATTATCCAGTACTTATAACTATTTTTTCTTAACTGAGAAATGTTACTATTAGCTTCTCGATAAACACTTTTATGGAAAGAGTAATGTTAGTGAATATCGTCTGAAGGAAATGACTTAGGAAAGCTTGTGACAACTTCTGAGAAAAAAGTGAGATGGTGAGAACAGATAATTTCAAAGAACAATTTTTCATCCCTTTGACAAAAAACAGTTTTGACGGGTGCACATGGTAATTTCCAGGTGGCTCAGTGGGTAAAAGAATCTGCCTGCAATGCAGGGGACTCGGGTTTGATCCCTGGGTTGGGAAGATCCCCTGGAGAAGGGCATGGCAACCCACTCCAGTATTCTTGCCTGGGAAATCCCATGGACAGAGGAGCCTGGCGGGTTATAATCCGTTGGGTCACAAAGATTTGGACACAACTTCAGTGACTAAGCGCACACACTCATGGTAATCTGAGCATGTTCTGGGACATCTAGCAGTGGGTAGCTTTTCTTGCAGGAAACTGGAAACATGTCAGGATGCCTTTCTGAACTCTGGCCTTGCTCCTAACTGGAGCCATCGCACTGGACTCTGAGTGGCATTAGCACCATACCATTCAGAGGTGAGAAAACCGGGAACCGTAGTGAAGCTTGGGGGAAGAGTGAGTACATGCTGGGCTCTGCGCTGATGATGGTGATTAATAGAAGAAACAGAATAGGCATGTGGCATTGGAGGGACACTCAGTAGAGTTCCTTGGATGTCAGCAGATCTGTTGTAGATTTTGAAGCTAATGTGTCAGATGGATGACTAGGGCACGTGCCTAGAAGCACAGCGGGTGGGAACTTGCTGGAAGGAGCCATGAAAACAGTGTCGTGGATTTAGAATCAGGAATACTGAGTCTAAAACTCTGTTTTGATCATTTTTAACTGTATGACTGTCAGCCAGTTTTAAAATTCCTGATGCTCCATTTCTTCTGTGTAAAGTGGGGATAGTAATAATCTTAGAAGCTCTGAGTAGGGCTACATGAATGAATGACTTGAAAAGGCCTTGCCTAGTGAGTAGAGGGTCTCATATGAAAGCACACTAGGATAAGAAGAAACAACAAATGAGAATGACTGCATAGTTTAGCAGAAAAGATTAGGATTTTCTCGGCGGTGGCAACGTTCCACTATGCTTTTTGGTGTATAGTTGTTCAGCTAACATTTTGTGAGCATTTACTGTGTTATGAAGCATCTTTTGGAGAGTGTTATCCGTGTGACTTGTTGCTTCCTCCTCAACCATGTGAGGTCGATACATTACTGTCCTTTCGCAAATGAGAACTCTGTGGCCTAGTTTAGTGACTGAACTCAAATTTGAACCCATGTAGTTTGTCTCTAGGGCTTCCCAGGTGGCTCAGACGATAAATAATCTGCCTGCAACATGGGATACCTGGGCTGGATCCCTCGGTTGGGAAGATCCCCTGGAGAAGGGAATGGCTACCACTCCAGCATTCTAACCTAGAGAATTCCGTGGAGTTCCTTCGTAATCCTACTTCTAGATGATGAAGTTACTCCATCCACAGCAGGGCAGAAGGGACAAAATGTTACCAAGTGAGGGATAATCTAAGTGAAAAAGATAAGCTTATTTTGACTTAGTCACACACATTTTTAAAAGGATTGACGTCATCATTTGTTTTACCTTTGACTTGTAAGTTGCTCTTTTCCATTTTCAGTAATTCTGGTACGGAAAGTGTAGGGATTGCCAAGCTAATCTTTTCTCCTAAACGATGCAGTCATTCTCATTTTGTTGCTTCCCCTTGTTCTCGTGTGCTTTCATATGAGACCCTGAAATTGGACGTGTTTATTGTGTAGACCACAAAGGATCCAAAGGGAAGATAAAACAGCCTTAAAGAGAGGATTAAGCAAGTCAAGAGCCATACATGGTAATCCAGCTCTTCAAGAATAGGCATCATGGCCTTTATGATTGGTTTATGATAAAAAAAAATCCCTTCCCTGTTTCACTCATATCGTGCTAAATTAATGGTTTTCCTGGCAAGTCTCAGAACAGTTTTTCTTCTTCTGTCCTTCTTATTTGTTAGAAGAGCTGGGACATTTTTCTCAGGTTTACTGACATCTGCTTACTTTTCAGTAACTGTACTCTGGCATCATTCTGCAATGAGAGCTTTTGGAAGGAAACAAACACTTGAATAAAGGACAGGTATTTTGGTTTCCATAATAATTTCTTTGTTCAGTTTTTCTAAACAAACTATTTTTGAATTTTAAATGCCTGCTTTGTGGATTATTTAGGTCAGAGGTCATGAGATTTGTAAATTATCCTAGAGTTCGCAGAACAACACTCCTTCATCCCCGAATCCTCTATGTTTCATTGACCTTTCAGTTTAGTAGATTGATTTCCTTTTTTGATAAGAGAGTTAGACTTAGAAGGATAATGTGATGAGAAGATGCAGACATGGCTGTTCTTTCTTTTCAGAAAAGACAGGGATCCGTCTTATTATTGCTGCTTTATTATGGTAGTAATAATTGGTATTGATAGCAGCAATATCAAAAATAATTGCAGGGTGTTGAGAATGTCCTGTGTGTCCCACGAATTACTTGTTTTCAGTTGCTAAGTTGTGTCTGACTCTTTGTGACCCCATGGACTGCAGTATGTCATACCTCCCTGTCCCTTACCATTTCCCAGAGTTCACCCAAGTTTATGTCCTTGAATCGGTGATGCCATCCAACCATCTCATTCTCTGCTGCCCTCTTCTCCATTTATCCTCAATCTTTTCTAGCGTCAGGGTCTTTTCAGTGAGTTGTATGTTTGCATCAGGTGGCCAAAGTATTGAATGAATTATTCATGAATTCATTATTATTAATTATTTACTGTAATCATTATTGTTATCCAAAGAAGTAGGTGCATCCTTTAATAAATGAAGAAGTTGGGGTTGAATCCACTGATTAACTCTCTAGTCAAACAGCAAGTCAGTGACAGAGCTAAGATTTGAACCCCTGACCACCTCCATCCCATCTCATATTCCAACTTCACTACTCCTACTTCGCCATTTATAAAGCTTGTCCTTCAACCATCTCCAGGCAGAACAATTTTTTTTTTTATACTTCACTTTCAGGGGATGTTGTTTGTATTTTACAGTCATATATGGCTATTAGTTAAAGAACTGTCACCAAATCTCAGTGTTCTTCCCATCTAGAGTAAGAAATAATCACATTTATTTTTTCTGTCCAATGTAAATATTTCTTTTTTAGCTGCCTGGATGTACACTGGTTTATCCCCCAGACACTGCTGTTCTGTCCCTCAGTGAGCAGCAAGTGACAGAAAACTTTCCAGTGTTCCTGGATGTTGGCAGAAAATGTTTAAAAATGTTGGCTTTATATATTCGTCCCAAAACATGAGTGTGGGTTCTTTTCTCTTTCTGTTCCTCTGGTTTCCTTTCAGAGATGCTTTATATAAAGACCAGGGAAGGGCCCAGGCAGAATCCGCTCGAGTTCGTACAGCTCTCAACACCATCAGGATCACTCTTGCCCTGAATGAGGAGTTCATTGTGCTCCAAGACATTATGTTGAAGCCCTTAACTGTGAACTCTCAGTCAAGATGCTAGACTTGCCAGTTAGTTACACAGAAACTATTCTGTCTGGGCTGGAATGTGGCAGTTAAGGCAGGGGAACTTTGATCTTCAAGATAAAGTGGGTACAGACACTAACGCACTGTTGCCGTTTTACCCTAGTTTTCATTTGTATGGTTTTTTCTCACTTTAATCTAAATTCATGAAACCTGTATCTAGTGAATGGTGAGATGTGTATAAGAGACAGAGGAAGTGGTAACACCCCGACCTCTAACCATAAGGATGATGGTGTCCCCTGCCATCACTCTACCACCTGGATTCAGCTCAGGTAGAACCCAGGCATTTGGATTCGAGTTGAAAGCAGATACATGCCCAGATGCTGGGATGGTGGCCTGCTCTTCCTACTGCAGCAGCCATGACTCCCNAAAGGTCTAAATTCCCTCTGTACAGTCCAAACGTTACACCTTAGTAATGCTTCTTCCAGGGTCCTGCCCCATTCCCTGGCTCACTTTGCGTGTTTTGTTTTCTAACCTCCACATCTGAATGTTCTAGGCTGTGCTTGCTCATAGCTTTACGTATTTTCTTTCCTGATGTCTGAGACAACTGGAGGAGAGTACACTGGTCTTCCTCTTCCATGCAGTTGTTTGTTGATTTCTATGGATGTTTCAGACCATTGAACTGTCCTGGTTTGGAGGTCCAAAGAAAGACTTCTAATGAACATATGTGTCTTGTTAGCAGTGTTATGACAAATAGCAGCAGCTGTATAAACTAATCTTTCTATAGCTTCACACAGGGGACTCAATTAACAATGGACCACTGTCAGCATTTAATACTTTCTACCTCTTGGTTCTTGTGAACTTTTCTATTAGGTATCAGGATTATTCTTACCCACAAACAGAAGAAAATGTCAAAATTTACAAATCAATTAAATGTCCCTTGGTGTTCTCTATGGTGACCTGGAGAAGGGGAGACAATTATAATGATCATTTTATTGGTCCTAATTAGAAACATACTGGTCATGAGGATGGTTGTGACAGAATTTATGGATCACTTTGCTTTGAAGTTGTTTTTGAACTTAGCACCAGAGTCTGGTCTTGAGTGCTAAACCTCTGAAGTTTAGAATGACTATGACATAAACAGGGCAGCAAGGAGCTTCTCCCAGATATACTCATAGAGACAGACACTTCTTTGTGAGCTGTTTGTCATGTAGAAGTCGACTTTTGTGCATGATAATCTGAAGACATGAGGAATAACAGTCTCAAGTGATCTTTTACCTCATTAGGTAATTTCTATCTTTGTTTCTTTGTCAGAAAAAAAAGAGGGCACACTGGATGTTCAAGTACAGTAGGGAATTTGGAAAAGCAGAGTTATAGCTTTATGATAACAATGAACAAAAGTTCAGGTTCAAGTTTAAGTATACTTGACATTTGAACTTGTTTGAAGCCCTTACTTTGGGTCTATCTGCAGAGGACATCTGAAATTCCTTTGGCTTCTGATCTATGGCAAGTGAACAAGAATGGATGACAAAGGGATATAAAGATAGAGCTCAAACAAGTTGTTGTTAATTCTTTCTTTCACCTAAGAGGACTAATGAAAAGCTTAAATTACTAAATTCAGACTAGACCATTGCCGCTACTTGCCAAGCAGTACATGCTTGTGCGTCTGTCTAATCCATATTTGAAAGCCACAAACAGAAGCACATAATTTGGCAAAACACCAAAAACATGCCTCGGCACACTTCTAGAGAGTCTTCCAAATGACTTATTGATTCAAAAATTTTAGAATGTGTCTGTGTGTGTGTGCATGCAAGTACACATATATTCATATTGCTGAGATGCTTCAAGTAAGTTCTGCCAGCAAACCGTGTGTATTATACTTGTTTCAGGAATGGGGGGAGTTGAGGACTTTCTTTCAAAATTCTGAATTATAACAAAAAATAAAGCTGATTATTGGGCAGTTACTTTCTCTTTTACTTTCAGGATAAATGCAAACTTATTACTTAAAAATGCTCCCCAAAGCACAACATATAAAGCAGTTTATCCTTAAAGAAGGTTAAAATATCCAATTTGTTTTTAAAATGTATTTTGAGGTTTTGTTTTGTACAAATGGGTCACAAGTAGTAACTCATTATAAGAAAAGAAATCTTCATAGCACCATGAATAAATTTCTTACATTGATAAATTATTCTTTTACCAAAGTATTGTTCCTTTGCCAGGTTTCTGCTTGAAGTAGAAAAGGATACACTTTTTAAAAGCACATAATCTGAATTTAATCCAGAATCCTTGAAGATATTTAGAAAGTAACTACGTGAAGTTATATTAACAAGACAGATGTGGAAGACAAATGGTCCATAAGAAATTTCTGGTGTGGTCTACTTCCCCTTGCATGAATATTGTTTTTTAAAATCAAGGGCTTTTATGTGTAGCATTTTATTTAAACATTGCAAGCTTCTCTTAGATACTATTATTCCTTATTTGTTGTTGTTTAGTCACTAAGTCCTGTCTGATTCTTTGTGACCCTATGGACTGTAGCCTCCAGGCTCTTATGTTCCTGGGATTCTCCAGGCAAGAATATGGAGTGTGTAGCTATTTCCTTCTGCAGAGGACCTTCCTGTCCCAGGGATAGAACCCACATCTCCTGTCTCCTGGGTTGGCAGGCAGATTCTTTACCACTGGGCCACCTGGGAAGCCCGTTTCTCATTTAAGGAAGAGGAAATCAGAGCTCAAAGAGTTTAAAATAAGCTGCCCAAAGTCACACAACAAGGAAGTAGCAAAGGCAGGATCTTTCTGAAGCCTGCCTGACTCCACAAATTAGGCCCTGGACACTCTACCTCTCAACCTTCTCAGATCCATCCCATTGAATTGCAAGCCATACTGCTGTGAAGGTAATTGCACGTGGAGTATTTTAATGCATTTCCTTATTCACTTTTGTCTTTTATTTATACCATCTTATTTAATATTTATCTCAGTTTGACGAGATAGATATTGTCCCCATTTTACAACTGAGAACCATTAAATCCTCATCCAACAGGTAGTCAAGAGCTGAGCTTAAGTATGGGATCCTTCCTCAACTGTTTTTTTCTGTTGCAGTTTACATGGCTCAAATCCAGAGAAAATCAATGCTAGGCTCTGTATCTCATACTCAAAAGTTAAGCATGGTAAAGCTAGAACTTTGGGGCTTAATTAAAAAACCAAAAAAAAGAAGAAAAGAAAAAGAAAAATGAAACCCACAGTACCTGACCATGTAATTCTTTGTAAGCACCTTCTCACATTACAGGTGCAAATTGGTAATTGGTTGAGCTATGTATGTATTCAAACACATTTTGGTTATGATTGAGTTCCTTTTTTTTCCTTCCTAGTTTCAAGGAAGTTTGTGGTATTCTGGTAGGAGTTTGACCATAACAACTTTTAGTCTTTGGTTTCATCAGGCATAATAGGATTAGATAGATTAAGGCGACTGAATTCACACAAATGTTAAAAACAAAAAAATGGGGAGGGGAGATGGGGAAAAGAGTTAGATGGGGAGAAGGAGTTAGTTGTCACTGTTTTATTTATCTATTTGCAACACCATTTGGAAAATTTCACAGGAAGGTGTTGTCCTTCCTGCAGGCTTCATTTTGTATCAGTTTCTTAGTGTCCAGGGAAGGAGAGTATCATCCTCATGACCTTTCAGATAAGTATTTGTGATGATGAAATTAAAAGGCTAAAGTCTTAAGCTTGAATGTGTAATCGGGCTTTCACTTACATACATGTTCATTATCCCTCAAGGTAATGCTGGTGGTTGGGCTGACTCAGGAGGTGGCCTTGAGAATCTTTCTGGCCTGGCAGGGTTTCGCTGCCATGGCTCCATGTGCTTTGTTCTCACTATTCATCCCAGCTGCATTTATATCCCTTTATTAATTCTCTTACTCTGACTTTGACATTGACACTTACCAAGACCCCCAAACTTGTGAATTCAAATGTGAGCCTTTAGAGGAGGTGAACGTTGATTGCTAAAGAAGAAGCTGACATGAGATCACAAGAAAGGTAATGAAGTCTGGATCACTCATTTAAATATGTGACACAGATGGAGAGCTTGCAGACCTGAGTGCATGCTGGGAGGCACAATCCCATGTAAACTCTCAATCCATGGCTCAATCCATGTAAACTCTCATCACAAATTACCATCAGTGCCATGTACCATGCTGAACTGAGGTCCATCAGATAGACTGAGTCAGCGACTAGAGCTAAGAACTTTGAGCCATTGGTTATCCGCTGGATTTTATCATGTGAGTGGTCTAGGACAGTTAATTTGACTTTTTCTTGAAACAAATCAACTAGAAACCTCTCTTTTATTGGTTGCCTAAACAACGTTTCCAAAAGTTAACTAACTGCCTAAGTTCAGTTGATTTGATTTTTTTCAATAAATCAGTTAATTTCACCAAAAAACACACATAACTCTGCCACCTCTTGTGTGGTGCTTAACCAGTGTTTTCAAAAGATGATTATCCTTCAATCAGAATTGAGGAGGTCCATTTTTTATTTTAACAAAAAGATACTGCTTACTCCCTCTTTTTGGTGAATTTTAGTCTATTTAGACTTAATTCTTATGCCTCATATTGAACATTTGTCCTAGAGAAACGTGATCCCAGGAGTGCTGATGATGTGCTGTTCAGAAGGCGCTGTGCTTTAGGTTTCTGTTCCAATCTAAGATTTCAGAAGAGTCAGTAACTGCAAATAATCTAAAAGGGGAAGAGTGAAGAATGCTTCTAACTTTCCTTTGAAATGAATAGCTCTGCTAGAGCAGCAGCTATTAGAAAAACAAAAACAACAAAGAAAAGCTGCCCAGCTCAGCACACAGAGGTAAATTTACTTACATCAGACTGAAAAATGAGGGCTGGGCTTTGAAAAGACATCCCTTCTGACTAGAGGAAAGCTTGTAATTTTGGCATGGCTGCAGCCCTCCTAAGCCCCTGAGAAATTCTGAAAAACATTACAGAAGACTGTTCTTAATATTAATGGATGTCTTCCTGTATGTGTGTGTGTGTGTGTGTGTGTGTGTGTGTGTGTGTGTGTGTGTGTGTGTCTATGTATGCACAGGGAAGAAAAATGCCAGCCAGGGAAGGGAGAGAGAATGAGAGAGAAGAATTAGGTAGAATGAATAACTACCAGTGAAAGTGTCTCATTTCTGAAATATCTTTTGCATCTGTCATTTTCTACTCTTCATCCAGTAGAGTATCTCAAGATGATTTTCAGAAGAACCCCAGCCATTTAGACACTTCAGGTTATTAGCCTTGCGATACTATGGCCCTCTTAACAAACTCTTCCTAAAATACTTTGTAGATAACATGACTCACTGATATAATCTCAAATCATGGTCGTATCTGTTACATGACATCAGAGGTGAAAAAAAGACCTTTTCCCCGTGTCTAGCTGTGGTGAGCGTCACATCGTGTTGTACTGTGGTGAACAGTTTCAGGGGCACCAAGGGCCTGCAGCTCTGTCTCTTGGGAGGGGACTTTTCCTTTGCAGCTTAGCTTCAGGAAACCTGAACATTTGTGTTTTCAAGACCACATACCATTGGGAAGGAAGTAGGGGTGGAGATGCGTGCTGAGATTAAGTGGCTACGAGAATCCCTGTGCTGTGCAGGATCTGGGAACCGCTAGGGTTTCTGTAGCCCTCTTTCTGGCATGCCTTTAGAATTTGCGAAGTTCTGCTGACAACAAACACTGATACTTGCTAAGGATACTCTTTGCAGAATAACATGTTGACTTTTCAGGCCCTTCCAGACAGACTTCTGTACAGCTTGCCTGACCGGCATGGCTGTAAATTGTGTGTGTGTGCTTGTCTCAGGAGACAGACGGGTATCTGCTGCCTTAGAGTCCACCGTCATACTTCTTTGGGATATGTAACTATTACCTATCATGGTAAAGGAATTTAATAATTGTGGGAAACAGTTGTTCAAAAGCAACTTGGAGATTATTTTCAGGAAGGAGGTATTAACTCCTCCTAGCCCTGAGTCAATCTCTCCGTGTCGGGCACTGGCCCACATTACCTTTAAGCACGCTGGCCTTTTCTTGCTCAACATGTGGACCAGTTATGCAGCTAATAAACAGAGAGCCAAACTTCTTTTCAGGATTGACAATGTGGGGAAAAAAACAGAAAATGCACCCCTTTAAAAAGGGTGCCTTGATTTGGTGTGAGTTTAAAGCTGGGAACGTGTTTTCCCAGACGTGTAGCAAATAGTTCTGTAGCATCGCTGCCTGGTTAATAAGTGATCTCCCTGGCCTGCTCTGGCCAGGCATGTTTTCCTGACTTAGGACTGACCCTCTTCTTATAATCTTAATTCATTTTTAGTGTAGGCTGACTAAATCTTCTGATTTGGCAGAGTAGAGTGTCTGGATTGCCGTTGTTATGTTTGCTCTGGATTTATATCTTAAGTTGAGGTTAAGTAACATATTTACATAAATCAACTCAGCACTAGATTCTGATACAGAATTGTTTTACTGAGAGAGAGAGAGAAAAAATGAATTGTATTGCTTCCTGAGATTTGCTTTCATTTTATATTAAACCTCAAAGGATTTATCCATTTAACATGTTCTGTGTTAAAATGAACTCTTCTGTGGGTTTTGCTTCTTATAAAAGAGAATGAAAAGAAGTTTATTTGCCAGAGCTGGTTATATAGCTTTTGCTACAATGGGATGACTCTTCTAGAGGTAGAATGTAAAATATAGTAAGCCGATATCATTTAGCAAAAATATCAATATGCTTTTATTCATGTTTTCTTATGGGCAGCACAAGGACTCCAAAAAATTTGAAAAGTTCTTTCAGTAAAAAAGATACTGCAGAAAGGTAAAGAGGTTTTAAATTTATGGTTGCCAGTATTTAATGGGAGTACTTTTTATTGTGATTCATGCAAATGTCTTTCCAGTATTTTATTTCTTTAAAATAATGGCAAAGAATATGTCATGGCTGTATTGGATGGGTCATCTATTAATTCATACTCTATTTAAAACAGTTTTTACTTTTGTTAAAATATACTTGTATATATTTCTAAATCATAATGAAAACGTTCAGAATTTGGGGATAAGATATTTTAAAAGATATCTTATCGTTGCAAATGCCAGAAATATATAGAATGAGCAAGAGATTGCTGGTTATTTTAAGTTTATTGAAAAACTACACTGAAAACTTGCTACTTTCAATACTATGAAATATTAGCAAAACACTACTGACTGTGAAATATAATGTTGAATGTCTAACTTTAAATTTTAATATTTTTATGACTACTGAACAGAATTTGCCTAATTTTAACAATGATGGTTTTATGCGTTCATAAAACTAGGAAATGCTAAGTAACTTCATGACAGGTTTTTGTTTTCATCTGGAATATATTTTCTTCCTAGACTATTATTAGCATTGATAAAATATCCTTCTGTACCTAGGGGAGATATTCTGTCTCCTGGGTTCTTGCAAGTGTATCTAAGATGGCCCAAGTGAAGGGGGTCGCATTAATTTTGAACAGAATAGTTTTCATGGTAGGATGGCTTTGTATTGTGTTTTGCTTTGTTTAAAGAAATTATTGTTGACTCCTTAAGTGTTCTTCTTGAGGTTCCATATTTCCTGACTTTATGTCATTTTGCACCATTTAACATTAGTGTGGCTGTCTGGCCAACCACTCATCCTTTTTCATGCGTTCAGTTGAGAAGATAGGATCTGTATTTCCAGTCTCTGCAAGGTGGAAGCATGTGTTTTGTCCAGCTGAGTCTCTTGGTCTGTTTTTTCTTCCTGGTCCTAATACATGTTTATTCCTACATGTGACAAATCTGCAGTCATGTTTTCTTTCTGAGTTATAATGACTCAGATGTCATAATTAATTTGATGAGCAGGTGGGGGTTATTAGCCTTGTGCTTCACTTGCTAATAGCTGCACAGTTTTTCTAAAGTACTCTTTCAACTAAGGAGGCATTTCTTCACATAGAATAAACAGTACGGCACAAAAGCCTCAGTTAGATAACTATCCGTGGGCTTGAAAAGCTGCCAAGCAGATGTTGTTATTGGAGCTGGCCCAGGCGAGATTGGGCAAGGCAGATGCTCGCGGG
>SJYV01018031.1:259320-271281 GCA_006410875.1 Neotragus pygmaeus
CACACACACACACACACACACACACACTCACTCACAATCTTATTGGATCAAGGTCACAAGGGTGGGGCCGGGACTGCAGTATATGAATTCTGGGCATGCACACAAATTTTAAGTCCATAATACCTCCCTCATAGCTGGGTACTATTTGTAGTTTGTACATAGATAGATAGATAGATAAGTAGATATTCCTAGTTGAAAGTATGATATAACATTGAATCCATAGTGGAAAGTGTGTACCTTTGCTCTAAATTCTGATACAAAGGACTTTGCTGGGACAACCCACATATATACCTAGTCACAGTAAATCAGTTCTGATCCAGTAATTTTTATGACTGATCCTGCAGAGTTTCTCGTGATATCCACTCTATGTGTCTTTTTATTCACTTGGTGATGACTGAATGTGCTTAGACTGTAGCTTGAAAGGAATTTCATGAGCAGAAGGGTGTTAGGCTCAGGAATTTAGGGAGGGAATTTATGGAGCCTGATTTATTTTAAAATTAGATGATTATCTGCTTAGGTTGCTCTGGGTGTGGCTTTGCCTTAGGTGTGGGGATAGCCCAGATTTCCTTTTAAGTTTCTTACTGGCTTTCACATCCTCTGATTGGAATTTAAAAGTTCATATTTTTCAGAACTATTTGAAATTCTTGTCTTCTCCGTCTCTTAGAAATACTGTCTGTTGAAAATAAGGCATAGTCAGGAAAGAGTATCTCTATAGAGTAGCAGAAGACATAACAGAATCTTTGAATAATTAATGAAAATACTTGTCTTATTCTATAATGGATAATCCTGAGACACATAAAAACTCATTGCTGATCATTTTTATTTTTCTGAAGAAACCGATAATGTGTCTTTTTTTTCTCACCTAAATGCTCCTGTATACACAGACGTTAGCTGTTCCTTTGGTTTCTCTATTTTGATAATTATTTAACCTCTTGTAGTTACTTTCTTTATTAAGAACGTTATTATTGGGCATACACGTTTGAGTTTTGAAGTCACTTAAATATAGAAATAACCTTTTCTGGATATAAGAATGGCTGTTGACTGGGCAGATGGAATAAGGCCGGGGTGTGTGATGGATCATGTCTCCTAGTATCAGAGAGGGAGGGAAAAAAAGCATTTGACTTTTTGTATACAACATCTATCTAGTCTTAGTAGAAAGATTCATTGTTGGTTTTGTGTTTTTCTTGGTCAATTTAAAATGGGCATTTCTATATTTCTATAATGTTTGTTTCCCTAAGGCCGGAAGTCTGGGCCAGAGGCAAACCCTTTGAAGTGTGTCTCCTTTCTTCCTTTGTACATTAAAATAAATCAAAACAAAACTCTAATCCCTTTATGATACTTGACAGCCATGGACTATTGTCCTGTACTGCATCAGCAAAATCGCTCTTTCGCACTTGAACGGGGAGTTTTTTAGGGTTGCCTCTTTACCGGCTGCGTGTTTTAGGGGCAGAGACAGGACACAGGAGCAGTGCTAGTCTCTGGGGGGTGAGTGCTTGAGTACAGACACTGATAGTTGAACTCATAGCTTGCACTGTTTGCTTTCACTTTTCACTGAATGGGCTGCTCCGTTTGTCTAAGACTCACTTCCCCTTTTGCTCTCCCTAAGTTCTTCCACCACTGAGATCCATAATTGTTCTCCATAATGAATACATAACACAGATTCTTTGGGTGATTCGAGCTGTAAATACGAGGAATCTGGGTGACAAACCTGTGTATGGCCCTCAGTGCCCATTATTGTCACCAGTGCTGAATTTCATATATATGTATTTCTGAGGTTTCAGCCAGGCCACATGGGAGGCTGTGTCCCTCTTCTCTCTCCCTGCCCCCACCCCCACCTTTTTGGAATGAGTTTATGTTTTAATA
Source organism: Neotragus pygmaeus (assembly GCA_006410875.1). NCBI lineage: Eukaryota > Metazoa > Chordata > Mammalia > Artiodactyla > Bovidae > Neotragus > Neotragus pygmaeus. The sequence goes on from SJYV01018031.1 coordinate 261,184, forward strand.
TTTTAAACACAGTTTTTTTTTATCCATAGTCAAATACAAGTGTTGAACTTGACTTAAAAATCAGGGTATCAGCTCTTTTTTTGTCAGAGCAATGAAGGAGAATGCTGAGATTAAAAAAATCATTTCTTCATATTCATCCTAGAGTCTGCAGCTTTTGTGAAACCAGTCTCCTCATGCCATACAGAATGCCATCGAAACATCAAAACACTTAAATAATATTTTAAAGGAAAGGCCTACCTTGTTTAACGGTAGTTTATTTAGAGGCTGCACAACTAACAAAATCATGCTATAGGTTAAAACAAAAAGCCATGGCAATCCACCCTATCTTGCCTTTCCTTATAGGGGAAGAGGGCCAGATGTTTAAACAATATTGCAAGCGGTGTGCAGACTGCAGCTCTTGGAGGCCTTGGGAAAGAAATCATGTCTGCACCCCTAGTGTTTCACAGTTTTAGACCCCTGACCTAGAAACAGTTTAAACAGATGTTTAGTTCAAGGGATTTATGTCGACATTGAAATTTTTTTCCCCTTTGGAAATGGCTGCCTCTAAAACTGGAGCTTTTTCTTAGAAAAAGAACCAGAGAAACAAGGACATCTCACAACTTCATAGTTTCATGTTGCAAGTGTCCCGGTGCAACAGAAACAGAACAAATAGGTGCAAACCACCTCATTAGCCACTACTGTTCGTATGTATGGACATTTTTGTAGCCCCCACTTTCAGTTCTGTGTAGGTGAGCACAGGCTTGCAACAGGAAGTTTGCTAAAGCAGAAAAGACATTGGAAAACCCCTTTGGATTATGAACCAGCTGAAATTATGGCTTCTCTTCCTCTCTCTATTTCTTTCCCTCTCTCCCTTCAAATCTTCCTCTACCTCTTCTCCCAGATATAATTCCTTTCAACTTTGATCCTGGTGTGTGGAGTTCATTCCATGACTTGGGTCAGTCAGGAACAGTGCATTGCATCATAGCTGCCTTTATGAAAGTGTTTATTTCATATCTGAAATGTTTTCATGTGCATTCGCTCTGCTTTGACTTGCAGAAGGGGAAAGAAAGTAGTTTTACTGGAGGCAAAACAGCCACCTGTGAAAACTAATTGCGTAGGTAGACGTTTGATGGTATCTCTGGGAGGGACCCAGCAGGAAGAAAGTAAATGTTCTTAATCTACAGGGAAATTACCTGTGTGCCAAGCTGACCCTCTTCATCAAAGCCAGAGTTGAAATATACCATCAAGTTGGTGGCCTCTGTTTAGGTGGCCGAGGTGGGGAGGGTGACAAGAAGGAGGAGCCCTGGAAGGTAGGTACGATTCATTGAGATGAACTGAATAGATAGAGGAAACGTGACAAATGTGATATACTCAACTGAATCACCTCGTTAAGGGCTGACATGTGATGTGAATGTTCTACAGTCACTTTCAAACAAAAGCTTGAGATGTGGCTCCTTCTTTCTTCCCCTTCATCAAGTTTTCTTTTTAGTCTTAGGTTCTCCTGTCTTGGCTTAAAAAAAAAAAAATCTTTCCTCTCCTTGATCCATCAGTCTAGTATACCCACGTGCCTTGCCATTGAAAGGGCAAAATGTACTATGACGGAGAAACAGGAATCAGTGATGCAGGCTCCCTCTTGTTAACCATCTGAGTAGCTCTCTGACTGATTATACGCAAGTTTAGAAAGATCAGGTCCCATGGGGCCATACTGTGTACCCACCGATAAGTGTAGGCCTCTGTGTGAAACTAAGCAACCTGTGGTTGGTCTTCCGATGGCAGGGTCTGAGGTCTCTTGTAAGAGTCTGCATTGTGCTGGTCACCCTGCTTGACAATCAGCAGTAGTCTTGGTACTAGATGTCTTCTACTCACATACCTACATGTTGCCTTAGCTGTGTAGCCAGAAAAGTTTGACAGCACGTGTCTGCATGCTGGCTGTTGTTAGTCACTAAGTTGTGTCTGACTCTTGGTGACCCCATGGCCTGCAGCACACCAGGCTTCCCTGTCTTTCACCAGCTCCCAGAGTTTGCTCAAACTCATGTCTGTTGAGTTGGTATCTCATCCTCTGTTGCTCCCTCTTCTCTTGCCCTCAGTCTTTCCCAGCATCAGCCTCTTTTCCAATGAATTGGCTCTTCGCATCAGGTGGCCAAATAATTGGAGCTTCAGCTTTAACATCAATCCTTCCAATGAATATTCAGGTTGATTTCCTTAGTGTCTTTCCTGAATGGCTATCTTTCTTGGGAAATCAAAACTCTAGAGGAGAGGGGAAAAGTCCCTAGTATTTGAAGCACCATGAGATTTAGGGAGATTTGGGGAAAAGTTAGACTATCCTTCTGCGAGATTAATTAAAAAAAAATTTAGAGAATGACCAGGGAGTTTTACAAAAGCTCCATAAATTAAATAAGAACCCGAATTAAAAGGAAAGTTATGTGATTTTTAAAAGGAAGCATTTTGTGTTTGGAAGACTTTGGACACATTCCTTAATGTGTGGGGTCCTCAGTCAGGTCCTGGGTGCAGTCACTGGGATGCTGAGCTGCCCAAGGGAGCTCTTCATTAGGAGGCCAGATTCTCTTGGAGGCTCCATTGCTTTTAGCTTTCACTGTCTGGGAGTAACTAGATCCATGCCTCTGAAGTCCATGGGTGCTCACTTAACCCTTGTGTACTTTGACTTCTTCCTACCTGTTCTCCTGGCCCAGGGTCTTGTGGGTCCTTTCAGGATCCAGCAATTCAATCTTGCACCTGTCCCTGAGAGTGCTTCTTTGGAGCCTCCCACTTCAAATTGCCATCAGAAGCTCTTCTACAAAAGCTAAACACTAACCAATATGACCCTATCTGGAGGTGATGTTGGAGTCCATTTCTCAAATTCAACCCCAGTTGATTAAAATACCTGGGATCCATAAATAACATTCGGTCAGAAGACCTTTCCAATCATCATATGTGACAGTACTCCTGGGCCCCTTTTCCTAGAGCCTCATAAGCCACTTGTGTGAGAAATTTCTCCTCCATCAAATGTAAGATAAGATCTTGTTCGGGAGACAGCTACAGTTATGTCCAGTTTATTTCCATGGTGCCTAAACACTTAGAGCACTGTATAGTAGAGCTGTGATACTTCTCAGAGATATTTCAAGGATGATCATGAATTTCTAAATTTACAGGCAGCCCTGTGGGCTATAGTTTCTTCCCCAAGTGTCTGTATTTGTACAAGAAGCACCACTTCCATACGCCTTTTCACTTTCTCTTAACTTCTGTCACCATCACAAGTAATTGGCCTTTCTTTCAGTAGCCTTTATTTTTTAAACAAAGGAACAGTGTTATCACTTCATGAGCTTTCTATGTAACAATGAATAGAGAGAGAGCAACAAAATTGCTCCGAGATGTGACTGTTGAATAGTTGGCCGGGTTCATACAATACCTAAGTGATTCTCTTCAGTCTTGCATGCCTGTGGATCAGATTTGTCCTCAGAAAAATGACAAATTTGATTGTAGAATTTCTTTCCTTAAAGGAACTTTTATTAATAGTTCATGTACTTTAGAACATGGTCGGGGGAAGCACTGGTATTTTGTAGGAGCTCCTGAATGAAAGCAGATCCTGGAAAGAAGGTATCATAAAAAGAACCAGGGATAATGTGTTTGTTGTTAGTCCTGGGGTTCAATTTCAAGTTTAGCAAGTGTGTGTGTGATGTGAATGTAGAAAGATTCATATGTATATATTATTGTTATAATGTTTCCATGTAATGTGCTTTAAAATGGAATGACATCCTTTCTAACCTGATATATGAAGCCACTGTGTAAAACTGTCAAAAAAGAGTATTAACAAAATGAGGGTGTTATAGAAAAGTAAACTGCTGGAATAGTGGTACTGTTGCTCAGAGTAGTTTCCTGGTTCACATCAATGATCAGCAAACTCATTTGGCATGGTTTCCTCTATAAGACTTCCAGGGGCAAACACACAAATGTTTTGCTGGTAGCTGTAGCAGAAAGAGACTTCACAAGGCAGGTAGTAGTGAGACCTCATCAGGGCTCATCCAGGAAGTACGGGCTAGTTTTATGCCTGCTGCCTGCTCTGTGGCCAAAGAGGGCCCTGGCAAAGAGAGCAGGTCTGGAAGGGCAGCACAGGTAGGTAGAATGTCTTCAGGTACTTAGAATGTCTTCAGAACCATCCTCTTTTCACCTACCTGCAAAGCTCTTTGACCTGAAGGGCCACATTATTCATCATAATTTTGAAAGCATTGTTTCTTTACTAATAAGCAGACAAGGTTAACCAGCCTGTTGGTTAAATTGTATGTTGAAATCAATTGCCCTGTTAGATCACAGCAGTTATAAAATGAGAAGATCTGAATGAAAGTTCTCAGTCATTATAAGCGGTACCTGTGTCTCCATTGAGTTTATATTCTAACATGAGTCATCAAAGAGAGTCTTTTACAGCTTACTAAGTCCATAAAAGGGAGGGGGACATGGCAACCCACTCCAGTATTCTTGCCTGGAGAATCCCATGGACAGAGGAGCCTGGTGAGCTGTAGTTTATAGGATCGCAAAGAATCGGACATGACTGAAGTGACTCAGCACGCATGTCCATAAAAGAGAACTCAGGATGCCTGATGGCAGCATCAGCCACCACCACTAAAAATGTAAATGGAGGGGAAAAAAAGCCCACACTTTTCAGACAGTTTACTAGATTGCATTAAACAAAACCTAATCATAGGAGATGTAAAGTGATATAAGGCTCTAAAAAAGCCATTGTCCCTTTAAAAAATCTTATCTTCCTTTAGCAGTACAATCAATAATTCTGCCTACATGTATTGATAAATTAAGACAAAGACACCGTAGAAGGTGCACTGTAGACATCATCTCTGGAATTATCTCTTTATGACTCAAGGATTTTTGAGGTTTTAATTCTTGTTCATTTAATGCTGAATGAAGAACCAGGGATGCTGGTTTTTGCTGGCCCTGCCTGGGGCATTCACTCTAACATCCAGCTCACGAGACAGCCACCTCCAGTGTTTCACAGGCTTTGCAGCTGTGTTGTGCTAAGGCCCTTCAGTCATGTCCAACTCTTCATGACCCTATGGACCATTGCCCACCAGGTTCCTCTGTCCATGAGATTGTCCAGGCAGAAATACTGGAGTGGGTTGCTGTACCCTCCTCCAAGGGATTTTCCTAACCCAGGGCTCAAACCCGCATCTCTTACATCTCCTGTATTGGCAGGCGGGTTCTTTAGCTGTGCAGTAGCTGGAATAAATTAGCACCTTGTATCCACAGTGACTTGAGACCGGTCTGTTATACATGTGTATCATCTCATTTAATGTTCACAGTAATCTCGCTTTGATCCCCATTGAGGGGAGCTTGCCCAATGGCTCAGTGGGTAAAAGAATGCTCCAGCATTGCAAGAGACACGGGAGATTCGAGTTTGATCTCTGTGTCAGGAAGATCCCCTGGAGAAGGAAATGGCAAGCCACTCCAGGATTCGTGCCTGGGAAAGCCCATGGACAGAGGAGCCTGGTGGGCTACAGTCCACGGGGTCGCAGACAGTCAGACATGACTGAGCAACTAAGCATGGACGCATGTTGAGGTGAGAACCCCCAGCTCTGTGTGGAACTGACTCGCTCAAGGCCAAACCACTAGGAGTTGTCCCAGTCAGGTAGAACCAGGGCAGTCTGGCTGTAGAGCCCTTGTTGCTAAGCTGTTGGGCAAAACTTCTCGGTCTCTGCGAGTGACTGAGGTTTTGTTAGGAATCGGGCTCTTCCTCTCAGGGTTCTTTCAGATCTGCTCGGTTCTGAAGAGGCAGAATCTCCTCAGAACCGGGGTAGAGGTGAAGCCAGGTCAAACCAAGCTGTGGGGACTGACTGAGTTCCTGGTTCTGTTTAGAAGGCAAGTCTGGAAGTTAGCCTGAGAATGCTGTCTGTCTCTTCAGGTTTTGAAGAGAGCCTCTGTAATCTATAAAGTGTTGGAGCAAGTCACCCCCCCAACTCTGATCCCTTTCGCCCAACTGGTCTTGTCACCTTGGGTCCAATTTATGAGCTCATGACTATTAAGTAACCTTGATGCTTGTAGTTTTGTAACTGCGGCTGCCAAGCAGGCTAGTATTTCTAAACTGTGTTAATGGTATGGCATATTCTCTTTCTTTTTGGAAGTCTGTGAAGTCAGGGCAGGAATATGAATATTATATTTCATTCCCTTCCTTCCTATCTTTCTCTGTATCTTTCTCTGAGTCTTTCTCTCTCTTTTTTTCTATCCCATTCTCCTGATATATTTTCTTCTTGATTTATAGCAATGAAATTGGGAGTGTGGATTAAAGGGAAAATTTTCTTTCTTAAGGAGGGGGACTTGTCCAGTTAAAATTTTGAAGGAAATGAATTTATTTCTAAATACACAGAAAAGGAGAAGGGGGCCATGGAAGATGAGATGATTGGATGGCATCACTGACTCAATGGACATGAGTTTGAGCAAATTCCAGGAGATAGTGAAGGATGGGGAAGTCTGGCATGCTGCTGTTCATGGGATGCAAAAGAGTTTGACGTGACTTAGCGACTGAACAGCAACGATGCAGAATGAGTGTATGCTTCATACATTTTTTTCCTCTTGGCCACAGTGTTTCCCTCTGTAACTATGTTTTGGTGTGAGATGAAAGATGAAAAGCTAGATTGTTAAGACAAGAAATTCAGTAAGAACTCTGTTACCCTCAAATTCAACCTCTCTGGAGTTTGATTCGTACTTTTGTTGGTTTGAGGCTTCTGGAAAATGTAGGTCAAAATGACCGCGTTTGGTAAAACAGAAGCTACAGAGAATGTTTTCTTTTGAATTCTCACAACAGCCATATGGCAGCAGGTACCATTATTAGCTTCATTTTACATATAAGAGAGACATCAAGGAACTTTTCAAAATCACACAGCTAATGAGTGGTGGGTTTAGATGAGGTGCTTTGATTTCAGAATCTCTGTAGTTCACCACTTCTGTATTGGCATAACTGCGGCGCAGAGGCTAAAGGAATTTAGTGATATCTTGAACAGGTAGAGTTGAGTCTGAAGTTTTGGAATGGCAATCAGAGCATCATTTGATTATTTTTCATGTGTGACATCCTTATGGTCAGTTAAGTGCTCTATTAAGCACACCAAGACTGATCAACGAACTGAATTGTTTAAAGTTAATTTTTAATGACCTTGTATAACTTCTCTGTGCTCCGCTGTTTCGTCAATAAAAGTGAATCCTAATTTTTTTTTGTTACCTTTTAAAGGATGTTAGGAAAGTTAATCTGTTTCTACCCTTGAAATAGTTTATAGAAATTGAAGCACATTTCTGTTTATATTAATTATATTAGATCCAAATCTTTCCACTCCTACCTGGTCATTAGTATGACCTACACTTTTAGATCATGCGTGGTTAACATGGAGATTATCACTCCCCACCCCCAGTCACTGAGTACATGCTTATTTAGTGGGCAGAGTGAAACAAGGCAGTTAGTTGCTCAAAGTCCTTGATATGTAATATTGAGATTTAGTCTGCATGTGGTTTTGCACTAAAGGTGTACCCTTTATATGTTAGGGGCAGAATGGTCACCACATTAGCTAAGACTCTTGTGCAGCTGCAGAACAAAAAGTACCCAAGAGTTGACCCCTCCTGGTTCAGCCAAGTTTATTTCATAATCTAATTTGGGAACAAGATTGTTCCTTTCATATGCTAATATTTTGAGGGTTATAACTTAATAGTTTTGTCTGAAGTTCACCGAAGAGGGGTAAAAGTCATTGTTACCACTTATTCCTCTAGTCCCTGCCTGTTAAAACACATATACATATTTACACACACATGTATACAGAATGCCAACCAAACAACATTTAAAAAAAAATAAAGGCAAAACAAACCTTATTCCAATGAAGAGATAATTCTATTCTTGGTAAGACATTAATAATCTTACCTCATAATCTGATAATATTAATCTGTGTTTAATAATCACAGACACTGTGATAATTCACTTGTTTGCAGATACCTATGTGTTATTATGAACACTGGCATTTCAGCAGCTAAGCTTTTGGATGAATGAAAAACCTTTTGGTGGCTATTAGAAAACCGAGGCACTGGAGCCCAGTAAAATCAATGTACCTCATCTGTTCGCTTCCAATCAGCAGACAGTCATTAGTGTGCAAGTCCCTAAAGGTCAAGTCTCCATTCTTATAGGTTTGTGTTGGGTGGAGGAGATAGACTGACTGGCAAGTGTGTGATCACCCGTCATGTTGGTAAATAGACGTGGAGCTACTGAGATGTGGACGAGGGGCTCAGCTGGTGGTTGGGGAGGAGGAAGCATCTCATGGAGAGGTTGTGTTTTTTGTTTCTTTTTGATTATAGTTTTATAGGATATTGAATCTAGTTCCCTGTGTTGTATTGTAGGTCCTCGTTGTTTATCTATTTTATATGTAGTAGTTTGTACTGCTAGTCCCAAACTCCCAATTTATCCTTCTCTTGCCCCTTGCCCCTTTTCTGTGTCTATGAGTCTGTTTCTGTTTTGTAAATAAATTCATCTCTGTCACTTTTTTAGATTCCACACTAAGTGATACCATATGATACTTATCTTTCTCTGACTTTATGATAATCTCTAGATCCATCCATGTAGCTTCAGATGGCATTATTTGATTCTTTTTTATGGCCGAGTAGTATTCCGCTGTTTGTATGTTTGTATCTATGTGTGTGTGTACACACACCACATCTTCTTTATCCATACATCTGTTGATGGGCGGTTAAGTTGTTTCTATGTCTTGACTGTTGTAAGTAATGCTGCTATGAAATTGAGGTGCATGTATCTTTTTGAATTAGAGTTTTCTCCAGATATATGCTCCCGAGTGGGAATGCTGGATCATATGGTAGCTCTGTTTTTAGTTTTTAAAGGATCTTCTGTACTTAAGGAAGTGGCTGTACCAATTTACATTCCCACCAACAGTGTAGGAAGATTCTCTTGTCTCTACACCGAGAGGGGTGGTGTTTTTAGTTGATCTTAAGACATGGACACAACTGAGTGACTTCACTTTCACTTTTCACTTTCATGTATTGGAGAAGGAAATGGCAAACCACTCCAGTGTTCTTGCCTGGAGAATCCCGGGGACGAGGGAGCCTTGTGGGCTGCCGTCTATGGGGTCGCACAGAGTTGGACACAACTGAAGAGCCTTAGCAGCAGTAGCAGCAAGACATGGATTTTGTCAGATGTGTGGGAGGCATTCGGATCAGGTGAACCAAAGTCTCCTTTTGTGCATAAACAAAAGTCAAAGGGCAGGAAAATGCAAGAGTAGTTTTGTAGTGTGGCTAGAATACAGGACCCATGCATGGTGCAGCAGGAGCCATATGGAAAAAGTGCAGTGTGGTTCCCTCCTGGGGAGCCTTGGACTTTGGCCTGAGTAATGTGTACTTACTGTACTAATTCCTCAAAAATATCTGGAGGTAGCCCCCAGGATATTACTTATTCTCAGAAGAGAGTTTCAACCAACTTGACCTAAAACATCTTATTTATGTGTTATTTCTTCGCTGTTAAAAGGATCAGAATTTCTCTTTGTTTTTTCCTCCTGGGACTTTTTGGTTTTATTGTCCTAGCAGAGAAGAGCGCACGTGTCACGCAAACGGGCTGTTCTCTCATTGTACATTTCCAGCCTTCCTTGAAACAGTCATCTTGAGAACTGTCAAATTATCCAGCTATAATCTAATTGGTGGTGACTGCTTAGTCCCTTTGCACCAAAGAACTTGTATCTAGCAAGATTCTCTTTTTCAAACATTTGTTCATTCATTAAAGATGTTATGTTAGAGGTATGCTATGATGATGCATCTGAGAAAGAAATAAAAGACCAGGACAAAAGACAAGTTGAATAGTCAAAGATGAGCTGTAACCATCAGGGAAAGCTAACTATAGCACCTGATTTTGATTGAATAACTGGTGATCACATTGGCTTTGAAGTTGTTTCCAGTCTGCTTAAACTTTTTCACGGATGGAATGAATGAAAATTATGAAGCATTGATGTAAAATAATTTTTGTTGGGGGGGGGGTCTATTTTTCTTCTTTCTGTCCGAAGAATCAACTTTCCTTTTCCTTCCAGTCTCCCCCCCTCCCTCCCCCTCCCCTTCTTTTTTTTTCATCAACTTTCTTTTCAAACT
>SJYV01018031.1:271696-405135 GCA_006410875.1 Neotragus pygmaeus
CCAGTCTTTTCTTATCGAGCAACTTCCTTGACAGACTGACTCCTGGTTGTAAACGTTTATCTGGATTTAATACAGGAGATTGTCATGGGTGCAGTCTTTTGCTGTAGGGAAAAGGAAAGGCCATCCATCCCCTCAACAAAGCTGTGGCAGAAAGGAACATGGAAAAGTCCATTAGTAAACCTTAAGATACCTTGTCCTCATAATCGTCTTCTCAGTCACTTTGCTCAGAGGCTTCCCCAAGGCAATACTTAGTAAGAATGTACCCAGCAGTAAATAATATTCATTCATATATCAAACATGTATTGTCTTTTATGCTTATAGTAGAGTTAGTAGAGTTATTATCTTTGTTTTTCCTCTGCCTGTTAAAACCAAACCAGTTTCTGTTTTCTTTTAAAATTGTAAATGTTTAAAACTGGCCATAATTCTTAATTAGTGCATATTTTTTCTTAGCAGTTTTATGACTTTATTTACCAGTAGGGAAAAGAAAGGATGGAAAAAGCTAAATATTATGATAAAGTAGAAATTCTATGTATAATATTTTTAGCCTTTAAAATATTTTTTAAGACTTAACCTGTTTAAAAATAAGTCTTTTTTTAAAGTGAATTCATCATAAATAGGTCTCATGCTACCCTAAGAAGGAAATCATAAAGAGGAAAATTAGAAATAATTTAAGGTACTTAAAGCATTGGGAAATAAGTTCCAGAATTTGAAAGTGCAGTCCATAGGCTACAGTTGCCCTTCCTGACACTTATGCTTTCTCCTGAAGAAAGGAAAGGTTAAAAAGTGGGTCTCATTTTTAATTTTCTACCTTGTGTTTTGGGGAGTGAAATGTTCCTTTACTGAGAGCTAAGGGTTGCTACAGTTTTTAAAACTGGTTACCCCTTAGATGCAGGCACTCTTGCAAATCTTGCAACAGCTGAGAAACCTCCAGGTAGATGTAAAAATGAGTTAATGTGTTACTGCCATGCAGGGAGGGCTTTCCTGGTAGCTCAGCTGGTAAAGAATCTGCCTGCAGTGCAGGAGGCCCCGGTTCGATTCCTAGGGTGGGAAGTTCCTCTGGAGAAGGAAATGGCAACCCACTCTGCTATTCTTGCCTGGAGAATCCCATGGACAGAGGAGCCTGGCAGGCTACAGTCCATGGGGTCGCACCCAGTGGGACACGACTGAAGCGACTTAGCACGTACGCGTGATGGCTCAGGTGGTTCAGAACCCGCCTGCAGTGCTGCTGACCTGGCTTTGATCCCTAGGTTGGAAAGATTCCCCTGGAAGAGGGCGTGACAGCCCGCTCCAGTATTCTTCCCTGGAGAATCCCCACGTGCAGAGGAGGTTGGCGGGCTACAGCCCATGGGGACGCAGAGGTGGACATGATTGAGCTACTAAGCACAGCACCGAGTGGGGAATGTGGGCACATGTGGATAAAGCTGACTAAACCCCACAGAGAGTGTGCGGCTCGCCTGTGAAACCTCAAATAATGTCATGGGAGTGAAAGCCAAGGCCCGTTTTCTGTTGTTTTCATACCCAGCTGTTTGTTTATAAAAGTCGCACCTGTCGGTTTTAGGCTCTAAGTGTACCCGTGCGGGGAGCCTGAGTCATTCCTGGTCATGAAGTGGACTCTGGGGCATGGGACAGAGTGCAGGATCTGGGTCGCTGGGGCTGACAAACTGGAATCAGCTGCTTTTGCACAAGAGACTCCAGAGGCCCCTGGGCCCTGGTGACAGGCCCAGCACCTCGGTGTCTCTGTGACCTCTAGCAGGAAAGTGGCGGCCTAGCTCACTGATACCATTCGCAGGAACCTGAATGACTGGTTAGTCTGGTCAGAAGAAAATAGCACTGACATCATGTGATTCTGGCAAAGTAAACCACATTGGAACTTGGCCTTTGAATACCCAAGGGGCTGGCAGCGATCTCAGGGGTTGGCTGGGAGCCCCATTGAGTTCACTAGTAATCAGTTGACTGCTGAGCTGGACAAGCTGCCCTAGTTTTCCTGACAAGCTCTGTCTAAAAGAATGATGGGCAGTCTGCCATTAGGATTTTTGAGCAGAGTTGCTAAAGATTAACTCTTTAGCTACTGTCCATATATCATGGCATGCAGTTAGGTACAACTTTAGAGGGAAAGTTCAATTCCTCATTCAGTTCTCACACACGGAATTCCTGTCTTGCACAACAAATACCCATAGGCAGGGAGGACTACTGTAAAGCCCTTTATGTGTATGTTCCAAAGGAATGCCAAGTGGATGAGTTTTCCTTGAAGTTTCTAGTCTGCTTTATTTTTCAAACAAAATACTATCATTTTTAATTATGCAAAAAGTCAGATTTGCATGCTAACCATCCCTTGGGAATGGATGTTACCTGAGAAGCCTTTGAAAAACTATGAACATTTAATATATTTATTATGATTGATATATCCATACATATTCTTTCTAATAAACCTTGATAATTCAGAGTTTTTGAGAAGAAAGGAACTATTTGCAGTCATTGTGTCCTAGGCCAGAGAGACCCATTTTGGGGGATAAACCTGACTTCTCAAGGTGCTTATCTGCTCATCTTTCTCTGGAAAAGGTGATTCCTTAGTATCTTTTATTCCTGTTAAATTAAAATACGGTTCAGTTCAGTTCAGTCACTCAGTCGTGTCCGACTCTTTGCGACCCCATGAATCACAGCACACCAGGCCTGCCTGTTCATCACCATCTCCCGGAGTTCACTCACACTCACGTCCATTGAGTCAGTGATGCCATCCAGCCATCTCATCCTCGGTCGTCCCCTTCTCCTCCTGCCCCCAGTCCTCCCAGCATCAGAGTCTTTTCCAGTGAGTCAACTCTTCGCATGAGGTGGCCAAAGTACTGGAGTTTCAGCTTTAGCATCATTCCTTCCAAAGAAATCCCAGGGTTGATCTCCTTCAGAACAGACTGGTTGGATCTCCTTGCAGTCCAAGGGACTCTCAAGTTGGTAGCATTAAACAGTTTGATCAAATAATTCTACATGCTATGTTCCTGGTGATGAGTTTGGTGTGTTTAATCTTGCTTTGGGCCTCCCTAGTGGCTTAGTGGTAAAGAATCCACCTGCCCATGCAGAAGACATGGATTTGATCCCTGTGTTGGGAAGATACCCTGGAGAAGGAAATGGTGACCCACTCCAGAATTTTTGCCTGGGAAATCCCATGGACAGAGGACCCTGGTGGATTGCAGTCTGTGGGGTTGCAACAGAGTTGGACACAACCTATGGACTAAATGCTTCATGCTGGTAATTTTTCCTAAGAGGCACTCTGTTTTCCATGAGTAGCTGTGACAGTCTCAGTTGGCCACCACAATTCCAGCCTTTTCCACATCTTTAAACAGTCAGATGGCATTTGTGGTGGTGCTGCCGAGGGAGTGCAGTTCCAGTGATGTGTTGTGTATCTTGGTCCATGGCGGGAGTTTTAGTGGCAAAAACTGGTGTTCTGGACGTCTTTCTTCCTTCCGGGTCAACTGTTTCATTCCGACGCCTCTCTGATCTTTTCTCCCAAAAAGCCATGTTTGAGGAATAGTACAATGCCTCTCTCATGTTTAAGAGATTTGTGACATTAGCAATCTGGGGACATTATTGTCCACAAGAGAATTTATAGGAAGGGAGCAGAAAGATAACGTAGGTACAGATATTGTTTAATGAGCTCTTTCTGGTCCCAGCACTTCCTGTCTCCCTTCCCCCAGCCCAGGAATGCCCCACAGGCCATCGCTTCAAAAGAACCACTCCCCCCACAGCACAGCTAAACACTGAGAGTGACAACCTGTCAGGTTAAAGGAACATCTTCAGGAGTTTTTAATTTGGTTCATCACCCTAAGAATTACCAAGAGAAGATGCAAGTGATTCAGGGGTTTTGAATTTACAAATAGGTGAAACTTCTGAGTCTGTTTGTTCCTACCAGGTGTGGTTTGGGGGACCAGCCAGTGAAAATACATACAAGACTTTGGCATTGCTGATGCTGTTCCTGCCTGGTTCAGGGACGCGTCTGTCTAGTGCTTTGTGTGGGGCAGAGTCATCGCCAGGTCTTCTTTTATCCAAGAATGGACTTGGGAGTGGTGAGTTACCCTTCCTCCTTCCTTGTTGCTCTCGCTTTCTCCTTGCCTCCTTCCTTCTCCCTCCATTCTGTTCCCTCCCTCCATCCTTTCTTCCTCTCCTTTGTTTTCTCAGTATTACTTACTGGAGCATCTGGTTTCACCAGACCATACACAGTGATGGGCAAAAACAGTGCTAGTCTAGCACTCAGGGAGTTCCTGGTCTCATGGGAGACAAAGATGCCTCTAATCAAATGATCATAAAAATAAACGCGGAATGAAGAATTATAGTCAGTAGTTTGATGAAGAGGCAGATGACAGCAGGAAAACATGAAGCAAGGGGATCTTCCTGTATACCAGGGAAACTTCTGGGTAAGACCATTTCGTGGTAATACTTAAGAAAATCAAGAAGTCAGATCTGAGGTTGAATCTCAGCTCCACAATTTACTACTTCAACTTGATCAATGGACTTACGCTCTTTCAGTCCTAATTTCCATATCAGTAAAATGAGGATAATAATATCCACCGCCCAGAGTTTATATGTGGTTGGAAATACTAATTTTGAAACATTTGGTTGACACGGAATTTAAGAAAATTATCTGTTATTATTAATGCTGTAGTTCAATGAACTAAATTAAAGATACCCTGTGGGTTTATTTTTCCCTGTCATTAAAATACCCCTGACAGCCTAGTTTAGCGCATCCCCATTGTTCCCACAGCCTGTCTACTGAAATGTTATAAGAAGTGAATCAGTGTTTCCAGCTGTCTTCACACTAATATGGACATTGCTGTGGTTTCGTTCACTGATGTAGCTAATGCTTTTGAGGTGTGTAATAACCCGTTGACATTTTCAGGGATATTCCCTGAAAAATGCTGCCCACACTTTTGTCTCTCTTTCCTAACCTTTCTTTCTATTTACTTCCAGGGATCCTTTTGGTCATTGAAAAGTGTCAAATTCTTGCTGGCATTCAGGCTGTATATTAATTGCAAGTGTCAGGAACTGCAGTCATGCAGACCGAAGAGAGAAAGGGGAGTTATTGGCTGATATGATTGAAAAGTTCAGCATCCTCAGGCGTAGCTTGATTCAGCTGCTCTGATGATGTAACAAGGAAGGTTCTCTGCCTTCCTCCGCTCTCCTCTTGGTTACTTTCCATCTTGGGCAGGGTTTCCCTTCGCAGTGGCTGAGCTGCAGGTTTACCTTCCGTCAGCTGAGCATCTTCAGTGGGGAGGAACGTGGTCCCTTCTCAGTAGTTCCAGCAAAAGTTCTTGGGCTGGCTCTCATTGGATCCCCATGCCAGTCACTCAGTTTGCACCCTGTTGTTATCAGCAGAGCCCAACTCGCCTGCCTGCTGTTGGGGCTAGTGGATGAAGGCAGAACATCCAAGGGCTGTGAACTCAGAGAGTGGGGTGAATGGCTCCCAGAGGAAGATTAGTGATATTACTACCAGGAAGTAGTAAATGTACAGAAAACACCCAGATCAAACAAACAGAGGCAGAAATCCACTTACAGATAAAAAGAAAGTTTAAACCACCCTTATTCCTACTTTTGGAGCTTCCCTGGTGACTGACAGTAAAGAAGCTACCTCCAATGCAGGAGACCTGGGTTCAGCCTCTGGGTCGGGAAGATCCTCTGGAGAAGGAAATGGCAACCCACCCCAGTATTCTTGCCTGGAGAATTCCGTGGACAGAGGAACCTGGTGGGCTACAGTTCACAGGGTCGCAAAGAGTCAGACATGACTGAACAACTTTCCCTTTTCACATTCCTGCTTTTGATGTGGGTGGGAGTGGGATTGTTGATGAGATGACATCCAGGCTTAGTACCTGCCAAGTCTTGACTGTATGCCAGGCAGCAGGCTGTACCCTTCTGTATCTTACTTCTGATAGTCACAATAACCCTATAAGGTGAGTGTTAAAATCCTCCTTCAATAGATGAAGAAACTGACATCCAGTGAAATTGTGTAACTGGTTCAAAACTGAATAGGTAGTCAGTGGTGGATGTAGGCGTTAGCCCCCAGCTTCTTACTTCAGAGCCCATGTTTCAGAGGCATAAGATCTCTGATCTTCTGGTTGCCCTGCAGTGGTGCCCAGGCCATGCCAGGTAGCCCTTCAGGCCCAAGGCAGCACAGAGCCGTGCCAGTCATACCTAGATGACTGGCATATTTTCCTATGGATGTAGAACACTCTTTTCCAGGACAAGGTTTTGAAAGCCAGGACTTTAGAATTGTGTTGCAGGTACGGGCACCGTCTCTCCCTGGGTGACTCATGGAAGGCCACACATTCTCAGTGTTCTCTGTAAATCGGTGACAGAACTCTTACAGTGTTGGGAAATTAATTAATTTGCAAAATTACACGTACTGAGTGTCACATCAGAGATTTGAAAAATCTGTCTCAACACTCAATCCTGGACTGCTCAAGTTATTTTGGCTAGGGTAAGTGACTTAGCTCCTACTGCTGTAACCAAATACTAGAGATTGAGTGCCTTCCACAACAGACATTTACTTTCTCACCGTTTATGGGGCTGGAAATCAGAAATCATAGTGCTCACTTGGTGCAAGCGCTCTGCCTGGCTTGCAGGAGGCCGCCTTCTTGCTGTGTCCTCATGTGTCAGTGAGAGTGAGAAGCAGCTCCCCGGGGTCTCTTCTTATGAGAACGCTAATCCTATCATATGAGGGCCCCACCCCGTGACCGCATTTAACCTCAAATACCTCCATAAATTTCCTGGAGAAGGGAACAGCTACCCACTCCAGTATTCTGGCCCAGAGAATTCCATGGACTGTATAGTGCACGAGGTCACAAAGAGTCAGAAACGACTGAGCGACTTTCACTTCACCTCCATAAAGGCCCTGTCTTCGTATACAGTCATTTTGGAGCTTAGCATTTCAGTGTATGCATTTTGGGGGGACCCGTTTAGTCAGTAGGAAATTAGGTATTAGTGGTTTTGTATGAACCACACATCTGCATTGCTATTTCCCTCTAAGCCTTTATGTCTATTAATGGCACTGAATAAGAGGGCTTGCTATAGGGTCTTCCCCCCTTTTTTTTGGCTGTGCCGCATGGCATGCAAGGCCTCCTGTGGTAGAAGCATGAAGTCTTAATCCCTGGCCTGCCAGAGAATCCCCCAGAGTGTTTGCTAATGTGTGGGCACCCACACACGTGCTCAGATGTTGTTTGACTCTTTCGTAAGCCCATGGATTGTAGCCCACCAGTGTTCTCTGTTTGTGGAATTTCCCAGGCAAGAATACCAGAGTGGGTAGCCGTTTCTTTTTCCAGGGAACCTTCCTGACCCAGGATTGAACCAGTGTCTCCTGCATTGGCAGGAGGATTTTTCACCACTGTACTACCTAGACTTTGTGTTTCCTAATACTTATTTGTTTCTTTTGGGTAAAGGGATTTAAACATTGCTCATTGACATTCCCAGTTAGAGTAACAGGTTTTAGAAAATGACAAACATGTGGGCATTCACTCTACAAATCCAGATGTGCGATGTATAGAAATAGAAGTGTTAACTTAAGGGGTCTGAAAACTCAGAGTTAAAAATGATCCAAGGTCCCTGGTAGGTGTGCAGGGGGGTGGCGGGAGGGGGAACGGCTTCAGAAAAGTGAATCTTGGTATCACAGGATAAATGGGATTTCAGAGGGTGTAGGGCAGAGAGGCTTTCTGATGGCTGGGACACAGTCCTGTATGACAAAACCTGCTGAGCCCAAGGAATGGTGTATGGAGACCAGTGGACGCTGTCTCCCAGCTAATTGAGTCAGAATTTGGAGTCCTTCAACTGCCTGCTCATCTGGATTTTATTTTAGAAACAATGGAGAGCCACGGAAGGTCTTAAGGAAAAGGGGAAGTATCATAGTTAGACCTTAGCTTTGGCCAGGCATATTTTGAAAATATATAGCTTGATTTAGAGGCTACAGTTGGAGGTCTAGCATGTGGTATTTCTGCTCTGTAGAATGCCTTTCCTACTGTTTGTGTTCCCACCAAACTACCATTTGCCTTCAAAACATTGTTCTGGAGCAGTGTCCACAGTAAAGGTATTCCTGACCCGTCCAAACAGAATAATCTGTCGTTTTGTGTCCTTCTCCTATAGGTTACGGGGGGCCTATTATAACAGGCTTGTATAACACACAATATTATATAATTATGTGTTTACAAATCTCTCCCACTTCTTGAGATGAAGGACCTTGAGAGAAGGACTTGTATTTGTTTTGTTTTGCATTCAGAGTGGACAGTGCTTGGTACATCGTAGATGTACTTGACGGTGTTCCACGTCGTATTTGTTGAACACGATGAAGCTGCACTAAGGCTGCTGTGAAAATCAGGAGAGTAGCAAGAAAATGAAAAAGCCTGCATTGTTAGGAATAGGAAGCAGAGACATACTAAGGGTGTCAGAAGACGAGCTGGGGATGATTCTGGACGCTTCTAACTTGGTCATCTGGGTAAATGTCAGTTCCAACAGAGATGTGTGTGCTAAGTCGCTTCAGTAGTGTCTGACTCTTTGAGACCCTATGGAATATAACCCTCCAGGCTCTTCTGTCCATGGGATTAAGGAGCATGAAAAAAGTTTGGAGGTGAGAGAATGAGTTTGGTTTTTTCTTTTCATTACTTAGGAACATTCTAAGTGGTGATGTCTGGTAGAGAAATGAAAATACAGGTCTGAATTTAGCTTGGTCGTTATCTCAAACCTTTGAAGCCAAGGGTTTGATTGTGATTGCAGACAGTGAGAAAGTGGGCCAAGAATGTAGCTTTGCAGAGTGTGTTGACTTTTAAGGAAACGGAAGAAACTTTGGGATTAACAAAGGAGAATGGAAGTGAGAAGTCCCAGAAGTAGGAGGAGAATCAGGACAGCTCAGTGTCATAGAATTAAAGAGATGAGAAATGGGGCACAAGCTAGACCTGTCTCTGGCCAGTGATTATTATCATGAATCCTTTAATAGTAAGAAAAGCAACAGCAGCAAGAATTGAAAGTAATAGTACTCATCGTCTCCTCAGTACTTGCTGTGTTCCAGGCATTTTGCTAAATGCTTTTCCTGCATCTTATTTAATTCACACCTTATTCCTGTTATCCTTAAGTAGACTTGCAAAACCAAACTGATAGGTCGGATAATTTATCTGAGGTCAAACAGCTAAGTACTGGAACTGGGCATGCTTTGCAAACTTAGAAATATTGCAAAACATGCTAAGCGGTTAATTTTTTTTTACTCTTTGGTGGAAGCAAGTCTGCAGATAGTATGGGGATGAAAGTTATCTGAAAAACTTACTTTAGTGATTCTTTCTTTCTTGGGTGAGAGGGTAAGTTGTTTAGTAACATTTTTTGAACTTCTCAGGTTAAATCAGCTGATTGAAAATATATCCATCCAGTTGCATATATGTGTATATATACACATTTTTTTGAAGTACAGTTGATTTAAATGTTATATCAGTTTCAGGTGTATATTCAGTTATATATATGTGGTATTTATTTTAACTTTGTTTTCTTATTTATTTGGCTGTGCTGGATCTTAGTTGCAGCACAGGGGTTCTTCTATCTTTGATGCAATGTGTGAATTCTTTGTTGCTTCTTACGGAATCTGATTCCCTGAGCAGGGATTGAACCCTGGCCCTCCTGCGTTGGGAGTACAGACTCTTAGCTACTGGCCCACCAGGGAAGTCCCTAACTTTGTTTTCTACTTTAAGTTCATTTAAAAATAGCCCTTATTTATCATTTCCTCTACAGCCTGACTTTTTATATAATAAAGAGCATCATTTAATTGCAAAGAGAAACCTGGATATTTTTTAGCAATTATGTGGTTTAGTGCTTTTATGTAGAGTTGTATACTTAAGACACATAGGCAGTAGCAATTCCTGAAAATATTGGCTCATAATTGCTGCACTCTTATGGTTGTATTTTCATATATAATTCAGGAAAGAAAAATTATTGCATATGATAGATTAGTATTACCACATAAAACTACTGATTTGTGTATCCTATTTTAGTACATTGCTAATTCTCAAGAGATAGCAATACAGTAATTTCTAAGAAGCCAGACAGTTTAATTTTGCTCCTGGTGTCAGGTTAAAGCATTGGCATATGTTTGCAGCTGTAGCTGTGGCTCCATCTCATCCTTGTGCAGGACACCTTTGAGCAGCAAGGATTATGGTCTGGGCTCACCCAGACAGTTTACTCTTACCCCAGCCTCACCACTTGTGGTTTCCTATGTTTTGAGTGGTGAATATCTCCAGCTTTCAGGCCATCAGAAATGAGATTGAGATTTCTCAGGAAGAACTGTTATAAGGAAAACAGTAAGGGAAATGAAGGACAACATGATACTGTATAGAGAAATGGACGGACACAAATTTGTTCATTTGATTTTTGAACTTTAATTAGGTGAATCTAACCACAGATTGGTTTTCAGGCTGGACTTGAAAACTCATTTATGCCCAGCTTATCTTCCTTCAAACAAAACAAAGAACCCCCAAAAGCAAAAAATGAAAGTCTACCCTTATTTTGGATCCTGGAAGGGATGAGGAATTGGGGTTGAGATGGGGGGCGGGTCAAGACTGGTATGCTTGCTGTTTCTTATCCACCTGGTGGCTTCTCTTTCTGAGTTAATGTTTCGGAGTCACTTGCCAGGTTCTCCACCTTCAAACACCTTGTGATGCAGAATATGATCCTTTTTGAAACAGCAGTATAAATTTGCTTCTGCTTCTTCCAATCATGGCTGTCCCCAGTCTGTTAGAGGTCAGAAAACCTCTTGGAATTTTCATCAAGTGATTGGTTTTCATAGTTTCTGTGTCTACAAAGAGGGAAAGAATGAGATAGAAGTTTTTAAACTGAAGATGACTAAAATATTCGCAGACTTGGTGAAACCCATGATCTCTTTACATAAGTATTGGATTTCTTTCAAGGTGCTGTCTTCTTACCGACATACTGTGCAAATAACTGCAGTTTAATATAGAGATATCTTGATGTGGTTAGATTTGGTAAACCCTCTTATCTTTCTGACATGCATCTTTTATTTAAAATGCATAGGCATATGTTCAGAACAAAGTTATTTTCAGTGCATATATATTCATTAGCCTGTGTGTGAAAGAACATTCAAATAACAACCATCTTGATACTTGTTTTCCTTTCAAAGCTTTCTTCTCTCTCCATCTTGGTTTAATTGAACCCTAGACCTGAACTTTTTAACGCATTCCCATGGAGCCAGGGTACATTCGAATGTCTTGGACTGATACAAAATTGCTTTGTTGATCATATACCCATACATGATAAGATATGCGTAAGAAGAAATCTGGTACAGAAGTATAAATAATACTTATCTTTAAGCCAGCATCTGTCATCTGCTTCAGCAGACAGTGCTTGCTTTCTTCCTAGCACAAAAAGGGCTGAAAGATTTATGGAGCAGCTTTGTTTGTGTTCCATGATGCTTAATCAATTTTTATTAAATTCTAAATTAAAACTTGGCTTTCACTACAGTGACATCTCTGATGTCTAGAATAAGGGGAGAGATCATGGTGCCCTGAAAAGGTTAGACATGGGTGATATGAATCCTTGATCTAGTTCTTCCTGCAGAACTTTTCCTAATAACTTACATAAGTCTGACCAAATCCTTGTAGGCTTGCACAGTAAAAAAACTAAATACAAACTTAACTTTAGACTCTTCAGACTTCTAGAGAGAGGGGGGGTTTGCTGTTGGTTTCTAATACTCTCATGCATGTTCTAATATCTAAGAAAAGAACGCATAAATTATTCCAGTGTGCAGGTAGTGTGCGCACTTTGCGTTCAGAATGGTTTGATAAATGGAGACTCATTACTGCACTTACTGAGAAGGCTAAAGTTTTTGTAATTGAAGCTTAATATGTTAAAGGTCTGATGGAGGCCTGGGCTTTGCAGCCTTTTTTCTGCCTAGTTTACCTTGTAAGTTCTGTGTTTGCAGTTTTCTGGTCTTATTTCATTCAAATGCTTTTTGTCAATATCAGCATATGGTAGGAAGTCCACTCAGAGAAGCCCATTTATAGATGATCATCTTATTTTTGCAACCGTATGTATATAAGAAACTGAGATTCATGGTCAAATTGAATTTTTCTTTTTCAGATGAAAGTTTAAAAAGTTATACCTGTGATTAATTTTCCTAGATCCTATACCTGTAAGGAGGGGAAGAATGAGATTTAATTATAAATTTTTCTGTTGAATACTGATATTTCTGGTTTTGAATTTGCTTTTTCTTACATCTGGTACACACCAGATTAACCTGTACATATTATTCCTTTAGAAACATATGTTTGTGGGCCCTGATCCAAAAGTAGCTTATGTATCTACATATCAAAGTATAAAGTTTTTTGAAGAGAAGTGGGGGGTGAACAACTATGAGATTTGTTAATTATTGTTTATTTTCTAGAAAATATGGCAAGCTGTAAACTTAAGATTAGAATATCTGTGTTTTTGAATTAGATAATATGCTAAGAGAAAAGTGAATTAGAGAAAAATTTGGAAGCCAGTTCTTCCATGCCCAAAGAATATTAATAATTCATGCAGCTCTTTCTCTCCCATCACTTATCTTTTCATTGCCATGTTTGTACTTTTGTCTTACACATTGCCATTTTTTTCGTTGTAAGTGCCAAATGTAGATATAGATGTCCACATTGACATATTCTGTTTATCTATCTACTCACTACCTAAGTCTCGATGTTTCTCTAGCCTTGGTATTGCCTAGTATGCCATGCATATCTAGCTAGGGGTGCAGTCTTTTGATGATCTGGAATTATTCAAAGGCTCTGCCTAGAGCGGTTAAATGGTAGGTTATTTCTGAATACATTTGCCCCTCATTTGCCTAAAATGTATTATGTTTGGTGCCTGACTGTATTCCTACCATGTGCCTTCTTTCTCAGCTGCTGCTGATTCAGAAAGACCCTTTGGAATTACTGTGAGAGTAGGGAAGAAGCCCTGGATTACAAAAAATGAAGACAGCCCTGCCCAACTTGATATGCAAATTAGCTTTAAGGATGTGCAGTTGGTCCTGGCTTTCTAACCTTAGAACTGCTTCTTACACCGTGGCTTGCCAGGGCTACCACTTTGTGATACTTGCAGCCTGTATAGCTAGGGAGATTGTCTGTTTTCTGTGTTTCTGTGGAGTCATTTTGAGGAGATGAACTGAGGCGTGGGAGAGATTGCCAAATGAGGTGGTGATGATGGCTAAAGAGACTTGGACTTAGGGAGTGCTTTCTGGCAGAAGTTCAGCTCAGACAGTATCGTGTTTTTGACCATGGTGCTTTAGACACTCTGCCAAGTGTTTGTAACGAGATAGGGCTGTTACTATACTTTGCTTTTAACTTTACTTTTGCATACAGTACGCTGTTCTTGTTTTATAAACTGTGTCGCATACTTTTTGTACCTCTATAAACAAGTGAAGCTGTTGAGTTTTTGGATAAAGTTTGAAGCAGTCTTGGGTTGCTTCCTCTTTGCTTTCTGCTCCAAGTTGAGAGCTGAATAGTGAGATCTTTTTTCACACCATTTATAATGCGATGCACATTTTGAAGGCAATTTAAATTCTTTTGGCTCCCCAGCCATATGCTTCAAAATGGAAGCGTTATACATGTATGGATAGGGGAATAGGTAGGAAATTGGAGTGTAAAGATATATGGCTGGGTTTGTGGTAGGGTAATACTATGCAGAGAGAGAGGTGGGGGCAGGGAGAGGGAGAGAGAGAGGGAGGGAGGAAGGGAGAGAGGAAGAAAGAAGGAAGAAGGGGATGTTTCACCCTCTAGGAATTTTCCAAAGTTTAGGCCTAGTTTTGCTGAAGAAAAAGTTTAGAAAACAGAAGTTTAAAGTGTTTCCACAGGCTATACAAGAACCTTTATACATGTAATTTATATGCCTAATGAGATTTTGGAAATTTACCAGCATAGTATTTGAGAAATTGACAATATAGCCAAGAGGAATGCACTTTAAGGTATTTTTAATGGAAGGACAAAAACTAATATAAGCTAAAACTATAGCTCTGTTTTATTATTACATTTTATATCATTTTGGGGGTGATTTTATTTTTCTCCATTCTTGCTTTGCCCCTCAGTTTTTTCTCAGTTTATTTCTACATTGGAAAAATGAAGTATAATATTCTCCTTAGCACATAAACTCACTCTGTCTCTCTGGAGATTCTTTTTACTGTTTTCATAATCCATTCTGCCTGGGTAAAAAACACCAGATTTCTTCAGTATTCTGAAAATAATTTTTACTTTGCTTAAATGAAAATACCTGCTTCTGAAGTTTCTCACTATAACCATGTAAGTTTCTTGTGGTTATGCCACATTGCTCACAAAGAATATTGTTATCAATTAATTTGGTTGATGTGTGGCTTGATATATTTATGTATATTTATGTTATGCCAGGGACCTCTTTCTCTTTTAAACCTGTCTATCTTATTTTTTTCCCTTTTCCATCATAGATAATAATATGATAATAATAAGATTCTAATATTAGTTCATACATAATGCATAATTTCTTCTATAACTTTCATTGGAAATGAGAGTGCTGTGTCAATCCAGGTGTTACTATACTTTTTCCTGAAGAAAATATCCTGTAGGTTAAGTATATCTCTGAAACATTTTTTATTTAGGACAGTATTCCTGGAATATATATATAGTTAGTTGTTCAGTCATGTACCAACTCTTTGTGACCCCATTTTCTGTACCCCGCCAGACTTTGTGACCGCACGGACTGTAGCCCACCAGGCTCCTCTGTCCATGGGATTCTCCAGGCAAGAATACTGAAGTGGGGTGCCATTTCCTCCTCCAGGGGATCTTCCTGACCCAGGGATTGAATTCAGGTCTCTGGCATTGCAGGCAGTTTCTTTATCTTCTAAGCCCCCAGGGCAGCCCAAGCTTGGGGCGGTGGGGTCTAAATAAAAGCACACATTAAGGGCATGGATCACAAGTTCCTCAGAAGTCTATAATCCGACAGATTAGGTTAGTAGTTCTAATTTAATAGTGATAATTAGTAGTTCAAACTTAATAGTAATTTAATAATAGTAGTTCTAAGTGCCAGGCAGTTACAGAATGGTCAGAGACCAGGAAAAGCTGACCGAGGAGGCAAAAGTTCCGTACACACGCTTCGCCCATAGGCTTTCAATCACTCACACAAAGCAGAAAATGTGTATATATTGAGTATATGTGTGTATATATTTAAATATGTGTGTGTGATTATATGTACATATACACATCTGTACACACATACATGCTCTGTTCTCTTTTGCTCACTGTACACTGTGCATGCAGAAATGATGGGAACACCTTACAAAAATATAGCTGCAATTTATATATTATTGTCTTTGTGACTATCTTATAAAAATAGTTTTCAAAGTTAAATTACTGTTCGGACATTTTGAAAATAAAATTCCACAGATCTTTTGAGTTACCTTATGGGGAATCATTTTTGTTCTTTACAACAAATTTCTTAATTTTCATTTCTTAGATCTCTGTGTTATGGGATACATTATTGGGCACTTTTATAGAATACAAAGTTCTTATAAACTACGTAGTATAACATAACATAACAGCCTTTGAATAGTTATCTTGTAGCATACTTTCACCATCACCATCGGTTGACTTTATGTTGTTTAGGAAACACATGGGAGACTGGGAATTAGGAAACAAAAGAGAGAGAGAAAGAAAAAAACATTAGTGGGACCTGAATTTCAGTCATTCATTCATTTATTTTTGAGAAGGGGTGGAAAAGCCCACAGATTCGTATCTCAGTAGGGTGAAGTTGTATTACTGTTTATCTGTATCATTTTCCTCCTGTGGCAAGAAGAATAGACACTCACTTCCAAAGATACCAAGTTCCAAAGCACTGAGTCATGAGCCCACAATGAAATCCTAGGATGCAGCCATTTCCTACCTTTGTTTGGAAATGAACTGATTGGACCAGGCGGATGTAAGCCCTCAGCTGCAGAGCTTTACAGAAGGAAATGCTTTTGGTCTTTCTTAGGTACTGGATGCTGTTGAGCCACTTCTTTATATTTGATAGGGTCCGCCAGTGTGAAAATGTTTTCCTACTGTTTAGGAAATTCAGAGCGGGGTCCTTCTGTATGTTTGTGCCCATGTAGCCTCTCCCCGATGGCACCCCCTCCTTTTCATGCAGGGCTTGTTAATTGTAAGCTTGTGCATCAAGCACATCACGCTGGTTTCCCTCTCTCTAGCTTGGTCTCATTTGTGTTTGCAGTCTCCCCATCTCATGGTGACTTCCGAGGGCCATAAACCCTGGCCCCGCCTCCCTCTCCTGTCCAGGTCACACTCCACCTGCTCTGTTAGCACCTGCAGCGCTGGCTGTCTCACCACTCCTCCAGCATAGCTGAGCCTCAGGCACTTTGCTCTTGCTGTTCTTGCTGCTGAGGAGCCTTTCTTCCCAGGTCCTTGCAGGACTTGTCCCTTCCTGTCATCCAGACAGTTAAAGTTAGTCACTCAGTCGTGTCTGACTCTTGGTGACCCCATGGACTGTAGCCCACCAGGCTCCTCTGTCCATGGAAATCTCCAGGCAAGAATACTGGGATGGGTTGCCATTATCATCCAGAGGTGGGCTCAGAAAGGCCTTCTCCCACTACTCCCCCCATTTTTACCCCCCCGCAAGCCCCTTTGCCCTTACTCCATTCGACTGTTTCCCATTTGGCTCCCTGACATATTTTATATTCACTTGTTTCCTGGTGTACTGCTTCTCACCTGCAGTAAACTATGAACCTCTCGTGGGTTGGAACATTGGTCATTTAGCAGCTTTCTGCCTGGGCCTAGAACATACTAGATCATAGGTATAGTACCTACCACAGGACAGAACCTGGCGGTTCATAATGACGTCTGTGGAATAGGCAATGCAGACCTGCCAGAGATGGTGCTCACCTCTGCTATTGGGCCATTTGGCAAGTTCTGTACTTCTGGATGCCTTGGGTTTCACATTTGATGAGCAGGGACTACATTTTGTGCACCTCATAAAGCTTCATGGGAAGTTGAATAACGGTAAGTGAGCTTTAGTCATGAAGAATGAAAGCTCAAGCAGAGTTTTTATGAAATGGAGCGCTGAAATAATGAAAGGGTCTGTGCCAGATGGGAAGGGGTATATCTCAGATGCTCAGGATTTTCTGTGTATGTGTGTGCTGTTCCTGGACACTTTTTTGATGATAATGCTTGCGATAAGCCTCTAAGGATGGATGGGGAGAAAGCTAAGGATAAGCTGAAGTATAAACTTAAAATTGAAAGATAATTTGGGGGCCATAGTAGAGCACGCGAATGGGGATGATGAAAGGAGTTGGCTCTAAAGAGAGCATTTGAAATTCTAGCTTGTCATATTTACCACCTTCCGTTCTCAGACATCATAGTTTTCAGTCAGTAACCTTTTCTGGGATTTTCTGAAGTGTGATTTTACCTTGAATGTATCAGAGCTGAAAACAATTGTTTATGTTTATGCAGTTCAGAATTTTGCAGTTTAGTTTGTGTGGGTTAGTGGCCCTACTGTTCAACTGGATGGCAAATCTGTGCTAGGAGGATACCATATGCACAAGTATTTTCTTAAATAATGTTGGCGTTTGCCACTGGTGTTGGGGGAGAAGGGAAAAAAAAATGAGAGTAATTCTGGAAGCCCTCCAGTAAGGGGTTAGGAAGGAACTTAGGGACAAATGCTCCTACTTGGAACACAACGCCAAATAGTGGTTTTGTGTGTGTGTGTGTGTGTGTGTGTGTGTGTGTTTTTAAAGAGAAGCCAAAATTAAACACAGTAGAGTTTACTGTTTGCTAATCAGCATGTGTTTACTTTCTCTTCCAAAACTGAAGTTGCCAACCAATACATTTCCTACCCAGTGCTATGAATCTGTCCAAATAAACATGGGAAGTAGTAAAACAATGACACCACATGAAAAATATATCCTCATTCATTAAATAGAATCCAAAAAATTCTCTGGAATTTAATTCTAGCAATGAAGTGAGAATTGTTTGGTCTACGAAGAGAGGATAGTGACTTCCTGCCTTGGTTAGTCCAGCATGAAAGGATATGTTTCTGAATTCCCATACAACTCTCCATGCGTTGGCCTAAACCTGGAGAGACGTAAATGGATAATTTCATGTGAACCCCTCACCCACATTCCCAGAGGACTAGAGCATTTGGGGTATAACATTGTTTTATGACAGTTACGAGCATAAGCAGCTTGTAGAATTCAAATAATTTTAATTTCTATCTCCATCACTGACAATTACTGACAAGGAAGTTCTCAAGATGAAATTAAAGAGTCTTCTTTGGGAGATGGCAAACATAAGGAGAAAGAGAAGTTGTAAAGAGATGCTTTTATTTTGTGGTCATTCAACTTTGGAAAATAAATTCAAAAGCAGTAGCTATAATCAACAGTATGGAGAACCTTATGTTCATAAGTGTATCAGTTTACTTTAGCTGTTAGTGAGCAGTCCCATATTCAGTCATTATCTATACTGTATATGTGTATCTTTGTGAAGAAGCTTTGCTATAGAAATGTTAGATGGAGATAGACTGATTACTGTGGTATTGTTTTTATGGTTTAAGTTTGCATTTGAAAGTACCCAATGTACTATTCATAGTAGAGCCCAGATACCCCTGGAGCTGACTCCTATTTTCTATCAAAACCTGCTTTCAAGAAATCATATAATATTAGTCATTTGCTCTTAAATGTGAGTTTGAATAAATGCGTTGAGCTTTCAGTTTTTCCAGTGGTCATGTATGGATGTGAGAGTTGGACTCTAAAGAAAACTGAGTTCTGAAGAATTGATGCTTTTGAAATTGTGGTGTTGGAGAAGACTCTTGAGAGTCCCTTGGACTGCAAGGAGATCCAACCAGTCCATCCTAAAGGAGATCAGTCCCGAATATTCATTGGAAGGACTGATGCTGAAGCTGAAACTTCAGTACTTTGGCCACCTGATGTGAAGAGCTGACTCACTGAAAAAGACCTTAATGCTGGGAAAGATTGAAGGCTGGAGGAGAAAGGGACGACAGAGGATAAGATGGTTGGATGGCATCACTGACTCGATGGACATGAGTTTGAATAAACTCTGGGAGTTGGTGATGGACAGGGAAGCCTGGTGTGCTACAATCCATGGGGTTGCAAAGAATTGGACATGACTGAGCGACTGAACTGAACTGAACTTCAGTAGTAATCATATTAAAAATCTTATGAGTATTGTAGGGTTAAGTAGTTCAAGTTCAAGCCTTGGAGAGAAATGGTGTGATCTAGTAGGAAGAAGCATTCTTTCTGATGGGTCTTTTCTGGCAGAAGTGACTGTTTTTTTTCTCTCTGGACAAGTAAAGCCAGCCCCTGATTTTTACTAATAGGCAGGTCCCAGTGTTGCTTCTGGAAACAGCAGAACAAAAGGTAGTGGGTTCTTTGAAGGCAATTTAGCAGCTAATTATTATTCAGGATTACATTTCCAGTCATTCTAGATACTGCAGGACAACAGTGCTTTCTTTTTTTAATAAGATATTAATTATCTGTACAAATTTACTTCTTGGATTTACTTAGGTAAATGGTATGTAACCAAATAAAAATTTTGAGTAAAACTAACAACACGGCACATGAAAACCCAAAGGGGTCCTTTAGGATAAGAAAGCCTATGTCAAAGTCATCAACTGAAAGCTCTATAAATATTGGTTGTTGCCCTTGTTATCTAATCATTTATAGATAAGGAACCTGAGGCCTTTACAGCTAAATGTCTCACCTAGGCTAGGGAGGAAGCAGTCTCCAAGAACTGAGTTCCTAAATACAGAACTCATTCTACTCCACCAGGCTGCCTCCCAGATCTTTTTCTTTAAGTTTCCTGAGCTTGAATTCAAAGGAATAAAATGTAGAAAGTTAGTGATTATTTCCTAAAAATCTGGTGTCAGCAGCTGCTTTCAACATTGAATACATACCTTAGTATATACTGTCAAGCTGTATAAGAAAGTTATTTGTTCTATGTCATTTTTTCATCTGACAACCGCATATATTTGATTTGTACATAGATTTATAGAGAATGGATATATGTGGGAATATTCTGTGTATGTTTTCAATTGAAGAAGAAAGTGGAAAGATTTTAGAATAGTCATAATGTTCATTTAGCCAATCACTCAGTGGAAGTATGGGCTTCCCTGGTGGCTCACACAGTAAAGAATCTGTCTAGAATGCAAGAGATCTGGATTCAGTCCTTGGGTTGGGAAGATCCCCTTGAAAACTGAATAGCAATCGACTCCAGTATTTGTGCCTGGAGAGTTTCCTGGACAGAGGAGCTGGTGGGGCTACAGTCCATGGGGTGGCGAAGAGTCAGACATGACTGAGTGACTAACACAGTAGAGGTATGGATAGTGGGAATGCAAAGGCCAAAAAAACGGATTCTGTTCTTGACTTTATGGGAGTTAATAAACCTCAAGTAACTGTCCCTTGGACTGCAAGGTAATCAAACCAATCAGTCTTAAAGGAAATCAACCCTGAATGTTCATTGGAAGAACTGATGCTGAAGCTGAAACTCCAATACTTTGGCCACTTGATGTGAAAAGCCGATTCATTAGAAAAGACCCTGATGCTGGGAAAGATTAAAGGCAGGAGGAGAAAGGGACGACAGGATGAGATGTTTGGATGGTTTTCCTGACTCAATGGGCATGAATTTGAGCAAGCTCTGGGAGATGGTGATGGACAGGGAAGCCTGGCGTGCTGCAGTCCGTGGAGTTGCAAAGAGTCGGACGTGACTGAGCNTTGGCAATTTGATCTATGGTTCCTCTGCCTTTTCTAAATCCAGATTGAACATTTGGAAATCCAGGTTTCATACTGTTGAAGCCTGGCTTGGAGAATTTTGAGCATTACTTTGCTAGCATGTGAGATGAGTGCAATTGTTTGGTAGTTTGAACATTCCTTCTAATTGCCTTTCTTTGGGGTTGGAATGAAAACTGACCTTTTCCAGTCCTGTGGCCACTGCTGAGTTTTCCAAATTTGTTGGCATATTGAATGCAGCACTTTCAACAGCATGGTCTTTTAGGATTTGACAGAAACCAACTGGCATTCCATTACCTCCACTAGTTTTGTTCATAGTGATGCTTCCTAAGGCCCACTTGACTCTGCATTCCAGGATGTCTTGCTCTAGGTGAATAATCACACCTTCGTGATTAACTGGGTCATGAAAATCTGTTTTGCATAGGTATTCCATGTATTGTTGCCATCTCTTCTTGATATCTTCTGCTTTTGTTAGGTCCATTCCATTTCTGTCCTTTATTGTGCCCATCTTTGCATGAAATATTCCCTTTCTTTAAGAGATCTCTAGCCTTCCTCTTTCTATTTCTTCCCTTTATTTTTTTGCTCTTCACTGAGGAATCTTAACTCTTATCTTTCCTTGCTATCCTTTGGAACTCTGCATTCAGATGGATGTCTTTCCTCTGCCCTTTTGTCTTTAGCTTATCTTCTTTTCTCAGCTATTTGTAAGGCTTCTTTAGACAACCATTATGACTTTTTGCATTTCTTTTTCTTGGAGATAGACTCAATCACTGCCTCCTGTACAATGTCATGAACTTTCATCCATAATTTATCAGGCACTCTATCTATCAGGTCTAATCCCTTGAATCTATTTCTCACTTCCATTGTATAATCCTAACAGATTTGATTTAGGTCATCCCAGAATGGTTTAGTGATTTTCCCTACTTTCTTCAATCTAAGTCTGAATTTTGCAATAATGAATTCATAATCTGTCCCACAATCAGCTCCCAGTCTTGTTTTTGCTGACTGTATAGAGTTTCTTCATCTTTGGCTCCAAAGAGTATAATCAATCTGATTTCAGTGTGACCATCTGGTGTGGTCTATGAGTAGAGTTTCTTCTTTTGTTTTTGGAAGTGGATTTTGCCTGTGACCAGTGTATTCTCTTGGCAAAACTCTTTAGCTTTTGCCGTTCTTCATTCTGTACTCCAAGGCCCAATTTTCTTTTTACTCCTGATAGCTATTGCCTTCCTACTTTTGCATTCCAGTCCCATATGATGAAAAGGACATCTTTTTGGGGTGTTCTAGAAGGTTTTATAAGTCTTCATAGAATCTTTCAGCTTCTTTTGCATTACTTTGGGGCATAGACTTGAATTACTGTGATATTGAATGGTTTG
Source organism: Neotragus pygmaeus (assembly GCA_006410875.1). Lineage (NCBI taxonomy): Eukaryota > Metazoa > Chordata > Mammalia > Artiodactyla > Bovidae > Neotragus > Neotragus pygmaeus. The sequence continues at coordinate 293,816 of SJYV01018031.1, forward strand.
CATTGGAAACGAACAGAGATCATTTTGTTGTTTTCCAGACTGCGTCCAAGTACTGCATTTCAGACTGTTTTGTTGACAATGAGGGCTACTTCATTTTATCTAAGAATTTTTGCCCTCAGTAGTAGATATAATGTTTAGATGAATTAAATTTGCCCATTCCAGTCCATTTTAGTTAACTGATTGCTGAAATGGTGATGTTCACTTTTGCCATTTCCTGTTTGACCATTGCCAATATAACTTGATTCATGGACCCAACATTCCAGGTTCCTACACAATATTGTTTTTTACAGCATTGGACTTTACTTCCATCACCGGTCCCATTTACAACTGGGTGTTGTTTTTGCGTTGGCTCTGTCTCTTCATCCTTTCTGAAGTTATTTCTTGACTCTTCTCCTGTAACATTTTGGACGTCTACCAACCTGGGGAGTTCATCTTTCAGTGTCCTATATTTTTGCCTTTTCATACTGTCCATGGTGTTCTCAAGGCAAGAATACTGAAGTGGTTTGCCATTACCTTCTCCAGTGGACCACATTTTATCAGAATTCTCCACCATGACCCATCCATTTTGAGTGGCCCTACATGGCATATAGTACTACAGTGCAGTTCTTGGATGCAATCTGAAAATGACAGAATGATTTCTGTTCATTTCCAAGACAAACCATTCAGTATCACAGTAATCAAAGTCTATGCCCTGACCAGTAATGCTGAAGAAGCTAAAGTTGAACAGTTCTATGAAGAACTATAAGACCTTTTAGAACCAACACTAGAAAAAGATGTCCTTTTCATTATAAGGGACTGGAATGCAAAATTGTAAATTAAGAAACACATGGAGAAACAGGCAAATTTGGACTTGGAGTAGAGAATAAAATGGGGCAAAGGCTAATAGTTTTGGCAAGAGAATACACTGGCTATAGCAAATACCCTCTTCCAGCAACACAAGACTCTACACATGGACCATCCCCAAGAAGAAGAAATGCAAAAAACCAAAATGGTTGTCTGAGGAGGCCTTATAAATAGGTATGAAAAGAAGAGAAGTGAAAAACAAAGGAGAAAAGGAATGATATAACCATCTGAATGCAGAGTTCCAAAGAATAGCAAGGAGAGATAAGAAAGGCTTCCTCAATGATCAGTGCAAAGAAATAGAGGAAAACAAAAGAATGGGAAAGACTAGAGATCTTCAGAAAAATTAGAGATACCAAGGGAACACTTCATGCAAAGGTGGATTCAATAAAGAACAGAAATGGTATGGCCCTAACAGAAGCAGGAGATATTAAGAAGTGGTAAGAATACACAGAAGAACTCTACAAAAAAGATCTTCAAGACCCAGATAATCATGATAGTGTGATCACTAACCTACAGTAAGACAACCTGGAATGTGAAGTCAAGTGGGCCTTAGGAAGCATCTCTACCAACAAAACTAGTGGAGGTGATGGAGCTGCAGTTGAGCTATTTCAAATCGTGAAAGATGATGCTGTGAAAATGCTGCACTCAATATACCAGCAAATCTGTAAAACTCAGCAGAGGCCACAAGACTGGAAAATGTCAGTTGTCATTCCATTCCCAAAAAAGACAATACCAAAGAATGCTGAAACTACTGCACAATTGCACTCAGCTCATACTCTAGCAAAGTAATGCTCAGAATTGTCTAAGCCAGGCTTCAACAATACGTGAATCATGAACTTCCACATGTTTAAGCTGATTTTAGAAAAGGCAGAGGAAGCAGAGATAAAATTGCCAAGACCTATAGGGCCATCAACAATGCAAGAGAGTTCCAGAAACTCATCTATTTCTGGTTTATTGACTATGCCAAAGCCTTTGACTGTGTGGATCCCCATAAACTGTTGAAAATTCTGAAAGAGATGGGAATACCAGACCGCCTGACCTGCCTTTTGAGAAATCTGTTTGCAGTTCAGGAAGTGACACTTAGAACTGGACAGGGAACAACAGACTTGTTCCAAATAGGAAAAGGAATATGTCATATCTGTATATTATCACCCTGCTTATTCAACTTATATGCAGAATACATAATGAAAAACATTGGGTTGGATGAAGCACAAGCTGGAATCACATTGCTGGGAGAAATATCAATAACCTCAGATATGCAGATGATACTACCTTTATGGCAGAATGTGAAGAAAAACTAAAGACCCTCTTGATGAAGTTGAAAGAGCAGAGTTAAAAAGTTGACTTAAAGCTAACATTCAGAAAACTAAAATCACAATATCCAGCTCCATCTCTTCGTGGCAAATAGTTAAACAGTGGAAACAGTGGCTGATTTTATTTGGGGGGGCTTCAAAATCACTGCAGATGATGACTGCAGCCATGAAACTAAAAGATGCTTACTTCTCAGAAATAAAGTTATGATCAACCTAGTGGTTTAGTTGCTAAGTTGTGTCTGACTCTCACAGACTGTAGCCGCCAGGCTCCTCTGCCCATGGAATTTTCCAGGCAAGGATACTGGAGTGGTTTGCCATTTCCTTCTCCAGGGGATCTTCCAGACCTAGGAATTGAATCCAGGTCTCCAGCATTGCAGGCAAATTCTTTACCAACAAAGCTATGAGGGAAGCCCTAGACAGCATATTAAAAAAACAGAGACATGCTTTTGAACTGTGTTGTTGCAGAAGACTCTTAAGAGTCACTTGGACTGCAAGGAGATCGAACCAGTCCATCCTAAAGGAAATCAGTCTTGGGTGATCATTGGAAGGACTTATGTTGAAGCTGAAACTCCAATACTTTGGACATCTAATGCGAAGAGCTGACTAATTTGAAAAGACCCTGATGATCGGAGAGATTGAGGGCCAGAGAAGCAGACAACAGAGGATGAGATGGTTGGATGCCATCACTGACTCAATGAACATGAGTTTGGGTCAACTCTAGGAGTTGGTGGTCTGGCAGGGACCAGGGAGGTCTGGCATGTTTCAGTCCACCGGGTTGCAAAGAGTCAGGCATGACTGAGCAACTGAACATGGCATGGCTCAATTGAATTCATATGACAATTTTATATTAAAGTTATGAAATTGAAACATTTGGATTCTAATTTAGCTACCCAGGTACATATGAGTAAACTGTAGTAGAGGTGGTATTTATGTAGAAACAGTCTGGTTTCAAAACCCAAGTTAATTTAATCACCAACTATGCTATATTTTGTCTCTGTATCTGCAAAATGGAATAGGTTATTGTCTTTCCAGGTGGCATAATGGTAAAGAATCTGCCTGCCAAATTAGGAGATGCAGTAGACTTGGATTTGATCCCTGGGCCAGGAAAATCCCTTGGTGTAGAAAATGGCAATGCAGTCCACTATTCTTGTCTGGAAAATTCCGTGAACAGAGAAGACTGGTGGGCTATAGGCTGTGGGGTCACAAAGAGTACAATATGACTGAGAGCACACACACAAATACGATTATAGCACTTCTCTACTTGAACATCTTCTGTGAAGCTCTTAGTCCCTTTTGAAATAATATTGTGTTAATCTTTCTATTGTGGCATAGAATGTAATCTATGATTTATTCCACTCCTCTATCTTGAGCTTCATTTCACATCCTTCCTAGAATTAGTAGATGTGTATAAGAGACAGGTACTAGATATAATGTTTAGATGAATTAAATTTGCCCATTCCAGTCCATTTTAGTTAACTGATTGCTGAAATGGTGATGTTCACTTTTGCCATTTCCTGTTTGACCATTGCCAATATAACTTGATTCATGGACCCAACATTCCAGGTTCCTACACAATATTGTTTTTTACAGCATTGGACTTTACTTCCATCACCNCTCTTTTTTGAGATTTTTTCTGTCTTTCTACTTTTAAAGCCCCTGGTCTTTCTTTAAAATTTAGTTTTAAACTGAATCAAGTTTTGAGATGTTCTGAATCAGTGAGCCAAACTGAGATAATAAACCCTCTTTCAAACTCCCATTAGCCTTTGTGATATATAGATATCCTATGGATACTTGCTCTTCCCTACTTCTCACACATTAAGATTTGAGCTGTTTTGAGTGAAGGATTTTAACTTCATCTTTGTTCCCCAGGACCTTAGAAACATAAATTCTAAATCATTCTGATAGTATTGTGGCAGTGAAAGAAATATGAAACACGGTGTAAGTGTAAACTATTATGATGATTAAATATCTTAGTGCTATATATATATATATTTACTTAAATGAATGGAATTTTTATTGCTGTGTATTCTGGTGAGGTCAGAGGGAGAATGTGGTATAGCTACAGATAATAGTGAGGTCATCAATTTTACAGAAGCTTCACCTACTCTTAATGATGCTTTGATTAGGATAATACAATAAAGGCAATAGAAAAAAGTNTTTTGATATTGTGCCTTGGATCCCCTAAACACTTTTTTTTTTTTTTTTTTTTTTTTTCAAATTTTCGTGTCTCTCTTCTTCAGAGAATTTCTATTAATCTGTTTTTAAGACCAATGATTCTTTCCTCTGTTATTTCCATTCTGTTTAGCCCATCCAGTGTTGTTTTTTTTAAATCACACATTTAGTTTTTTGCTTCTACAAACCTTCATTTGCTGTATGTATAATTTTCCTGCTCATAATTTTTATATTTTCTGTTCACTATAATTATCTTTTTTATCCCATTGAGCACAATTATAGTAGTTATCTTAAGGTTCTTGATCATCTGGATCACCTTAGGTTGGCCTTCACTGATTGTTTTTTCCCTTGGGAATGGATAAAATTTTACTGGGTCACCATATGTTAAATAATTTTGGATTTAACTCTAGAAATTGTGAATTTATTGTATGAACATTCTTTGATTCTGTTTCTCCAAAGAATTTGAATGTTGTTTTGCAGGCAGGGAACTTGATCAGACTCTAGCTGTTTTGCCTGTGAGTAAAACAGTGAGCCACTGCTTAAATCTCAGTTATTGCTATTATTTCTTTCTCCAGCTGAGCTGATTGGAGTCTGTCTTATCCATACCATGGTTCAGTGGCAGCTAGGAATGCGGGCAGAGATAGCACACGGATTATAAGACCCTTCTCTAGGCCTCTCTTTTTATTTTGGATCTCGCTACCACTCCTTGGTAGCACTGACTGATTGTCTGAGTCCTCAGTCCAGTAAAACAGCAGTCTTGGTCCTGGTGTTTCTGCTGGCCTGAGCCACGCTGAAACTGTGATCTACCCTCAGGGCCAAGTCTGAAACATAGAAAGGGTACCCAGCGCTGCCTGCTGTCTCTAAGTTTCAACTCCTTCCTAAAGCGTACATGCTTTTATTTATTTTCCAAAACCCTCTGCTAGTGGTTTTGTTTTATTTTGCTGGTTTTCTTTTGGGGGTTTTTCTTTTTTTTTTCGTCCAAAATTTATTGTTGTTATCTGCAAGAGGGTTGGCCTGCTATTTAATAATACCTTATTCTCTTATGCCATCAGGAGAATCTCTACTATATTCAGTGATTATCATTTTATGATAGAGAATTTATGTTCCTTTGCCCCCCTTTCTCAAAATTAACATTTGACAAATATTTTATATAACATCTTATCATCATCAACACCCTTTTAATATTCCAGAATAATTAATTACTCCCCCTCAAGCTGGACATGTAATAAAATGATTTTTCACATATCTATATTTATAAATAGCATTTCAATGAGCATAATGCTGTTTAAAGCCTTTCCTATATTTAGGGTGATTTCCTTAGGGTGAATTCCCAGAAGTGGGTCAAAAGGGTTGGACATTTTTTAAGGCTCTTTTTTATATTGCCAAATTGCTTCCCAAAAGGGTTGTACAAATGTGCACTGCTTGCAGCAATTTAGGAAAATGATCATTTCATAAAACCCTTGCCAGCACTGGATATTATTAAACCAAGAAATAACATTTCTATTTCAAGAAAAGAAAAATTATAACCAAGAATTTATGAACACATATACACGTAATATTTTAATGTCAGAGGATAGATTTTTCTGGTTCTATGGCAGAGACGCTAAAATAAAATAGATGTATTACAGAGAAGAAGACTCTGAAAAATGAAACTCTGAGCAAATAATCACAGAGAATTACAATGAAGGAAGAATTTGGGAAGCATAGAAGAGGAAACTGTATGTGCAGGAAACTAACAGATGGAAAAAAGTCCAAGAATGTGTAACAGGTTAGCCCAAACTTATAAAAATACTCCCAGAAAGGATGAGACTTCAAATTTGTCAGTGCATNTGACTCATTGGAAAAGACCCTGATGCTGGGAAAGATTGAAGGCGGGAGGAGAAGGGGACTACAGAGGATGAGATGGTTGGATGGCATCACTAACTCAATGGACATGAATTTGAGTCAACTCTGGGAGTTGGTGATGGACAGGGAGGCCTGCCCTGCTGCATGCAGTTCATGGGGTCACAAAGAGTAGGACATCACTGAGAGACTGAAGTGAGCTGAATTGAATATTCCATTGTATATATGTACCACAACTTTCTTATCCATTTGCCTGCTGATGGACATCTAGGCTGCATAAATTTAAGAGTTATTGGGAGAGGAATCTGGAAAGGGATCCATAGGTTGATTGAAGTGCTAGAAACAAGATCAAAGTCCAAGACTAGATCCTAGAAAGACTCAGAAGCAGCACATGGAGCCCAGATGTGTTATATTTGGGGGCTAGAGACATCTACCACTTACTTTCTGTATAACCTTGAACAAACTGCTTAATTTATTTGGGTGTCCTTGGTCTCTCTTTTCATTCTGTTTAAAATAATGATGTCATAGGTTTTGATGACTAAACCTATGAGGTAACATCTAGGTGCATAATACTGACCATAAACTATTTGGGGATAGGAACCAGTTCTTCTTCTGATTTTTTTTCCTAGTGCCTGATACTGAAGCTGGTGCACAGTAGACCACGTCACCTACCAGGTGACTGACATACAGATATATTTAAATTGGTAAGATAGCTAAATTGATATACGCGTGAGTGCATGCTAAGTCTCTTCAGTCATGTCTGACTCTTTGTGACCCTACGGACTGTAGCCCACCAGGGTCCTCTGTCTGTGGGGATTCTCCAGGCAAGAATATTAGAGTGGGTTGCCATGCCCTCCTCCAGGGGATGTTCCTGACCCAGCTTGAACCTGTGGCTCCTGCATTACAGGCAGATTCTTTACCACTGAGCCCCAGGGGAAGCCCAAATTGATCTATAGAGATCCATAAATCTTGCATTTATGTATAACTCTCTTATCTATATANATGCCCTCCTCCAGGGGATGTTCCTGACCCAGCTTGAACCTGTGGCTCCTGCATTACAGGCAGATTCTTTACCACTGAGCCCCAGGGGAAGCCCAAATTGATCTATAGAGATCCATAAATCTTGCATTTATGTATAACTCTCTTATCTATATACTTATCTACTGTCTCTCAGTTTTTGAAACTGAGTATAAGGTCGGGACCAGAGAAGTGTAAGTGGCAGCAATCCTCAGTCAGACAGTGTGAGCCTAGGACTCTTAAATTCCTCTGGGCAAGGTCAGGGCTGCAGATGTGGGTGAGGAAGCCTTCAGGCAGGCAGAGAGGAAAGACTCGGAGATGAGAACTGGGCAGAGTGTGACGTGTTTGTCCTAAAACACCATCTCCACTGAAACAGAGTTAAAACCAAAAAGTTTAGGGCAATTTTTCTCAAGATTTTGTTACTATTTATTTTCATGCTTTTAACTTTTTTAAAAATGGGGCTCAGCTCCTGTCTCCCTATGAGAAGACTCCAGTTACCTATTCATTGAGCTTCACCAGTTTCCTCTTTTCCCTTAAGGCATCTTTTGTAAGGGACAATGAAGCCCTCCCACTGATTCTCTATTTTAATCGNCTACAATCCATGGGGTTGCAAAGAATTGGACATGACTGAGCGACTGAACTGAACTGAACTTCAGTAGTAATCATATTAAAAATCTTATGAGTATTGTAGGGTTAAGTAGTTCAAGTTCAAGCCTTGGAGAGAAATGGTGTGATCTAGTAGGAAGAAGCATTCTTTCTGATGGGTCTTTTCTGGCAGAAGTGACTGTTTTTTTTCTCTCTGGACAAGTAAAGCCAGCCCCTGATTTTTACTAATAGGCAGGTCCCAGTGTTGCTTCTGGAAACAGCAGAACAAAAGGTAGTGGGTTCTTTGAAGGCAATTTAGCAGCTAATTATTATTCAGGATTACATTTCCAGTCATTCTAGATACTGCAGGACAACAGTGCTTTCTTTTTTTAATAAGATATTAATTATCTGTACAAATTTACTTCTTGGATTTACTTAGGTAAATGGTATGTAACCAAATAAAAATTTTGAGTAAAACTAACAACACGGCACATGAAAACCCAAAGGGGTCCTTTAGGATAAGAAAGCCTATGTCAAAGTCATCAACTGAAAGCTCTATAAATATTGGTTGTTGCCCTTGTTATCTAATCATTTATAGATAAGGAACCTGAGGCCTTTACAGCTAAATGTCTCACCTAGGCTAGGGAGGAAGCAGTCTCCAAGAACTGAGTTCCTAAATACAGAACTCATTCTACTCCACCAGGCTGCCTCCCAGATCTTTTTCTTTAAGTTTCCTGAGCTTGAATTCAAAGGAATAAAATGTAGAAAGTTAGTGATTATTTCCTAAAAATCTGGTGTCAGCAGCTGCTTTCAACATTGAATACATACCTTAGTATATACTGTCAAGCTGTATAAGAAAGTTATTTGTTCTATGTCATTTTTTCATCTGACAACCGCATATATTTGATTTGTACATAGATTTATAGAGAATGGATATATGTGGGAATATTCTGTGTATGTTTTCAATTGAAGAAGAAAGTGGAAAGATTTTAGAATAGTCATAATGTTCATTTAGCCAATCACTCAGTGGAAGTATGGGCTTCCCTGGTGGCTCACACAGTAAAGAATCTGTCTAGAATGCAAGAGATCTGGATTCAGTCCTTGGGTTGGGAAGATCCCCTTGAAAACTGAATAGCAATCGACTCCAGTATTTGTGCCTGGAGAGTTTCCTGGACAGAGGAGCTGGTGGGGCTACAGTCCATGGGGTGGCGAAGAGTCAGACATGACTGAGTGACTAACACAGTAGAGGTATGGATAGTGGGAATGCAAAGGCCAAAAAAACGGATTCTGTTCTTGACTTTATGGGAGTTAATAAACCTCAAGTAACTGTCCCTTGGACTGCAAGGTAATCAAACCAATCAGTCTTAAAGGAAATCAACCCTGAATGTTCATTGGAAGAACTGATGCTGAAGCTGAAACTCCAATACTTTGGCCACTTGATGTGAAAAGCCGATTCATTAGAAAAGACCCTGATGCTGGGAAAGATTAAAGGCAGGAGGAGAAAGGGACGACAGGATGAGATGTTTGGATGGTTTTCCTGACTCAATGGGCATGAATTTGAGCAAGCTCTGGGAGATGGTGATGGACAGGGAAGCCTGGCGTGCTGCAGTCCGTGGAGTTGCAAAGAGTCGGACGTGACTGAGCAACTGAACAACATCATCAAAGTAACTGTAAGGTATGGATAGGGAGATAGGCAACCAAGTTTGATGGAATATGGGAGAAGTTATGATATTGAAACATAGAATCTTATGGGGACAAAAATGAGGCAGACCCATGTACCAGATCTGTGAAGGCAGCTGGAATGAAAGTTAACCAGGGGAAGGGAGGTGGTGGTGTTCCAGGAAGATGGAACAGCATGTGTGAAGCCTCAGAGAGCTCAGGATTGGAATGGTTAGTAAAGGTGGTTTTAGGAGTCCCACAAATGAGTCAGTCTGACAGTCTTCTTTCTAGGATTCCATTGGAGGTTCTTAAACTGCATGAGAAATTTTTCTCTGGTATAGTGTTTATTCTTTATATTGTTTTTCAATCATCTGACATTCTCTGTAATGTCCTGTTTGAGTAAAATTATCATTATCATCAACAGACATATCTTTATTAAGTACCTATCAGTTGTGAAGGCCTGTGTAGTAAGACTGCCACATTTGAACCCTGATTATAGTAAAGGATATAAATTTGAAAAGATTAGGTTGTTTTGGTCTGTTCAAAAAGACCAAATGTATGTCCTTGAAGCTATTTTTTCCCCTATAATTCTTAGATCTGGTGATTTCACCTCATTATTCCTGTCCTAATTCCCTTGGTTCAGTTTCTTAAAAATGTATTTTGAAATATTTAAGACGTAACAAAAATATATAAATATTTCTACAAACTCATGCATGCATCAGCCAGTTTAAAACTTTGTTCAAATTTATTTGAATAAAATTTAAAATAATTAAAAGTTTAAATCAATGTGTGAATAAAGAAACAAAAATTTGAAATTAGATTAATAAAATCGCTGCACGCCTCTTCTCCCCATCTCATTCCTTCTTATCCTGTTACACCAGGATAAGTGTAAGTGTATTGGGTTCTTGTTCCCAGGACTTTACTTGCCTGTGCATTTTGTAATGTGTTTGATGCTAAGAACTTGAATCTCTGCCTTCCTATCTAGGGAGTAATCCTCTGACATTTTCTGTGGGATAATTTCTCCTACATTTGATAGTTCAGTGAGACAGAGGTCTCTAGGCTCCAAACTTATGTTTCCAAGGGTCACAGAAATTCTTCAGATATCTTTCCTTGACAAGTAACAGAATAATAAAGCATTGCCTTTGATTCTTGTTTTGGTAATTATAATTGGTAGATGCTTTATATATGTTAGATGATATATAAAATTCAGAACAGTTTTCCTTTTGAGTATTTGGGAAGAGTGCTAATGATAACCAGAGAAGGCAGTGGCACCCCACTCCGGTATTTCTTGCCTGGAAAATCCCAGGGACGGAGGAGCCTGGTGGGCTGCAGTCCGTGGGGTCGCCAGGAGTCGGACACGACTGAGCGACTTCACTTTCACTTTCACTTTCATGCACTGGAGAAGGAAAAGGCAACCCACTCCAGTGTTCTTGCCTGGAGAAGTCCGGAGACGGAGGAGCCTGGTGAGCTGCCGTCTATGGGGTCGCACAGAGTCGGACACGACTGAAGCGACTTAGCAGCAGCAGCAGCAGCAGCTAATGATGACACGTGTCCTCTGGTTTGATTTCAGATCAAAATTGATAGACTTGAATGAAACATATTTAAGTTTACAGTACTAGGTAATTTATTCTGCCTTGAATAGAGGCTTATTTTGTAATATATGCAGTTTTGCAAACAGATATTAAAGAATAACTGCAAAAAACCAAATGCTGAACCTCACACTTTACAACCCTCTTTACGATAAATTGTTAGATATTTTTCATGAAAATTTTTGGGATCACTTTTAAATAAATTTTTCCACACCTAGAAATTCCAGCTTCCAGATACCCATGAAGGAATAGAAATGGTTTACCTATTATTTTCAGTTGGAAAGAGACTATTTTAAAACTACATTTGTGTGGATATCACAGTTGCAGCATAATTTATTATCTTTAGGGCTTAACTACATGTCTGTAAAGGATCTTTTGAAGAGCAGTAGTCATACAGTTAGTTTAGGAAATGCCACAGCTTCAGCTTCCAGTTCTTTGCCTTGGCCTTCTTAAAAAGTGAAGACTTTCTGCTCCATCCTGTCAAGAGCAAATGCAACGTGTGTCAGCAGAAGGAAGGAGCCAGAGGCAGGCCTGCCCTCTTGACCTGCCCCGCTGGGTGTGTTGATTTGCTCTACGAGACCTGGCCGTCCTGGGCACTGCATCAGGGGACCCTGCAAGTAGGTGAGGGCATTCCTGACTTCTGTGATCATAGCCCACTGTAGGGGCAGAAGTCACCATGCAGGCCAATGAACCCATGTTAATATCTAAAGTAGGACGAACAGTTCAAATCATGTTAGAAACTTGTCAAAATTTAGGATTCTCTGAATCATTTAAGAGACACAGAAGACGAATATAAGGATTCTGTTCCTTGAATTTCTAATTTGAGATTTTCTAAGGTGATGTCCATCTTAGGAAATAAGTCAATACTGAGGCTTGCTCCCTCATCCTCCAAGACACGATCTGCTTCTCTGGGCTTCCTTCGTGGCACCTGCCAACCTTGGTTTTCCATTTCTCAATGCTCATCACGTGGAATAAATGTGGCGGCTTTCATTTCTTCCTTTCCTTCCCTCGAGCAGGTGAGTGGTGCCCACAGCTGAGTGTCTTCTTCAGAAAGCATCTAGGACTACTGTGTGTATTGTGTGTTTGTCAGTGGGCAGGCCAGGCACGCACAGAGTTAAGCCCACGGTCGCTCTGTGTTAACAGAACATTTCTCAGTGTAGCCGGGTCGTAATCCCTAAGCAGATGCTTTCCGGGGTCTTGTTATTGTCCAGAAGTGGCTCTTGTATGAGAAAACGCAGCCATGCAGAAACGGCACACACGCTGTTGACTCGCCCACCATGGCTTACGGTTTTTCTTTTTTTCGCATCCATGAAGCCTAGGTTTCGTCTCTACTTAGGCAGGGAGTATTGGCATCTTCCTGGTCTCTACACCTTTAACTCATTAAAAAAAAAAAAACAACCAAAACAGCCACAAACTGGAATCACATCATAATGTTCCCTACTGATAAGAGGTTCTGATTTTCCTTGGGATCTTTTCAGTTTGTTGTTGCTGGCCCAGACCTTGCCCCTTTCTCAAGTCTTCCAGCCGCATCGTGGCCTTTCAAAACCTTTGAGTCCTGTAATACTATATTTTGTGAAGAAGGGAAAAAAATAAATAAATTTTTTTCCCTCCTTGCTTTTGTTAACCCATTCTTGTTTTAGGCTCCAACAAAAAGGGTTTTTGTTAACTGGAGCTTAAAATCGGCCAGCTTGCAAAGCATTCTCCCTTTTTATGCAGGGAGGATTAGCCTGGCATGTTATGCAGTTCCCTTGTATGAGCCATTCACGTGTCCTCTCCGAAGGTGTATAATTACTCACTTCACCATCAGCAATCATTCTTAAGTTAAAACCTGTTTTAAACCTCTCATTAATATAAATCATACTGGGAAGGTAGAAAATACACCTTCAAAATGAACGAAGTGTTAGAGAGTTAATCTTTTCTTTTCATAATAGACCCAGAGTAAATAATTTTTACTTAGCACTTCTCTCTCTTTGCAATCAAAATACTTTGTGATAAAAGATTGGGTACCAGGGATTGCATAAACGTGCAGTGTTTTATTCAGACAGGATTGGGCTTCCTGCTTGGTGCCAGCCTCGTTTTCTCTCTGTCACCCTTGAACAGTGAAGTGTGTAATCCTCCATTCTTTTAAAGTCAGTCCCCTGACAGAATTTCCTCTCTCTCCCTCTTTCTCTCTGTCTCTCTCACACACACACAGATTCAGGAGCAAAATGTTTTCATTTTTCATGTCCTTTCAGTGAATGATCCCAGCATGCTTAGCTAACTGTCTGAACTTCTAAACAATGACTCCAAGTATGATTTTCCTTCCTGAAAGCACCTCAGGCAAAGGACTCAAGTATCTCTGGCGTGTCTACTCATCTGTGGTGAGTCCTAATGCAGATGTGGTAGCTCTGAAGGTACTCTCCAGGGACTCATCTTCCTAACAGACAGAGGCTGCTGCCACTCTTCCTCCATGCGTCCCACCCCAGAGTGTCCCTGCCCCGCTGTCAGAGCTGTTCTGGTTGTGGAATGTTCAGTCCAAGTTGGGGCTTTGAGATGAGACAGGTCAAATTCTTAAACGTCCTGAAAGGCTCAGAGCCTTTCATATCTGAGCCTTTGCCCACCTCTCCAAATTCATTTCTCACTTTTTTCCCTAGAGCTTCTGACTCATCATTTTGATAATCTCCTTTCTAAGTTGGCCAAAGACCCCTGCTCCTTTCTGCCCAAGGCCATCGCTTCTGCTAATTCCATGTCTCCCAGCTAATTTCGACTCAATCTTCAGGTCTATATTTAAGCCAATGTCCTTTCATTTTTACACATTTTCTTCAATGCAGGGCCAGTGATGTGCCAGAAGTTATTCTAGGTCCTTGAGATTCAGGGTTAATTTGAACAGATGACATTCCTATCCTGATTGGGCTTATATCCTAGGAGAAGCTTTCCACAAAGAAGTCTTCTTGGACATTCCAATCCATGTGGGCCCACTTTAGGCTGCACTTCCATAGAACTCTATTCTTCATTTTATTTCCTCACACTGAAGGAATAAAGGAATGGCTTAATTCCTTTATCTCTCTGTTCCCAAACATCTTTCTGAATTCTTTTACATCATTCTTCTACTCTGAAGCGTTACACTAGTTAGAAATTTATTGGGATTGATAGACTTTTTCTTAAAAAATAAATGTCAACTACCGGAACTTTAAATGATATCATTTGCTCTTCTTTTAGCACCTGGCGGACATTACTGGCTGCAGGAATGGGGACAAGGTTGGGTTGAGAGGTGATACTTTTAATGTTTGGCACAGTGGGAAGTCGAAGGGCGTGGGGCGTAGGACCTGGGAGGATGGGTGTCTGGGTGATGCGAGTGCCCACAGAAAGAGAAGAAGGTTTAGAAGTTAAACTTGGGTTTTTTTTTTTTTCAGGAATTTAAAGAGAGAAAGCTAAGTCCTCCCTTTTCTATTTTGTCCCTTGGGAAACAAAGGAAGGACTAAAATTAGTTAATCTTTTATGTGCCAAGGACTTTCCATATGTTATTTCTTTTAAGGGACTATTTTATCTCCAGTTTATATCTAAAAAGTAAGTCTCTTTAATTCTAGCATTAGAACATGTAAAACTGACACTCTGTAGCTTCTTGGTTCTCAATTAATATCTTATGAATGAATGACTTTATTGTATAAAAACATGTTCTCCATTTTGGCATGAGTCTTCAGGCCAGCATCCCTCGACTCAGATTTCTTATTGGTATCACATTTGAAGTGCATTCAGGGTTGAATTGGGCTTTGTAGACTGGTGGACAGGGAGGCCTGGTGTGCTACAATTCATGGGGTCGCAAAAAGTTGGACATGACTGAGTGACTGAACTGAACTGAACTGAACTGATGGAAACCTAGTTACTTTGTATGATACTGTTTTGATAGGAGATTTCAGTGTGGGTTCCAGACCACTGACTCACCTATGAGCTTTTGGAGCTCTGTTCTGTAGTAAGTTGGGAATTATCTATATGTGAATGCAGAAATTATATGAAATTAAATCTCATCTGTTCTGTTTCCTAGTAATACTTAAGATGCTTCCTTTCTAATTGAGTTTAAGTGATTCTGTCTTTTCCTGTCCCCCCCCCCCAAATCTCCCTAAAGCCTGTTTGTAAGGCAACGGCACCCCACTCCAGTACTCTTGCCTGGAAAATCCCATGGGCGGAGGAGCCTGGTAGGCTGCAGTCCATGAGGTCGCTACGAGTTGGACATGACTGAGCGACTTCACTTTCACTTTTCACTTTCATGCATTGGAGAAGGAAATGGCAACCCACTCCAGTGTTCTTACCTGGAAAATCCCAGGGACGGGGGAGCCTGGTGGGCTCACAGAGTTGGACACGACTGAAGCGACTTAGCAGCAGTAGCAGTAGCAGCAGCAGTATACCTAATAGGCTTGCCAGGTGGCTTAGTGGTCAAGAATTTGCCTGCTGAGGCGCGAGTTCAATCCCTGGGTTAGGAAAATCCCCTGGAGGAGAAAATGGCAACACATTCCAGTATTCTTGCCTGGGAAATCCCATGGACAGAGGAGCCGGGAGGGCTATAGTCCATGGGGTCACAAAGAGTCAGATATGACTGAGCAACTGAGTACACAGTATACCTGATAAAGATAGTAATAAAAGTTATCACCTAAAAAGACTTTTACAAAAAGGAAAAAATAATTTCTAAGATCCCACAAATATAAGATCTTTTGATATGCCCCTGTTTCATATTGAATCACTAGGAACATGACATTAAACTGGTTTGGGTTCAAGTGGAAGAGAAACCACATTAGTGATGAACTCTAATAAAATTAAAACACAGTCACAAGGAAGACCCCATATATACTGAGAGAGGCAGACTGTGAGGTCCTTTCTTATATAATGATAAGCCTGTCCAGAAAGGAATCCTTTTCATTGGAATATTTCCAAAACTAAGCATGACCCCAATTTACAAGCAGTTTGAATTTGTATGTAATTGACATATCTCAAAAATATTGAGCAATGAAATATTTGCTATCTTGACTACTACATTTGAGTGGGTAATGAGAATAAGTAGGTTTTCGTACATGGGCTCAAGTAGATTATTTGGTTAAGACGTGGGAATTACTATTAGTAAAAATAAGGGTCATATCAAGAGTCTAATGTCTTTGATGTATATGTTTCTATTGCTATATACTTATTTTTAAGTCAGTTTCAACACAGTATATTTACAGTTGCTTCTACTGTTCCTATATCTATTTTTAAAAGATAACATAGAAACGAAAAGTTGGATAAGAAACCTGGTTAAAGGAAGAGTACTTGAGTGATTCAGAATGAATCAGATTATAATTTTTCTTTAAAAGTGTTCAATTCAGTTCAGTTGCTCAGTCGTGTCCGACTCTTTGCGACCCCATGAATTGCAGCACGCCAGGCATCCCTGTCCATCACCAACTCCACTCAGACTCACGTCCATCGAGTCCGTGATGCCATCCAGCCGTCTCATCCTCGGTCGTCCCCTTCTCCTGCCCCCAATCCCTCCCAGCATCAGAGTCTTTTCCAGTGAGTCAACTCTTCGCATGAGGTGGCCAAAGTACTAAAGTTTCACCTTTAGCATCAGTCCTTCAAATGAACACCCAGGGCTGATCTCCTTCAGAATGGACTGGTTGGGTCTCCTTGCAGTCCAAGGGACTCTCAAGAGTCTTCTTCAACACCACAGTTCAAAACTATCAATTCTTCAGCACTCAGCTTTCTTCACAGTCCAACTCTCACATCCATACATGACCACAGGAAAAACCATAGCCTCGACTAAACGGACCTTTGTTGGCAAAGTAATGTCTCTGCTTTTGNCTCTCCTCTTTCACTTTCATCAAGAGGCTTTTTAGTTCCTCTTCACTTTCAGCCATAAGGGTGGTGTCATCTGCATATCTGAGGTTATTGATATTTCTCCCAGCAGTCTTGATTCCAGCTTGTGCTTCGTCCAGCCTAGCGTTAAAGTAAACTTGGAAAAATAAATTACGTAAAATTAAATTCATAGATAGGGATTATTCCTAAGTGCTGAGAGACCCTGCAGTTCAGTGGATGGAACACAGGCTTGGAAATCTGGGAGGCTCTTCTCTGCAGTTCAACAGCAGCATTAACTTGGGCAAATTACTTAACCTCTTGAGGCCTCTCTTTAAGGTTTATCTTTAAGATAGGGCTAATAATGGACTGCAGCCTACCAGGCTCCTCCACCCATGGGATTTGCCAGGCAAGAATACTGGAGTGGGGTGCCATTGCCCTCTCCAAGTAATAATAGTATCTACCGTGACAGTTTGTTTTGAGAATTAAAACCAACTTTTGTGAGGCTTATTATCAAATGCCTGCTAATCTAAGATGTCTCACACGGTGGCTCTTCCCATCCACCATTATGTAGCAATAGAGGAAAGATATTTCTAAGAAATGATTACTAGTAAGTCATGGTGTATTGTTAAATTATCATACTGTTCTCATGATACTATGCCTGTTACTTAAGTTCAGGGAAGAATATCCAATTCATGAAAATCCAAAGGATCTCTGCTTTTTTTTTTTTCCCTATAACACATGATATAATGCACTTCAAGTTTAAAGAGGGACATTTTAGGGACCACTGGTGGTCTAGTGGCTAAGATTTCGCCTTCCAATGCAGGGGGTGCAGGTTCAATCCCCAGTCAGGGAGCTAAGATCCTACAGCCAAACCCCCAAAACAGAAAGTAGAAGCAACACTGTAACAAATTCAATAAAGACTTTAATAAACAAATAAAAAGGGACATTTCAGAACAATGTTCATTGATTTAAAAAATTCATCAATTTTTCATTCATTCAATAAACAGTTTCTGAATACCTAGTGATATTCTCTGTTTTATAATAACCTCTAGAAATAAAAAGCCGGAAAAGGCAATGGCACCCCACTCCAATACTCTTGCCTGGAAAATCCCATGGACGGAGGAGCCTGGTGGGCTGCAGTCCATGGGGTTGCTAACAGTCAGATACGACTGAGCGACTTCACTTTCACTTTTCACTTTCATGCATTGGAGAAGGGAATGGCAACCCACTCCAGTGTTCTTGCCTGGAGAACCCCAGGGATGGGGAAGCCTGGTGGGCTGCCATCTATGGGGTCAAACAGAGTCAGACACGACTGAAGCGACTTAGCAGCAGCAGCAGCAGCAGCAGGAATAAAAAGCATACGCTCTTTCCACAGGGATGTCACAGTCTAGGAATAAAATTTTACCAAGGAATGGTAATTCATTAGTCATTGGTAAGTGGCAGAAAGCTTTGAATGGATAAATAATCTTTTAAAATTGTAGTAGTTTTTTGGGCATCTTTAGGAATGCATACACACACCTTGAGTTTATGATATTAGAAAGCCATTTAAAATGTTAACCAAAAAGCCCATTTTAATTTTTAGTCCATGGCAAAGATATAATTAGCTGAATGTTCATTTTTAACTGGCTGTCTTAACCTAATGTTTATTTTTAAAATGTGATTAGCAATTATCTGGATAATTTTTTAAATATATGCTTCAATTAACAAAAGTTATACCAACTTTTTTTGTTTTCTGTTCTTTGAGACTCATAGATTTTATATTCATTGCTTTTTTTAAAGGTGGTTTTACTGAATAGATTTTGATGAAAAATGTTCTTAAAATATTTCTTATTGGCTTACTGGTAGAGGGATGATTCATCTCTCAATGAATTATGTTTTCAGCTCTTGTTACAAAGCCAAACTGTCATCATTAAATGATTTTAGAAAAATAAAACCGGTTCTTTAAAATGTGGAGTCCATACCTTCTCAATTAATTACTTTGATAATGCTTATTGAACAATGGAGTCAATTTAAGATTACAATCATTGAATCTTATGAACTCGTGTTAAAAATTTACCCAATCAATGTTCTAAGTCATATTTTAATCAATTTTGTTAAAATTAGTTCTATTCAAAAGGAAATAGCATGTATTTCATCACAATGACCAAATATTACGTACAACCAATGTAAAAGAAAAACTCAATAGAAACAAATGTATTGTCTTGGACCTTTAAATGTTTTGTTCTGTGTTTCTGAATACTTTTTGGATCTTTTCATAGAGGATTACAGAAACTTTGGGACTGAAGTCTGAGAATTCGATAGAGCCAGATCTGCTTCTGAGCATAATGCCTGCTTATTAAGCTGGAAAACATTACTCTTTTTTTTTTTTTACATTAGACTTTAATATCATAAACAATGACAGCCTTTTCATGTTGTTTTCATAAAACAAAATTTCCTCATAAACCCAAAGCCATTAAACCACAAAAACCCCAGACACAATCCATCACTTTGTTCCATCCCAAGTTCAGTTTATTGCTTTCAAATACATCCTATAAAGTGCCCTTTACTGGAGGAAGAATATAGGATAAGGATGAATCCAGTACCGAACAATCTCTGGCCTCTTGAGAACAGAATTTATATTTATTTATTTTCTCATAGAATTCCTTAGGATTTGAATTCTTAATATCCAAATCAAATGCATTCAAATAAACAAACCCTACAGGTCATATATANAATATAGGATAAGGATGAATCCAGTACCGAACAATCTCTGGCCTCTTGAGAACAGAATTTATATTTATTTATTTTCTCATAGAATTCCTTAGGATTTGAATTCTTAATATCCAAATCAAATGCATTCAAATAAACAAACCCTACAGGTCATATATAAAAAGGGCTCTCAGAGGAGAATTTATACAATTAAAAAACCACTTAATATCCTTGAAGGGAAGAATCTATATACCTACATTAGTGGTAAAGAAAAAATGATAATGGAAAATATATAATTCTGGAAAAGAGCAAGACAGGGCAGATGATTAAACTGAGATCATATAAAGCTTGATTTTTGTTCAGGATGCTTTCACTTCCAGTTACTTTCCTTGGTTCTTAGCTGTTTATTTTTAGTGGTGAGGTCATGGTGTTCCATGATTAGTGAAATAGGGTCTCCATATGGAGGTATGACGTGGCAACCAGAAAACAACTGTGGTGTCAATGGAACAGAGGTCTCAGAAAAGGCTACTGTGGGCTTTTTCTCCCCAACCCCAGTTTTGAAAAATAATTGACATACATCAGTGTATACATTTAAGGCAGACAGCATGATGGTTTGATGTATATTGTGAAATGATTACCACAATAGTTTCAGCTCACACCTGTCTTCTTATATAGATAAAATAAAGGAAAAAGGAAAGAAATATTTTCCCTGTGATTAAGAACTCTTAGGATTTACTCTCCTAACAGCTTCCCTATATACCATACAGCTGTGTCAGCTGTAGTCACAATGTTGTATGTTACATCCCTGGTACTTACTTACCTTGTGACTGGAAGTTTGTATCTTTTGACCACCAGCCTCCAGTTCTCCCACTCTCCACCTTTGGCCTCTGGTAACCACAAGTGTGATTTCTTTTTCTGTAAATGTGTTTGTTTAGATCCTACGTACAAGTGAGGTCATACAATATTTGTTCTTGTCTGGTGTTTTCGTTACCTTAGGATGTATTCCCTTTTTCCACTTCCACACCAACATTTGTTATCTCTTGTCTTTTTGATGATGGTCATTTTTACAGTGATGAGGTGATTGATACTTCACCGTGGTTTTAATTTTCATTTTCTTAACAGCTAGTGATGCTGAGTATATTTTTATATACCTGTTGGCCTTTCATGCATCTTCTTTGAAGAAATATCTATTCAGTTTCTTTGTCCATTTTTAAATTATTTTTTTGTTTTTGCTGCTGAATTGTTTTGTATATTAATATAAAACCTGAGTTCATTATATGTTTTAGATATTAACCCCTTATCACATATATGATTTTTACTTTATTGATGATTTCTTTTGTTATGCAACTTCTTAGTTTGACATAGTCCCATTTGTTTATTTTTGATTTTGTTGTTTGTGTTTTAAATATCATATCCAAAAACCATTACCAAGAGCCATGTCAGGGAGCTTTGTTTCTATGTTTTCTTCTAGGAGTTTCATGGTTTCAGGCCTTACATTTAAGTCTTTTAATTCAAGTTGATTTTGGAGAGTAGTATAAAATAGTTAAAAAAAAAAAAGGAACATTTTTTTTACATGTGAAGAGCTAATTATCTCAGTACCACTTATCTTTAAAAATTTTTTTATTGATGTACAGTTGATTTGCAATGTTGTGTTAGTTTCTGCTGTACAGGAAAATGATTCGGTTATACATATGTGTACACCCTTTTTTGTATGCTTTTTTCCATTATAGTTTATCATACGATATTGAATATAGTTCTCTGTGCAATGCAGTACTCTTGCCTGGAAAATCCCATGGACAGAGGAGCCTGGTAGGCTGCAGTCCATGAGGTCGCTAAGAGTCGGGCACGACTGAGTGACTTCACTTTCACTTTTCACTTTCATGCATTGGAGAAGGAAACGGCAACCCACTCCAGTATTCTTGCCTGGAGAATCCCAGGGACAGAGGAGCCTAGTGGGCTGCCGTCTGTGGGGTCACAGAGAGTCGGACACGACTGAAGTGACTTAGCAGCAGCCAGGTATGCAGTAGGACCTTGTTTATTCATTCTATATATAATATTGGTGTCTGCTAACCCCAATCTCCCAGTCCTTTCCTCCCCTGCTACCCCTTAGCACGACTCATTGAAAAGACTGTTATAGTTTTTTTTTTTTAGCGTTCTTGGCCACCTTGTCAAATATTAATTAACTGCATATGCTTGGGGTTATTTCTGGGTTCTCGATTTTCTTCCACTGATCTATTTGTCTCTTTTTTATGCCAGTAACTTCCTGTTTTGGTGACTACAGTTTCACAGTATAGCTTGAAATCAGGATGTGTGATGCTTCCTGCTTTGATCTTCTTTCTCAGGATTCTTTTGCTATTTAGGGTCTTTTGTGGTTCCTTATAAATTTTACTGGTGTTTTTGCTACTTCTGTAAAAAAGAATACCTTTGGAAGCTTGATAAGGATTGCATTAATCCTCTAGATGATTTTGGTGGTATTGACTTCTTAACAGTATTAGTTTTTCCTGTCCATGAACATGAGATACCTTTCCATGTATTTATGTCTACTACGATTCATTTCATCAGTGTCTTATAGTTTTTGGAATGGAAATCTTTCAACTCCTTAGTTACATTTATTCATAACTATTTTATTATTTTTGATGGTATTGTAAATGGTATTGATTTCTTTATTTCTTTTTTTAGAAAATTCATTATTAGTGCATAGAAATGCTACCAATTTTGTATCTTGCAACTCTGCTGAATTCACTGGTTAGCTCTAACAGCTTTTTGTTTGTTTATTGACTTTTTAGGATTTTCTGTATATTCATCTGCAAATAGAGGCAGTTTTAATTCTTTCTTTCCAATTTTGATACCTTTCTTTTCTTGCCTGATTAGCTAGGACTTCTAGTATTATTAATATGTTGAATATGTGTGGTGAGAGTGGACCTCCTTGTCTTGCTCCTGATCTTGGAGGAAAAGCTTTCTATCTTTCCTCAGTGATATTAGCTTCAAGACTGTCATGTATGGCCTTTTTTATGTTGAGACATGTTCTTGCTATACCTCATTTATTTACAGCTTTTGAGATGCATCAGTTGAGATGATCATATGCGTCTTTCATTTTATTAATGTGATGTATCACATTGATTTATTTGCATATATTGAATCATCCTTGCATTCCAAGAATATATTTCACTTGCACATGGTGAATGATGCTTTTAACATGCTGCTGTATTTTGTTTGCTAGTTTATTTAGAATTTTTGCATCTATATTTATTAGGAATAGTGGCCTATAGTTACTGATTTTAGTATTGGGATAATGCTGGCCTCATAAAAGAAGTTTAAGAGTGTTCTTGACTCTTCAGTTTTTTGGAAGAGTTTGAGAATAATTGTTGTTCATTCTTCTTTAAATGTTTGGTAAAATTCACCAAACTTCGTCTGGTCCTGGTCCTTTCTTCACTGGGAGATTCTTTGCTGATTCAATCTCCTTGGTCTGTTCAGATTTTCTCCTTCTTCTTGATTTAGTCTTGGTAAGCTGTATGTTTCTAATAATTATCCATTTTCTCTAGGTTGTCCAGTTTGTTGGCATATAATTGTTGAGTGTGGTGTAGTTTTTCTAGCTTGTTTTCCACTTTATGCTTTTTGAATATGGCCTTCTGAGTATGTCAGAAAGATTACTCAATAAAAAGTTGTTTATAAGGGATGAGGTAGAATTTAACGAGGGCCTTTTTTTGTTTCATTTTATTATGAGCTTATGTCTTTGAGTATTTTTTAAATTGTTGGTGGGTTAGGTAGAAGCCTATTTACCTAGAAGGACAAAATCCTAGAAGATATACAGAACACTCATTGGTGGCTTCTTGGCAAACTGGAGTGTAGCTGAGGGGCTGATGGAATGCAGGGTGCCTGGGAAGGAAGCCACAGCTGGATCCTGTGGGACCAGGGGGGCTCCTTACTGCTTCAGTTGCCCTCTTCGCCACCAGGGAAGCCCCTCTCAGTCACAGGCAGCGCCACTCTTTATCAGGTGGCGATGTAGAGGAGTGCAGCTAGAACTGATAGGAAAGTTTCTCTGTTTTTCCATTTCACTGAAATTAGATCGGCTCTAACCTATACCTTTAACAGCGTCCTCATTTTTTTTCTTTTCTTTAAACAGTGAGGTCCAACATAATTTTTCAAAATTTTCCTTTTTGATTTCTCTCTCCCCTGGAATTGTACAACAGGGAAAATATTCAAAGTACGGAAGAAGCCAGTATAATTATTAAATAATGAATGGTTACATTTTTGTAAATAAATGGCCTAAAATTAAAACAAAAATTCTGGAACGCTAATTTTTAACAGTGTTAGTATCTAAATGTGTTTCTTCTGGGAACTGTGGGTGGGAGTTATGCATTCTAGAATTACTGCAAATAGATTGCCATTCAGAAAAGTAATGCAACATAAAAATTAATTAGTATCACAAGTTTGAACTGGCATCTAGTATAGTCACTTATTAGCAAGTGGAGGGCCCAGTTAAAGTAGTTAGCTCCGAGATCCACTCTGCTGCTCAAAGTACCCAAAGTGCAGCCTGGCTTCTGTTAGGAAGAGAAGAGTTTTGTGGTCAAGCCCCTGCTCTGCGGCTCTATGATCCAGGTATAGTGCCTAACTCCTCTGAGAGCTAATAATCCTCTGAGCTGGATAGCTGTGTAACTGACAAGATAGAGCTATAGGTAATATTCTGAGGGGGCAGCAGAAATTCAGGATTAATGCTGAGTCCAAAGACTAAGAAAAGCTCTAGGACGAAAATGGCATTTGATCTGGTCTGCGTGGCATACTGGTTCCCAAGTGCTGTGGATAAGGAGAAGGGCAGGCTTGGGGCAGTAGCATGGGAAAAGCACGGTGGCTCAGCTCCCTGGGTCTTGAAGCGTCTGACTTTGTGTCAGGGGAGCTGAGCCTAGCATTTAGGAAGCGGCCTTTGAGGACCCTGAACACTGCATGAAATGACTTTATTTAGTAGGTGTATATGATTCTTGTGCTGTGTAACAAATTACCACCAATTTACAGCAACACCCGTTTATTAGCATGCACTTGTGTTGGTCCGAAGTCCAGCGCAGTGTGGCTACATTCTCTATGCTGCTATTGTAAGACTGAAGTCAAGGAGTCGACTGGGGTGAGGTCTGCTCTGGAGGTTCAGAGGAAAAATCTATTTTTAAGTTCCTTCTTATGACTGGCAGAATTGAGCTGCTTATGGGTAGAGGATTGAGGTCTGAATTTCTTTGTGAGCTCTCAGGGGTCTGTCCCCTGTCCTTACCATGTGGCTGTCTCCATGTTTAAGCCACCAGTGGCACATTAATGCTGTTTTCTGCTCTGAATCTCTCTGATTTTACCTTCTGAGACAAACTAGGGAAAATGTTCTACTTTTAAAGAGCTCATGTGACTAGATCAGGTTCACCTGAATTACTTCCCTAATTTAAGGTCAGTTGTGTCATGTAACATAATCTAATCTTGGAATTAAAATCTCTCACATTCACAGTCCCGAGACTACACAGAGTGTGTAGACCAAGAGGCAGGACATTTAAGGGACCAACTTAGAATTCTGCCTTCCATGGCAGGTAATAGGGATCTACTGCAGTTGTCTGAACAAGAGAGTTATGGGCTCCAAGCAGTGTTCTAGAAAGTTAACAATAGTGGAATGTAGAAAATGTTTGGGAAAAATGAGAGACTGGGAGCAGTTGACATGGGAGGAAGTCTGCAATATCCAAAGGGCTTTAGTACTGCTTATGTCCTGTTCGGGCTTCTCTGGTGACTCAGTGGTAAAGAACCTGCCTGCCAATGTAGAAGATACAGGTTTGATCCCTGGGTTGGGAAGATCCCTGGAGAAGGAAATTGTGATGCACTCCCAGTGTTCTTGCCTGGAAAATCCCATGGACAAAGGAGCCCAGTAAGCTACAGTCCAGGGGGTTGCAAAAAGAATAGGATATGGCTTAGACACTGAGCACACATGCATGCCCTGTTTTGTACTGATTAGTACAGCTCAGCTCGAGAGGGGCTTCTTCATAGCATTGGAAAGAAGGATCCAACGGTCAAAGAGACTTGACAACTTGCTTCCTCCAGTTTCAAGCCAAGCTTGTAGTCATTTGTGTTTATGGAGGAAAAGATAGTGGGTAATGCTAAGTAGGTGGTCTTTTTATGCCTCCCCCTCTAAATCAGGCTCACCTTGATCTATTTTATATACTGGCACTTCACTTCTAAATTAAATTCAATTTTTTCATTTTCATTGTTTCATCTAGAAGCCAATTTGAGGACCACTAGTAGCGACTTCACTTTCAATTTCCACTTTCATGCATTGGAGAAGGAAATGGCAACCCACTCCAGTGTTCTTGCCTGGAGAATCCCAGGGACAGGGGAGCCTGTTGGGCTGCCCTCTATGGGGTCACACAGAGTCAGACACGACTGAAGTGACTTAGCAGCAGCAGTAGCAGTCCTTCNTGCACTCCCAGTGTTCTTGCCTGGAAAATCCCATGGACAAAGGAGCCCAGTAAGCTACAGTCCAGGGGGTTGCAAAAAGAATAGGATATGGCTTAGACACTGAGCACACATGCATGCCCTGTTTTGTACTGATTAGTACAGCTCAGCTCGAGAGGGGCTTCTTCATAGCATTGGAAAGAAGGATCCAACGGTCAAAGAGACTTGACAACTTGCTTCCTCCAGTTTCAAGCCAAGCTTGTAGTCATTTGTGTTTATGGAGGAAAAGATAGTGGGTAATGCTAAGTAGGTGGTCTTTTTATGCCTCCCCCTCTAAATCAGGCTCACCTTGATCTATTTTATATACTGGCACTTCACTTCTAAATTAAATTCAATTTTTTCATTTTCATTGTTTCATCTAGAAGCCAATTTGAGGACCACTAGTAGCGACTTCACTTTCAATTTCCACTTTCATGCATTGGAGAAGGAAATGGCAACCCACTCCAGTGTTCTTGCCTGGAGAATCCCAGGGACAGGGGAGCCTGTTGGGCTGCCCTCTATGGGGTCACACAGAGTCAGACACGACTGAAGTGACTTAGCAGCAGCAGTAGCAGTCCTTCCTAACACCTTCATTTTATGCGTGAGCAGATGGTGGCACGGGAGGGGAAAGGGCATCCCTTTTAGCGTTTCTTGTCCTTGTCAGCTATGATGTTTAGTTTGAGAAGAAACAGCCCATTGGTAAAGAATGAGGAGAGGGGTAGAGGGCCTAAGTGGATGAGTTCATGTTACTGTCTCATGGATTCAAGGGAGACTGGGATTAGCTTGGTTCCGGATTTGTTAGGAAAACTTCAAGGAAGGAAATGGGTCTTAGTCTGGCTGTTAAAGGAACTAATGGAGGGAAAAATCAGCTTTGCCTAAGAAAAGATCTGCAGATAAGGCCAGGTCTGCAAAGCTGGGTGTGAGACATGCTCCAGAGACAGTGTGGTAGTGAGACCTGAGCTCTGAGGTCATAGTTGTGTGACACTGGGGAAATTATTTTGTCTCTTTGAGCCTCGGTTTTTCCTACTGTGAAATGAAGCCAATAAGTTTGCACATATAAATACCTAATAACAGTTCTATAGATGAAAACCAGTTGAATATCTGAAACTTAAACTTTTCAGTCTAATCTATTAATATCTGATAGGGTTATTGTGAGGCCTGGGTATGATAATGCATCTTTACATAGTACCTAGCTTAAAATTGGGCTTCCCTCCTGGCTCAGATGATAAAAAATCTGCCGTCAATGCAGGGGACCCAAGTTTGATCCCTGGGTTGGGAAGATCCCCTAGAGAAGGAAATGGCTACCCACTCCAGTATTCCTGCCTGGAGAACTCCATGGACAGAGGAGCCTGGCAGGCTACAGTCCATGGGATCACAAAGAGTTGGACACGACTGAGCAACTAACACACTTTAGGATGTGATCAGTACTGAGTGTATAACACTTGTTTGAAATATTATTCAAGGAATAGGAGATTTCAAACTTTGGGATTTAGGTGGAGGGTTTAACGTTTCAAGTCACTTTGAGATATAGGAGAGTAACCAGGTTACAAGGGAGAAGATTCTGGATTTCAAGTGAAATGTGAGGATATCAATCAGAAGCTTGAATCAGGAAGGCAGAAGAATTTCTGAATGTGTCAATATTTGACTTGACCTGGGCACACAAAGTTTAGCAACTTGCTGTGAATTATGGTCATGGAAAAGCTCATAGACTTGGGAGGAAGCTAGATAGGCTGTAGGCAGGATAAAATCTAGTTCAGAGCAGAAAACTGTCCCTGGGAGGGGCAGAGAGGGCCAAGAAGGAAGACAGGAATGGGGTGTGTGTTTGTGTTGGGGAGATCGGGGAAAGAGCAGAGCTAGGTCTCACTGGATGAAGAGCAGAAGCTCTGAGTGGTGGAAAATCGTCTGGACCTGCCTGAGTTTTAATAATGAGATGCGACAAAAACGAGGAAATGACACTTTGATGAAGGAAGTTTTCTGGAAAGGAAATGAGGGTTTCTTAGGGAAGAGTGAAGAGCTGGGAGAGGGGCCAGAAGAAGAGGAGGAAGTAAGGGGAGGGCTGAGATTTGTTAGTGTTGAGGGTGTGGGGGTAACGGGCACACTGAGATGTGAGATCTGCCGGCTGTGGTCCACTGGCCAGGGCACTATGAGCCTCGCATCCAGAGTGACAGCAAGAAGAAACCAAGGCTCCCGGAAGCAGAGCTTCCGATTTCCCTACAACTCTAGGTTTGATTGGAAGGAAGACCCCTTATGCAGAATAATCTACCTCTTAATTGTCCCCCTGCCACAGATTCTTGGTTCTTGGAAATGCTAAGGCTTTCCACTACTCCAGTGCATGAAACAGAATCAAAGCATCTCTCTCTGAGCCTGAGAACCACAACAAGGGCTTTACGACAGCTTCAGAGAGGTGCGTTTACCTTATTTATAATGCATGTACTAATTAGAAAGGACTGCGTTCTCTTTGTGGTGTAAGACTTTGCAATGGACCTACATGGTCATTATTATCAGTAATAATTAATGAGAAAAATTTAGAACATGTGTTTGGTAATCCTGGGTGGAGAGATGTCAGGGGATCTTATTCCCTGACTCTGCCTTCTTGCCTCCTGGAAAGGAGGCTCATGAGCCCAGCAGACCCCAGCCTGCTGGGGGTGAGGCGGGTATACCTGGGCTAACTGTGAAGAAGGCATGACATGCTGACATTAGTGTTTACTACAGACGAGGGTGGCTGTTCTGATGCTCTCTCAGGACTGAAGATGAAGTAGCTGATGTGCAGATCCATCCTCTCATGGGGTATTTGCTCCAGTTCCCAGGCACGGAAGCTTGGCCTTTGGAGTCACAGGGTAGATGCTGACAGAACAAGTCAAAATATTGGCTTCTAGGAGAATGTTTGATGTGCTGTTTTATTCACCATAGCTTTAATTCCACCGTATGAACAAGAACATGCCATTTTCTTGTCATCTGAAAAACCTTGAATTTCTTAAATCTCATCAAAGAGTGAAAGTCACTCAGTTGTGTCCCACCCTTTGTGACTCCATGGACTGAAGCCCACCAGCTCCTCTGTCCATGGAGTTCTCCAGGCAAGAATACTGGAGTGGGTTGCCATTTAAATGTTGTCAAATGTAGTGTGATTTACTCAAGCTTTCTTCCTGAATTCTGCCCTGGAGTGTTGGTAGGCAGTTACATTTATCTTTATAACATTACTCACCATTTAATAAAAGAAACAAAACAAAACAAACCCCAGCAAACATGCCTCCTCCATGAGACATAAAACAGGAATAACATGTGAATGAATAAGATCCCGCCTTGAGTTCATTCTCTTGCAACAAATGTAGAGTTGTCTGTGATTTTGAGTAAATGAGTCTGCAAACCAAAATAGTTAGTAAGTTTAATTTGAGGTTTATAGTTTTGACATTGTAACCCTAAATTACATCTTATTTGGAAAAATCTTTTCAACTCTAACTTTTCTTTAACCTAGTGCCACAAGATGACTCTATATTAAAATTTCTCAGGACACAGTATAGCTCTGCCCATCTGTCCAACAACCTAAATTTATATGTAGATAATAAATAGTAATGTTTATATCAAGACGATAAATGATATCATTATTTGGCCCTTAGATTTGGTATTCTTATTGAAAATATTGGTAGTCCTAAATATAAAACCTTTTTAAAAATGAAAACGCCTTTAAATGTAACAGGTTATACAAAACTTCATCAGATGTAACATCTTAGGGATGAAAAAAGGCTAAAAATCAAAATTTCTTCCAAACTGTCTTATCTACATGAGTTTTATTCAGTTCAGTTCAGTTCAGTCGCTCAGTCGTGTCCGACTCTTTGTGACCCCATGAATCGCAGCATGCCAGGCCTCCCTGTCCATCACCAACTCCCAGAGTTCACTCAGACTCACGTCCATCAAGTCCGTGATGCCATCCAGCCATCTCATCCTCAGTCGTCCCCTTCTCCTCCTGCCCCCAGTCCTCCCAGCATCAGAGTCTTTTCCAATGAGTCAACTCTTCGCATGAGGTGGCCAAAGTACTGGAGTTTCAGCTTTAGCATCAGTCCTTCAGCTGAACACCCAGGGCTGATCTCCTTCAGAATGGACTGGTTAGACCTCCTTTGCAGTCCAAGGGACTCTCAAGAGTCTTCTCTAACACCACAGTTCAAAACCATCAATTCTTCGGTGCTCAGCTTTCTTCACAGTCCAACTCTCACACCCATACATGACCACTGGAAAAACCATAGCCTTGACTAAATGGACCTTTGTTGGCAAAGTAATGTCTCTACTTTTGAATATGCTATCTAGGTTGGTCATAACTTTTCTTCCAAGGAGTAAGTGTCCTTTAATTTCATGGCTGGAATCACTATCCCCAGTGATTTTAGAGCCCCCCAAAATAAAATCAGCCACTGTTTCCACTGTTTCCCCATCTATTTCCCATGAAGTGATGGGACCAGATGCCATGATCTTAATTTTCTGACTGTTGAGCTTTAAGCCAACATTTTCACTCTCCTCTTTCATTAGCCACCTTTTAATGAAGAACTAGCACTTAAGATGCTATGGTTTTTCCAGTGGTCATGTATGAATGTGAGAGTTGTACTATAAAGAAAGCTGAGCGCCAAAGAATTGATACTATTGAACTGTGGTGTTGGAGAAGACTCTTGAGAGTCCCTTGGACTGCAAGGAGATCCAACCAGTCCATTCTAAAGGAGATCAGTCCTGGGTGTTCATTGGAAGGACTGATGTTGAAGCTGAAACTCCAATACTTTGGCCACCTGATGCGAAGAGCTGACTCACTGGAAAAGACCCTGATGCTGGGAAAGATTGAAGGCCAGAGGAGAAGGGGATGACAGAGGATGAGATGATTGGATGGCATCATTGACTCGATGGACGTGGGTTTGGGTGGGCTCCAGGAGCTGGTGATAGACAGGGAGGTGTCGTGTGCTGCAGTTCATGGGTTCGCAAAGAGTCGGACACGACTGAGCGACTGAACTGAACTGAGCACTTAAGAAATGTTTTTGTAGTTGGAGACTGAGGTGGTAATTTAATGATGTCCAGTTAGAGCTAGTAATAGACTAAGAGAGGAATGGTTTTAGGTTCCTTAGAGGGTAGAAAGTGTTTCTTTAAAAAACAATCACTCGGTGTTGTGCCTCCAAGAGCAATGTAAACAAACAAGTACTTAATAAGTGTCTTTTTAGATCATGGCAGTGGCTGGTAGATCAGTAACTGAAAGTGCCTGAACTTACGAGACTACAGGCTAATGGAACTGTATCATCAGCTATGATAAGATCAATGTATTGAAAGAAATACTTTTCTACTTCGGACTCATGGGGAAAAAGGGACCATGCACTTGGATGCCAAACACGTGACCAACTCCAGGCAGTAGTAATAGCATCTTGAGGCCCTTGGTAAAATCTCTAATAAACTAAATACCAGAATCAAATATAGAAATGAAGGGATCTCTGTGGACTAGCTGAGTGACACGGATGGTCATTGGTCTCTCTGGTGGCCAGGAGTCCAACTCAGGGTTCTATAATACTTCACTTGTGCTTGCCTAGGACCTTCGGAGTCTCGGATTAATGTATGAAAAATCTTTTTCAGGAGCCTTTTCGAAGATCTGCTGGCTTGGATAAAATGCCAATGGGTAGAATCTGGGTTTCATCAGGTGCTGCTTGCGGAAAAACATTTATGGTAGTTTAAGAAAAGCAGTGAAATCAGAAACACAGTTTGGAGTTTGTAATTTGGAATCAGATTCTTGAATGTATCATGGAAACAAAACAATTGTAAATTTTAAAAAATATTTCATTTTATATTTGGCTTGAATATGGTGATCATGTTTGTCTGTATTTCCTGGACAACTGGCCTGTTCCTTTGGTATTTTTCCTTCGGGAAAATGTATTCCTTCCAAATGCTGCCTTGTCGTTCACACCTCATTATTCTTACTCCCTTGTTAGGTTCAGCAATCTTTGTTTTCTTCTTAAAAATGCTGTTAGTGCCACAAAGTAATAGAAGAACTCTCCGCAATTACAGGGGAGACTACGTCTGCTTCAGAAAGTACAGTTTAGGGAAATTCCCTGGTGATCCAGTGATTAAGGCTCCACGCTTCTCATTCATGAGGCATGGGTTCGATCCCTGGTCCAGGAACTAGGATCCTGCATACATCGTGGTGCAGCCCAAAAATTAAAAAAGAAAAAGAAAATACAGTATATTGGCAAAGTAGTCTCAAAGAGTCAGACAGGACTGAGAGACTTGGACTCATTCACTCACTCACAGCAGGATCTAATGACTTACATTGTTGCACCCCTCACAGCCCATAAATATTTTATTTTCTTACTCTGATTTTCTCTTGCCTCAGAATGACCCTCCTATTTGTTTTATCTATCTCAAAATAATTAGCAATATGACCACTCACAGCAGGATTTTATGAGTCTTCCAAAATAAATTTAGAGTTTGCTTAGTTTGTATCTTTTTCTTCTATCTCCCAACGTTATTAAATAATTAGATAATTTATATCTTAACCTTTTGGTTGTTCATGCGCACTCCAGAAATAATTTGTAAGGCAATCTAATTTAGATTCTGTCTGCTTTAAATAGGAATTAGTGTGGGTTGCATATAATATATGTAAAAGACGTAACCTGTGCCAAGTTATTGCCCAGAAGGTTTGGAAATTGCTATTCATACTATTTTTCCTTTGGGCATTATAAGGCAGTTGATCAGAATGGTCAGCTCAATACATGGAATATGACTTTTGAGTATAGCATACTTAAGAATTCAGATATTAAATCATTTCACATATTTTCCACTTAATTTTATTGAGTTCTGCCCAACAGCACTTTCCAAAAATTATTCATAACTTACTTATGCTGCTATGGCGATATTTTAGAAGATGGATGGGGATAGCTATTTTAGTTTGTAGTGTAAAGCATCATGTCCTATACAAACAGGCCAGAGTATTCCTTGTGAAATAAATGACTTTTAGTTGCTGGGCTGCCGGATACAGATTTTTTACTGGAAAGTATACTTATTTTCCTTTCTTTAGCGTGACTCTAAAAGCAATTTTGGCAAATACAGCATAGTTCGTAGTGTCATGTGAGTGTGATGGAATTGAAGTGACTGTTAATGTGGCCTTGACCTTGATGTTGTAGCAAGGGTAATGTAAACCCTTTGGAGCATACAGTATCTTTCTTCTGGGATTCGCTTATGTTTGTGGAATTTTACCTCCTCCTCAGCTCTCTACACACACATACACAGAATCTTCATTCCTACCAATGGATACAGATAAACCTTGGTGGCACCCACCTGAATCCTGCGTCTGGTCTTTCTTATACCTGAAGTTCTTTTGTGTCTGCCCCATATTCACAGGACTTTTTGAGGGGTCAGCAGAGTGGATAAACTAATAGATGCCTCCATGTTAATACAGACCTTCCCTGTGTCATCACTCTAGCTTGCTTGTCAATTTATATCTATATCTATCTATATATATATATATATACACACATTTTTTTTTTTTTGCAGATGACCATTAGTTTAAGATGATTTCGGTGTTTTATTTTTTATTTAAATTCATTTTAGAAAAATGAAAAAAACAAAAAATTTTGACCATTGACCATTAGCTTCTCAGCTCACCTTTGACACCCAATCTTTTCTAAACACACGCTGCTATGCTATGCTTAGTTGCTCAGTCGT
Source organism: Neotragus pygmaeus (assembly GCA_006410875.1). Lineage (NCBI taxonomy): Eukaryota > Metazoa > Chordata > Mammalia > Artiodactyla > Bovidae > Neotragus > Neotragus pygmaeus. The sequence continues at coordinate 327,447 of SJYV01018031.1, forward strand.
GTTCAACTCATTGTGACCCCATGGACTGTAGCCTACCAGGCTCCTCTGTTCTTGGGGATTCTCCAGGCAAGAAAACTGGAGTGGGTGGCCATGCCCTCCTCCCAGCCCAGGGATCAAACCCAGGTCTCCCGCATTACAGACGGATTCTTTACCTTCTGAGCCACCAGAAGCATCTGTGTTTTTCTTCATACTGAATATTATATGTGATTAACTTGAAATTCTGCTGTGTCAGATAGAATTGGAAATGTACCAGCTTTATCGTCATTACTAAGAGCGATGATAATACCTATTATTTATTGCACACTCACCACGAACAAGCCACTATGTTGGGAATTTACATGTAGTGTCTCAATTCTCACCTCAGGCCTGCTTGGAAGAGATTACTTTTTAATCTTTTACAAATTGATTAAAGGAGCTCTGAGATACTGGGCCATTCATCCAAGTTATAATGCAAATAAGTGGACAAGCAGGTTGAGAATTCTTTATTAAATTTTGCTTAGATAACAAGAGTAATAATTGCTTTTGTAGTAATATTGCCGTATTGTTTAAGTATGTAAGGTAGGAAGTTAGACTCCATCTCAGTACATCATTCAGAGAAAATCTCCAGTAAGAAATGGTCCATCTTTATCTGACTCTTGAAAGTAATCCTTGAAGTTTATCTGATAGTTTTTAAAATAACAGTTTCTAATTCTTTTTCTTATGACTTTTTGTGGGTGTACTTTTTACTTTCTTTACAACTGAATCTGAATGCATTATAAATTTAGAATAGGCAAAATTCTCACTTCAGTATAACTTTTCACACATTTGTTTTCTGACATTTTTTTTATTCTCAAATACCCAAATCTTTCCTTGTTAGTTAACTTTTAACAATCATTATTCATAAAATTGCCTTCAACTAGTATTTGCAGGTGTTCAATGCTATCACTTTTGTTTTTCATTGACCACCATTAAACGTACACCAGAGACAAAATTTTTTAAGCTGCTTGTTTTACTTCCTGTTTTTTTTCTTCAATTACAAGTATACTACAGAGTCTATAGAAACATGTTCTAGTTGGTGTCTTTGGAGATTAAATAAAGATTGTGCCAGCCATTATTTTTCTTTTCTTGCTTTACTAAGAACCCCATTAATGAGCTTGACATGAGTTATTTTTACACACCTATTTACTTTAAAAATTAATAAGTAATACATTTACAGAAAATCATTATATACCACATATAGGTAAAAAAGGAAAGCAAATGTCCTTCTTCCCCTTGTTTCTCTCTTAGTCCTTCACTTATTCCTAAATTTCTTCTCTTTCCAGATTTTCTTAATGGACATACAAGGATAGGTGCAATGTATGTACATATTTTAAGTAATAGCGTCTTTTCAAGTTTAAATTATCCAGAATGATGACCATCTTTACAGTGCATGCCTCCTTCTATGCTCACTGCACTTGTGAGTAAGCAGGTCTCAGCAGGACTTTTATATTCAATAAAATAAGAATACATTTCAAATGTGTAAACACAAGTAGGGCCAAGAAAATAGAGATGGAGAATCAAAATGTGAAAAAGAATACAAATTTATAAAGTGTGGTTCCCAAACCAGCAGCATCCAATCTGCCATGGGCTTCTTAGCAGGGCAGAGTCATGGGCCCCATTCTGATCTGATTTAATAATCAGATCTCTGAAGATAAGCCTGAAACTGGGTTAGAACACACTCTTCAGGTGATTTGTAGGCATGTTAAAGCTTGAGAACCACTGCTGTGGAGCATGGATGACAGAAGGAATTTAGAAAGTGTTTGTTATAAATCCCTTATTTGACTTATGATGAACCTGAGAGCTGGGGTGAATAAGTAACTTATCAAAGATGAACTTAATGGTAGTTGATAATTAAGACGTGAATCTCCTGACTCTGCTCTGTCTTTAGGCTGTGTAAACTTCCTAGGCAATGAGAGGATTATCAGAGAATTTTTGAAAGGAAGATATAATTATGTTATATTACCTTTTCAAAACAGTGTCTACAAAAGTATAAATGGAAATAGGCAAATAATTTAAGTATGCAGTGACTGATATATAATATTTGCTTGTATATTTCACATGCAATGAATGTTATGTTTGTGTGTCTCAGAACAGAATAGGGAAGAAGGAAGTGACTTCTCTAAACTTAAGCTAATTATTCTCTAAGCAGTGAATTTATTAGGTCTATGACCTTGGGTAAAACATTCAATCTCTTTGAGCCTTAATTTCCTTATCTATGAAATGGGGTTAATAATAACTACCAACACTGTTGTTAGGATAAGGAAGCTTATGTGAAAGTGTTTTGTAGGTTGTAAAGCTTTATAAATGTGAGTGATATTGTTTTTATTGCAGAGTTTAAGTCCATTTATCTAGCAAACATTTATTAAACAAGTGTTATAGGCAATATTATAAGAATAGACATTTTAGAAATGTGTTTTTGTTTGGAAGAATTACAATATTTTAAGGTGATTTCCTAAATTATTCACATAATTAATCAGTAGGAAACCCACTTAGTTTTAATAAGGAAATTTTTGCTTTGAAACTTCAAATCCTATGTTTTGTATTGACTCATCTTAAGTTGTTAGTTTCCTTCTGACTTTTTCTTAATTCTTATTTCTTAATTCTTATCTAGAGATACTTAACCAACACATTGTGAGGTGCACTCTATTTTAATATTTTTAATTTTTTCCTTTAAGAGGTGATTCAGCTTAANTTAATTCTTATTTCTTAATTCTTATCTAGAGATACTTAACCAACACATTGTGAGGTGCACTCTATTTTAATATTTTTAATTTTTTCCTTTAAGAGGTGATTCAGCTTAAAAATTAAATGAGGGTATAATTATTTATATAACCTTACAGAACAGCACCAAAAGCGTGTGAGTAATTTAAGTCAATGAGTGGTTTATGTGACTCATCACACCTTAAAATGAATTGGAGTAGTTTTGCTTTCATCAATTAAATAGAAGTATAGTGGTTATTAATATGAGTCTTTTGATTTGTTCATTTAAGCAGGTTCTAGAAGTTCTTTGCAGATGTATGCTAGGATCTCTCTGAAATTTTATATACTTTTGTCTCTTCAGCATGGAAACACCCACTCCAGTGTTCTTGCCTGGAGAGTCCCAGGGATGGAGGAGCCTGGTGGGCTGCTGTCTATGGGGTCGCACAGAGTCGGACATGAGTGAAGCGACTTAGCAGCAGCAGCAGCAGCATGGAAACAGTTCATTTTTTAGGAATGCCCACCTACCTACCTCTGGGCTTCCCAGGTAGCATTAGTGGTAAATAATCCATCTGCCAATGTAGGAGACGTAAGAGACGAGGGTTCGATCCCTGGGTAGGGAAGATACCTTAGAGTAGGAAATGGCAACCCATTCCAGTATCCTTGGAAAATTCCACGGACAGAGGAATGTGGCAGGCTACAGTCCATGGGGTCTCAAAAAGTTGGACACGACTGAGCGCTCACACACACACACCCCTACCTCTGGAGGTGGCGCTTCTTTAAAAAGTGGTACTTTATTTGCATTTACACTAGGCATTAGTGTTCATTAATACCAGCTAAAATGCAGTTATCTATGAAGCCCAGGGATATATTCCTTTGATGGGAACTGACAGACAGTTCTTTAAATATTTTAATCTTTTGTTCATTATTTGATGTTGAAGATCTTTCCAAAGTACATACTTCCTTTCCTTTAAGGGCAATATTATTGTCATAAAAAAAGTTAGTCATTTTAATAACATGCCACCATATGGTTCAACTCACACTTCATTGTAGGGTCCAGGAGAGGCCTGACCTGAAGGGTGCCCCCAGGCTGGGCTGTTATGAGAGGTAGAGAGATCATCCGTACGGCTGTGCTGGGTGGTTAGCATCTCTGTGATAAATGAACAAACCTCTGACCTCACCCTCATCACCTACTCCCTTTACCTTGCTTTGCTCCTGCCTCTGGACTCTGTGTCTTCTGTTGAATTACAGTTTGTTGGTTCCTTGCCTTAAGGGATTATCCTAATATTTTTAGAAGTAGACAGTGGAGTGGTCAAAGCTTTTCTCCATTTGCACTACTTTTTATAATAATGTCATTTTAAAGTTATTAAGATTATTTGATTTTATTTTCTAAATTAACTAATGTAGATAAATTTTTATAGCCCATATATTGTATTTCTGTACATTTCTATTTAGTTCCATACTAGTATTCTAGGGAATGAAGTGTATTCCTTTTAAGAAATCTCCCAAATCCATTAATACCTGAATTCAGGTTGTTTTTCGAATGCAGTTTTTAAAATTAATTCTAATTCCAGATTGAAAAAATTAACACAGGTAATATTGCTATTAAACAGAGACAATACATATTTTAAAAATACAGTATCGTGGACATGAAGTTAAGGCAGTATTTTTTTAAATGAATGATTGAATTTTTATTTTGGATTTTTCCCACATTGGAGTGATTCCTAACATGGTAGACATATATGTATGCTATAAATATTCTAAGCTTTAGGGAATGATTATTAAGTATTTGGCTTTTAGTCTAAACAGAGACAGAATAATCATGTACATGCAGATGTATGATTTCAGTACAATTTCAACCTGTTAACTAGGATTTCCTTTAGTTTTACTGAGTCAGAAATACATTACATAATAACTTCCTGGAAAATCTGCAGTGTAGAAGAGATACAGCTATCTTGATACATGTTAAAACTGACTCTGAATAAATGAAATTTGAAATGGGAAGTTTTAGGACTCATTCAAGAACATTTATATGTGATAGTTTAAAATATTCTTTCTTCTTTTTCCTAGCAAAATTTTAAACAGAACAAAATTAAAATAATGAAGATGTTTTCTATTGTACTTACTGTATTACCTCTTCTGCTTGAAATTTTATATTTTGGTCTCGTATGAAGTGACAGATCATTACAGCCAATTTGTGGTTTTAACAATCAGAAGTAACTGACTAATGATGCTATTCATATTTGGGTTGGGAATTTAAGAAGACTGTGTGTGTGTGTTTTGTATATGCTTATATTTTAGTATTTCTTTCACCACTGAAATGCCAAAAACAACTTGTAAAGCTATTCTAAATTTTTGGTGTTCTCAAACTCAAGGTTGTTAATCTTTTCTTAGTTTTTTTTTTTTCCCATCTTCTAAATACTTCAAATTATTTTTTGTAAAAACATTTTTTAAGAAAAATTAGGAACTTTACTCCTGATCCTGGAGCAGATGAAAGAAAGGGTAGAGATCTTAACCAGAAGAAAAATGTTTTAAATGCCCTCCACATTTACAACTTTAGTTGTACAACTTGGATGCCTTTTTATATATTTAGTTTCATTCAAGTTTTCCACTCTTCATTCTGAAAAGGAAGCAAAATACTGAATCCATTTTCCAAAGGAAAATGTTTGTAGTGTCACGAAAAATGAGAACAGATGGCCCTGCAAAGCTTTGGGGAGAGTATCGCTCTCCAATTCAAATTGTTAGGCAAAGTCAGAGACAAACACAAGCTACCAATCATTGCAGTGATTTGTATGACTTAATTCAAGTGTGCCAAACAGACAGTTACAAGGTAGAATTTTGCCTCTTACATTAACTTAAAGATGTTTTACTAATTTATAGTCCAGACTTGACTAAGTGGATGCCCCAAAAGGCACGTTTTGTTAGGAAAAAGAATAATCAAGGAAAGGCAGTCCTCGTCACTTCAAATGTATTCTGTAATTTTGTGTTTCACAGTGGGCACGATTATCCAGATGCAGTGCGTACTAGCGGAATAAACAGATCTTCTGAACCTGAAGTCCTCTGCTCTTTTCCCTCCACCTTTAACTAGATTAGCTTCACAGTGCATCAGGGCTTGGGATGTGTGGGGTGCATTAACTTCTCCCCACACTATTTTGATTGAGCAGCAAAGCATCCATTACCAATACCATATCCAAAGTGACGTTTCCATACAGGCTGCCTGCTGTTTCATTCATAACCACAAAACAGACTGAAATGACTTTCCTTCTTTTTACAACTTGCAAAGAGTTAATGGACTGTGCTGGCCCCCTGCCAGAACCTTTAAGAAACTTTATTAATGTGTTATAAGGCTGGGACACCATAGTGTGGGATTTTATTGGTTATTCATCTTAATGAGTAAAAATATGTATGCACAATTAAGGCCACGTTCTCTAGCAGTTGCCTTCTAATAAATGTTGAGTCTTTGTCAGGATTCGTCATTGCATTTGCTGATCAATTTTGATACTTTTTTTCTTCTAAACCTAAAGTTATCAGCAGTGTAATAACATGGCCTTTGTTTAAAGAAATACCAGCTTAGTATTTGAGATGAACAATTATTTAATGATGAAAGGAACATTCTTAAGTAAGTGGTAAGAATAACTATTAAAAATAAATTGGTGAAAAACAGCCTGAAGCATAATCTGCAGCATTTTCTCATTATTTTGTTTTAAAAAAAAGTCTATGATCTACTAATTCTTCAAAAGGCAGAGATAACATAATTCTGTACAGATTACGTGGGAAAGAAATCTGTGAATAAGCAGCATTAAATGTTTTTTTCCTGTCTGTTCTGACATGTAAGTTATCAGAAAACTTATTTTTTTAAATCAGAAAGCATTTTTATTTTCATACAGTTTCATTCTTCTTCCACTTTTGACATTTTCTCCCTATCACCCTAAAGGTGGAGTGTTTCAAGTAGGGAATGAGGGCAGAAATCATATCATATTGAAAATAAATATAAAAATAGACTGAATCAGGTCTAGGTAAATTTCATGCTGCAGCTATTTGAAAAATGATGAATATTTTTGCGTGTTTTGAAATATGTACTTTCTCCCCTAAGTAGAATACTGTGCACCTTCAAAGAATGTTGAGCAGTCTTTTTCAGTTTGTGAAAGTAATCGCAGGCACCTCAAATGAGGAAAATTTCCAGGAAATTATTTTGGCAAAATGATTTTTATATTATGGTCATTGGAGTGACCATAATATGGAGAATATGGGATAATTTTTCTGAACAGTTATTTAAAAAAATCTTTGGTGAGTAAAACTACCCAGAGAATGTTAGTACATTACCCTTGCAAGGCAGTAGAATAAGCTTAGGCCATGTTTGTTTTTATGGATTTGAGTTAATTAGTATGAATAAGTCTGATCTTATTTCATACTAAAGTTTCTGAGACATAAATTCATCTATGGTTTTGTCTGGAGTGGAAGTGAGAGTAATTCAATTTTCTTGAATTAACAAATTTAGAAATATTCTTAATTTATTTCTCTTTGACAGTTTAACCTTGATGTTAGAATGGGTGCCAATTGCAATGAAAATTCAAACAGCCATTGAATTTAACACTTAGTAGCATTTTCACTTTTCACTATCATGCCTTGGAGAAGGAAATGGCAACTCACTCCAGGGTTCTTGGCTGGAGAATCCCAGGGACGGGGGAGCGTGGTGGGCTACCGTCTATGGGGTGGCACAGAGTCAGACACGACTGAAGACTTAGCAGCAGCAACAGTTTATTCTCTTAAAGATGAGACAGAACTTTGCGTTGAGTTCTAAAAATGATCTATCTTGAGGTTATTAAAATAAGATTACAAATAAGAGAATAAAATGTGGAAAATGATTCAAAGTGACTTTGAGGGGAAAATAAAAGTACTGGGGGATGGGAAATAATCTTTCATCTTAGATTTTGAATCCTGGGTGTGGCTGGCTGTATTTTCAAGTGGAGACATCGTCCTGTGTTGCTTGACCTTGTGAGTTTGATGATTCTGTGCTCTGTGTTGAAACTAACCACCTAAACTGAAGCAAAGAAGCATTTTGCCCTTGTATTTTTTCTTTGAATCTCATTCATCTGAAGAGGAGGAGGAGGATGTGATGAGAGCGGGGTTGGTGGATCTCTTTCAGGTGGCAAGGGAAGCTGGCTCTTCCCTGCAGCCATGTTGTATCAGTAGACAAACAGATCAGACCCCAAACCCTGGTTAAGTACAACTAAGCCTGAAGTAACATTCAAGGGAAAAACGGCACAGGGGGAGAAATTAGACTGTCATTTGCAAGATGTAGCTTAGAGGGGGAATTACTTGAGCCTGTGGTGAAGTCTTGGAACTTTGGTGGGCGATTAGGTGGTTTGTGGGGAGTGAAGAGGGCAGCGACTTTGAAAAGGGTGTCTGGTGTTCACGTGTTATCACGGCACTGAGCTGCTCATGCTGAACTGGCCCTTTGCCATTCAACTGCATGCAGCGACTTAGTCCTCAATTTGTGGCCTGCCACGGGCAAAAAGGGTTTTCTGGTCTCATCCTTCTCCCAGCCTGTGCACATTATCAAACCACAACATAAACTCACTACAGTCAGCAGCCTTCATTCAAGTGAGGCTTCTGCCAGGAAAATTGGGACATTATGTGTCAAAAATTAGGAAGGTTGCCCAAAAAACCTTGTAATTGTAGAGGAGTAACCTCTATGTGGCCTCTCTCTTTCAGTCTGATGGTGACACTTCTAATTTGAGAAACTAGCAGATTTATATGGGATTCTGCAGTCAGATTTGATTGAGTTTAATTCCTGGCTGTTTTAGTTGTTTGTGGAATAGCCTGAGGCAAGTTTTCTTACCTGAAAATGAGGCTAATAATATTAATACCTATCACACAGTGTTTTTTGCAAGGAAGAAATCCACCTAGAGTACTGAGAACACTCTTGGACAAGTAAACAAATGCCCACTGACTATTAGCCTTACCATTATTTATTGCTCTTTATCCAGAAGATATCAGCTGATGAAGGAGAGGGTGTAGAACATTTAAACACATAGAACATATGAGGCACTGGTGCTTTGTGTAACTAATTGCATTTATCCTCACTAGATTCCTTTCCAGTGTAGGGACCTATTTTATATGTATTTCACTGTCTTGTGTACTCAGTGAGACATAATGGGTATGATTTTTAGATATTTGTACTTTAGTTGGGGATATAGAATATGTCTACTTAGCAATATGTACCTGAAATGACTCACATAAGAAAAAATCTGAAACTATTTTTTTAGTGTTTTGTGTAAAACATGTCTTAATCTCCTATTTCTGTGTGTTATAGCAGAGTCTCTACATGTAGTAGGTGATAGATCAACATTTGTTAAATTCCTCTGTTTGTTGAATAGTTTGTCAGTTTAGAATTTGGGAACTCTCAAGGAAAAAAAGAAGTTAATGGTATCAAAGCATAAACTTACTTGAAAGTGAAAAAAACGAAGCTCAAGTTTTAAAAGTATTAGTAAGTTAATAGTGAATGTTTTCTGAACACACCAAGTTTGGTTCACAGTCACTAAAGAGTGGCCTGCTATTGTACAGCCATGTGACTGACTCTTGATAACTAATTAAACAATGGCTAAAAAGTACCATATGTCTTTTTTTGTGCAGGATTATAATAATGATGAGAAAATTTTCTACCTTAAAAACACTCAAGAAGTATGTGTACATAGGCACCTTTATATATATTTCAGATGAGTACGGGAGAAAGAACAGTATTCAGAAGACACCATTAAAGAGACATTGGAGTTTCTTCTTTATAATGGGGCTTTTAAAAAATAAAGTAGAAATTATTGGTGTGGCTCTGCTGAGTGTGTGGACTTATAATTAAAGCTAGAAAGCCTGGGCATTTAGGGAATAAGCACTCTGAGTATAATGAGTGCCACCAGTCTCTGTCAGTATCATGGAATTCATCTTTCACCTCTGAATTATCTCTCAGCAGAGGCAATGTTGGATTCAGTTGAAGTTTAGAATTATGGAACCATAATCACTGCCAATAATGATTATAGGATAGTATACCAGGCCTACTGTGTCTCTCAACCTGGGCTTATAATTGTGGAACACCCTAAAAGAGAAGAATCCAGTGACCTCATTATGCAATATTTGGCAGCTGTGAACATAGCATTTTAGCTGGGACTTAAGTCTAAGAGAGAAAAAATAAGACAGAGACAGTACACATCTTGCAAGGTCTAGCTGTACTTTTATAGTTCAAGTGTTTTGTACATTCCTACCAGGAGTAGGGCTTCCCAGGTGGCTGAGTGGTAAAGAATCCACCTGCCAATGCAGGAGACCCAGGAGATGTGAGTTTGATCCCTGGGTCAGAATCCCTTGGAAGAGGAAATGGCAACCCACTCCAGTATTCTTGCCTGAAAAAATCCAATGGACAGTGGGGCCTGGAAGGCTACAGTCTATGGGGTCGCTAAGTCAGATATGCGTGAGAACACAAACATACACACACAGGAGTAAACTGGATTGGGTCACAAAGAGTCCAATATGACTGAACACAGACACACACACACTCGAATAGACTGAATACACACACACACACACACACACACACACACCAATAGACTGAACACACACACTCACACGAATAAACTGAACATGCACACACACACACACACACACACACCCAGGAGTAAACTGGATGGAGTCACAAAGAGTCCGATATCACTGAACACACACACACACACACACATGAATAAACTGAACACATACACACACACACACACATGAATAAACTGAACACATACACACACACACACACACACACACACACCCACCCAGGAGTAAACTGGATGGAGTCACAAAGAGTCCGATATGACTGAACACACACACACACACGCACGAATAAACTGAACACACACACACACACCCAGGAGTACACTGGGAGGCTGGAGTTCCATGCAGTCCCTCTGTCCCCAGCCCTCCCTCCTTTTGGTCAGCTCTTGGAACTTGGCAGTCACTATGGATTTGGTCTTGATTTTTACAGTTAAATAAGTTTTGTGCTATGGATATTTGGCATAGAAAACTTTTTCCCTCTTCAAATTTGTTACTTTAGCCATGTAAAAGAAGCATCGCTCCTTAACGAAAGAGAAGGAAGCAAACTGAATAGTTTTTTGGTTTTCATTTTGCAAATACACATGCTTTGCCACAGACTCTAAATCCGGTCAGAATCGTGCATTGCAAATGGGAAAATGTGGTCTTTGCTCAGGCTTTCCTGTTGTGTATTTCCCTGTAGTGGGGAGTTCTGACTTGACTTTTTTCCCCAGAAAATTACATGAGTTCCTCTCAGGAGTAGCAAACGTTGTGGGCATAGGCGTCCCCAACTGTGGAGGTGAGTGGGATTCGGAAAAGACCCCTGTCACCACTTTATAACTTGGAACATTGCAATATTGCTTTGTAGTTTTTCAAGCAACTTAGGGGAAAAAAAGTTGTGATAGCAGGCCGTCTTTCTGTGGGAATGTGCGCCTTGGCTCCCTGCGAGGCCGCCGTGGGCCTCCCGGCCGCCGGCTGCCCTCTGCGCTTGGCGGGGCGGGCCCGGCCGGCGACATTTCAGGAGGCCGCTTGGCAGCCATTTTAGGTCCTGCCCGCGCGCAGCGCTCCTGGCTGCCAAGAGCTGCCGCCGCTCCGTGCCAAGACACTCTTGGCAGTGGAGATAAACTTTGTAGAGATACACAGTCCAGAAATATCTTATAATTACAAAGCACAGGGGGCAGAATGTTTTTACAATACAGCTGTGCTAATGTAAACATTTAATTTGGCAGCCTTCTCCACCCACTTTTCAATTAACCGGGTTTATGCAGATACTTTAGGTCTGTAATAAACTTTATTGCTACTTCTCTTGGAGTACAGTTTATGAAACACAGATTGGAGGGGCTTTTTTGGGGGGTTTTCCATCCATTTAGGAAGGCACATGGTGAAGGTTGTGTTGCCATGAAGGGGAGGTGTAAGCTTTCTGTCTCAAAAACTGCCACAGGCCTGGCTTAACTGAAACAATGTCTTTAAGGAGAAAAACGTGGGGGCTGTCTCCTTTGGCTTCTAAAGCCTGCGAGAGGTTATTAATAGAAAGAGGTAAAATCACTTATATAGTTACAAGAAAAGACACTTGTGTTGGTGATCATTAAAAAAGATAAATGTCCCCTGCAAGGCATGAGACTGTTTCAAGAGATAAATTCCCAATAACAGTTCTTACAGATATAATTATAATAATTGTGTAATCGCGGTGATAATTATTCTTATAGAGTGAAAGAAATAATTTTCTATCTAAAGTAGCATTCAACTGTTCCGCTCACAAAGCTAGTCAATAGATCCTTTTCAGCTAACCTAAAAAAAAATGGTAGAGGTCATGGAGTTTTAAAGCTAAATTTGGTTTTAATTGACATTGTGAAAAAGGAAGGTATTTTTTTTTTAATAAGGAATATGACATCACATTTCAGGATATCTCTTTGCATGGATTTGCTTATATGTTTCTCAAATAGATTAGAGAGTACCATATAAATGCCATACATATGAATAGTTTTTTCTTTTCTTAAGACAGAAGATTTTCAAGTTGTATTTTCCTGTCTTGCCACTTAGAAACTTTGCCTTGGTTATGGTTTTTAAAAATTAGCTTTTCCTCTTAATGATGGATTTTCTTAATAGAAAACCATTCTTATAATGTTTTCGCCTCAGGACTCCTTTTGAATCCCTCATTTAATCTGGCTCCATCACCATTCAATCTATGGGTGTGACCATAAAGTAATTTTTAATCTGAAGTCGTGTTTGACTGGCTTCCAAAGCTCAACAGATCCCTTTCAACTATTTTGAGAGATGATGGAATTGAGAGAATTATAGGGCTGTGGTATCATTATTTTATAGTTTTGTTTCATGCTTCCATAGCTGTTTTGTTACCATATCACCTTTGTGCATTCTGCTTATCACAGCTCAACCAGGCATTTACAATGGCTTTTATTCTGTCAGGTGTTTTATTCATTAAAAACAGAAATCAAACAAAAAAAATGTGTCACAGTGAAAGATATGTGTGTATTATGTCAATTTTATTTTCAAAGTATAATAAGTGGTGATACTGTTTATCAATTTCAAAAAGAACTTTTTATCTGTCAATAAGTGCTGATGAAGTCAGCACAATGTGGATTAAATTATAAGCTGCCTGAAGAGAGGAACATTGGTGTTTTGGTCGAGCTCAAGGGTAGATACATGGGAATCTTGTCACAGTCAAAGAGGTCACAGTCTTCTGCAGCGAAGCAGCATATGTGTCATCAGCTATAATGCAGTATTCAAGTCATGTATTAGAGATAAGAGCAAGGAGTGGTGGGCCTTGGGGGTGGCCTTTTTAGCAGGGAGAAAGTAAGTTTAAGAAAAGACAGAATTCAAGGGCTTTGAAGTATGAATTAGGAGTTCATAGCTTTGAAGAAGGGATATTTTAGAAAGAGAAACCATGTGGGCAGAAGCATAGAGACCTGAAATTGCACAACATATTCTAGGAATTTCCAGAGTGTGCTGGAGTTGACATATTGGGAAATTGGGCATAGATGAGAAAAGGGGTGAAAGAAGGTTGTCGTTTGATTGCAGTGGGCGATGAGACTAGGTTGGGGCCAGGTGATAAAGAGCATCATTATTGATTGTTCAGGGTAATAAGGAATCATTCAAATGTTTTAAAGTCTGAAGGGTTGTGACTCCTGGCTAGCAGTGCAGAGGATGGAGTCTGCTTTCATTGTGAATGATAAATCCTAATGGTTTGAGGGGGCTGAGGCTATTGTCAGATGAGACATGAAGGCTCAATGAGGGATTTTTAGCAGTGTTTCCAAAGGAGACAATGGGGTAGACTTAAGAGATAGAGTCTAGCCCAACAATTGAATGTAAGGCTTTGGAGAGATGGGGTTTCCAGCTGTCTGAGTTTTCATCTTGGGCCACTGAGTGGGTATGGAAGCATTAATTGAGGTGTGAAAGAGGGGTTGCTGAGTGTGTATGAGTCTTGCACTAGGCAATGTCAAGGGGGATTTTGCAGTTGAACAGAGAGGCTAGGCCTAGAAATAGAGATTTAGAATCCCTCACAAATGAGTAATATTTGTAAACATGGAGCTTGTTGAGTTTGTTCGAGGGAACCAATAAATACAAAATGGAAGGCCACTTGCTTGGTTGTCTTACAGATCATCAGCATGCAAGGACCCTACAAATGAGGAGACTGTCATAGCAGTTGAAAAGACACCCCAGAAAGACACACTTAGAACGAGGAAGGATCAGTTCCCTGGAGAAAAAGGGAAGGAGAATTTTTAGAAGTTGCGAGTACTTAGTGTCCAAAGTCAATCAGGTAGAGTTTGAGAAGGTCAAGGCAAGTTGTGATTTATAGAAACAGTGATTTTAGAGTTAGAACACATCTGTACTTATTGATTCTAAGAGCTTGGTATTGTGTATAAAGATTATTATTTGCTTAATTTAAATGGTGGTCAGGCAATGTTAAGTTTTTGCCCTTGCCTTTTACACCTCAGCATGTAACTTTGGTGAAACAGATTGTCAGACTGTGGTCCTGGGTTGCTTAAAGGATGAATTTTCTGTAGACCTTAAGAAATATCTGGTAGAAAACAATGGATTATGTTTATTTGTAATCTCTCTCCTCTCCTAATTCTTTTGGAAATAGTTTTTTTTTTTTTTTTCCCATCTCACTTCACCATTGGCTACTTGTACTGAAAATAGTAGAAGCGACTTTGAAAGTTTTGTGTGAATTTTGGAGAAGTTATGAACAATTTCACAGAAAATAAAAGGAAAGGTGCCCAACCTCTGAGCATACCCCTTTAATTGCTCTCACGAAGCCTTCAGACATTCCCTTGGGGGAAAATTACGCATCTAGCTCCAGGTCCCAGAGTTCACCCTGCTAACTGCAGCAGTGAGGTTTATTTGTACAGTCCCCTCTGTACCTGTTCTCTCTGTGACTCCCCAGCTGAGCAGTAAAAGACTCAGAAAATGGTGATATTATGCTAGAACATAGAGATTATATTAGAAAATCTGTGCCAACTAATATGTAAGTTAAAACAATAGCCTGCTACAAACTGGGTGCAGCTCTGCCGTCTCCTGGGATGTCTTAGCAGGTTTTGTTAAGTCCTTTTTAAAAATACCTGTTGCCTTCAAATGTGCTGAGGTCCGTCTTCAGCATGCAATGTCAACTTCACAGTTGCCTCTGAATAAAAATAAATCAGCAAGTAGAATGCTTGTTAGTTAAAATTGAAAGCACAAATATTTATGGCCCTTTCAAAAGCCAAATGTACTAGACTCTAGTACGTTTTTACTTGGTTTTATCTCTCCAGCCCTTTAACCATCCTAAGATACTGCTTCACCACTTCCTCGAGGAAGCACAAGCAGGAGCAAATTAAGTTTCCGAAAGTAAAGTTGGATCCTGTTTAAGTAGATTAGGGTCTGGCATACCATTTAATTTTATCAGGCATTTAAAGTGAAGGATGTACACTGTGGCCGTCTGTGACTTGCCAATTAGCTGGGCTTTCCCCACTGTTTCTGGTTTGGCAGGGACGAGGTGGTTCACCCTGCTGCACCGCTGCCTGCCAAGGACACATGGCCAGTTCCCGGCTTCCTGTCTTCCTCTTTGTGTCCTGGCCTTGCCTTCCAGGGAGCTGCCAAGGCACCACTGCCAAAAATCTTCCTTCGGAAAGGTCAAGCAACCTCAAGTCACCTATGCCAATATTTGTGTTTTCTTTTAAATCCTTCTGTTTCGGTGCTCAACTTGGAGAAGAGTGTACAACTGAACATGCAGAGAGTGGAACCTGGGGTCACGTTGGATCACTTGGATAAAGCAACAGAACCCAAAGAATCCCTTGGCCAGTCAGGGTATGATGTTTCTGGTAGAATTCTATTTAAAGCTCTGTGAAGTGTGATAGAGTTCAGAATGGTTCAATGTGGACTTGGATGTAGTTTGCTTTTCAGGATTCACTATACACATGTGATTTTTGGCTGTAGCTGTCTCCTGGTGCATCTCGTGGCAGGGAGAGAGAGAGAAAAATGGAAATTGGTCTTGGCTTGAGGGCTGCAATTTCGTTTGTGTTTTTAGGACTCTGTGTAGTCACATGCTACTTTTGCTTTCCCATTTGCAAGGAAACATCCTGGTAAGCAGTCTGAGAACAGTGCACAAGAGAGTTTACCTGGGGTGCCTGTTGAAAGTGCCACTTTGCTTGGCCCCAGCACTGCTGTATGAATCACAGCCATTGGGAGTGAGGTCTGGGAATTTGAATTTTTAACAAGCATCGCTAATGATTCTGATGCTCGCTAACTTGTGGACTGAAGGTGTCACTGATTGTGAAACGTAGATAAGGCAGGTAGCATTTATTGTCACCAAACAGCAAATTGTCCCACGTGTTTCCTTCAGTTGATCTTTTGGAAGATCTAGATCTTAATTTCAATCTTCAGATTGTATGCAAACCAACAACAAATGCTTTTCAGAAGATTGAAACTTTAAAAAATACTAATAAGAAATGTTACTTAAATAAATAGCTCTTGTTTGAACCCTCAGTTTTAAGGTTTTTCAAGTTTTTTCCCATGACACACAGGGCCCCCACAGGTTGTATATAGAAAAACCCTAGCTATCTTACCACCTGTAGCCCGCCTGTGATGTTCTGCAGAGTTATAGTGTGATGAGCCTAGAAACACCTCTCACTGAAAGTTCATGTTGCTAACATTTCAAAATACCAAGTGGTTTTCTTTAATTTGAAAAGATTCTATCGGGGGAATATGGAGCTCTTACAGTGCCTAAAACTGAGTACCTACTGATTCTCACGGCTGTTGTCATTTAATCAAGGGAACACCGTGTGTTCTGCCTGTAGATTCAAGGGACGTTCAACGTAACCCCAGTGTTCTCTTTTGGCTTTTCATGTGAAATTTTCCATAGCATTTCCTTACTAAGTAAACTGTGTTTAATTTTCCTGTATCTTCTGATATACTCTCTCTTTTGGTAAGGATAGTCTTGAACCTTTTTTTTTCTTTTTTTTGGTCATTTTTTTTGTAGCGTTCCTAGAGTTATGCCCAGGTTACCTTTGTAATTTTGCCTTTTTCTTCCCCCTAAACTATTTCCAAAACTTGCTGAAAAGCTGCAGCCTCAGGGACACCTCTGCTTTTCTGACATGACTGACAATCACTCCACTAATATGGAACACATGTTCTGTGAGAGTTTGCCCATAGTGTTGGGTTCCAAATTTGCAACATCAGCATCTTCCATTGAAAAGAAACAGCGTATTTTTTCTTAAACTTCCCCTTTGCTTCCCCTTAAACTATAGTCTTTATAACAGTAATAAGGAAATGTGGTTATGGGTATAATTGCCAAGAGACAATTGCACCCCAGAGAACTGGCAGAATTTTCTTTTCTATATCTGAAGGCTGGGCTCCATCAAGAAGCTCCATTTGCAAATAACTCAATTAGAATAATCACAACAATGTCTTTATTTTTGTGGCAGCTTTCCCCATAGAGATCAAAGTACTTTGGAGACATCCTATCAAACTCATTGTTGTAATACCCAGTGGACTAGGATAAAAAAGTTTTATTATAGCTTGTTTGAAATAGGTAATTGAGGCAAAGAGAGGGTAAGTAACGTCCTATAGGTCACAAAAAAAGTCAGTAGGGCAACTGCAAAGAAGAATTCAGGTTTCCTGTTACTCTGCAAGTTATCAAGCTACATTCTTTCCTGGCCATTGGAAAGATTGAGAATAAAGAAAACCTCTTTTCAGATTGCATAACAATGTAGGTGAAAGTGCTTTGAAAATTGTAGGCATTGTTGCTATCTTTATCACTTAGTTCAAATGGAAGGTAAGAAAGAGCCTCACTGTCAATAGCTAGTTGTTCCAACTCCTGTGACATGGATTTCTACAAATTCTTGGTTGACCGGGCCCAAATTACCGTTCATCTCCTTCATCAGTGAAAGACTAATGAAAATTTACATCTATAATTCTGAATTAAATAATGCACTTAAATATTTTATGGCTCTTTACAAATTCTTAAACTGCCTAAGTTCCATGGGATTGATAGCAAACTTTGAATCAGTTAAGAAGCCAATGATTAAAATTTCTATGGTTAGATAAACTACTTAACGAAGAACTGATATAGTGTTCTGACTTTTCTTAGAGTTTTTTCTCATAGATTCTATAGTTCTGAGGGTGGGTCTAAGGAATTTCAGCCCTATCTTTAATGGGAATTGGAGATTTGGGAGTAAAATTGCTGCTGCTGCTGCTAAGTCGCTTTAGTCGTGTCTGACTCTGTGCGACCCCATAGACGGCAGCCCACCAGGCTCCCCCGTCCCTGGGATTCTCCAGACAAGAACACTGGAAGGGGTTGCCATTTCCTTCTCCAATGCATGAAAGTGAAAAGTGAAAGTAAAGTCGCTCAGTCGTGTCCAACTCGTCTGGTTGTAGCGACCCCATGGACTGCAACCTACCAGGCTCCTCCATCTTATGGGATTTTCCAGGCAAGAGTACTGAAGTGGATTGCCATTGCCTTCTCTGTAAAATTGCTACTCATCTTCCAATCTAATTTCAAATTGCTACTCATCTTTCGATCTGATTTCACAGAGCCGTGGAGGTCACACCCTCTGGGAAAGAGACACAATTAATGTGATGTTCTTAATTATTATTGTTTGCTTAGTGATTTAAGTGGCATATTTTGGTGTAGCTATATAAGTGTCCTCTGTACTGGTATTGGGGAGGGTCAGGAGTGGTAGGATTTTCTCCTGTGAACAGGAATCTCTTTTCCCAACCAGGAGCTGAAAACTCAGAAATATCCCCCTTTTATCAGACCTTGCCTTCTAATGGGAAAAATGAGAAGTTGGGCATAATACAAATAGGTGATGCTTTGAAGCTCTCTCTTTGATTTTCAAAGTTCTAGAGTAAATTTCAAGTTCTTCCCTCTAACCCACATAAATGAAGTCATCTTTCCCTTATCATAGATCCTCCCAGCGCATCTCATGGGAAAAGTAATGGCCTTGAGACTATCTCGTCATCATTACACTTCTTGTTGTGTCTTAATGCTTAATGAATGTTAAGCTGAAAATGAATCCATGTGAAAAGGGGAATAGAAAATAAAGTTCAACCAATGAGGTAGCAGCCCAATGAAAGTCTTATCATTTTTATAGTTTATATTGTCAAGCAAAGTCCAGAAATTATCATTTTCTTAGAGATTATTTCTCTATTTCACATCCTTGCAAAATTAGCTAGACTTCTTTTAAATCCCGTTTTTACTTTATTAAAGTATTCCTTAAATATACAGTTTGGTAAGAAATTGGATATTTTGTCAACAAGATGTAAAATGACAGGCATCGTTTTCTTTTAAGCCCTCTTTCTTTCTGTCATTTCTTTACCGGTGTCACGGGAGGGAGAGGCGCTGTGCTCCTCTCCGGCAGACAACAGAGCTTTGCTGTCTTGTCTGGCAAGTTGGTTTCAGTCTTGCTGTCTGTCTTCGTTAGCTGGTTTTAGTTCTGCTTAGGTTAGTTGTAGCAAAAGTCCCCTTCTGCTGGGAGTCGAATGGTCCAATAAAGTAAATGAGTGGTTTCAGTTCAGGTCTTGGGTAGAGAGACACTACAGTTAGCTCTCTGGTTCCTGCAGTATTATTCCTAACTGACATGCCAAGGCTGAAGATTTCCATCTGGGTCAGATGTAGCACATTATAAAGGAACTTAGAGGATGTCACACTAAGAGATTTACTCTTTCCATGAGAGAGAGAGAAAGCACACACACATGCTGAATTGAGGGGACACAGCCCCCTTCCAGTATTAAAAAACTGTTTCCTTATAAACTATTTCAGTGTTATTCTGTTCCATTATATCCGCTGTGACATTTGTAAGTGGATGGAGATTTTCTGTTTATTGGCTTCCAATCAGATCTTAAGATACATTGTTTGAAAGTGGAGATTAGTTCTTCTTGCTCTATCAGCCCATTGGTAGGAGGGAACCTCTTTACACCTATTTCTGGGCCAGTTATTAATACATCTGTCATAATTTCAGTTATCTGCTTGGCATAATGTAGACAGTTCAATTTATTTGTTTTATCTTGGCTCTGAGTTATAGATTCCTATGTGATGATTCTTAAATCACAGAGTCTACATATAGAGTATATTGGAAAAATTGGTGATAATTTTTTCTTTTTTTTGATTGCAACTTACAATGAAAGTTTAACTATAGAATACTATCTATGTAGTAAAAAGAAAAATTTATTTACAGGGCAACAATGGAGAAACAGACATAGAGAGAAGACTTATGGACATGGGGAGAGGGGAGGAGAGGATGAAATGTATGGAAAGAGTAACGTGGGAACTTATATTACCATATGTAAAATAGATAGCCAAGGGGAATTTGCCCTCTGGCTCAGGAAACTCAACCAGGGGCTGTGTATCAACCTAGAAGGGTAAGACGGGGAGGGAGCTGGGAGGGAATTTCAAAAGGGAGGGGATATTTATATATTTACCTATGGCTGATTTATGTTGAGGTTTGACAGAAAACAGCAAAATTCTGTAAAGCAATTATCCTTTAAGAAAAAATAAATAAATTTTAAAAAACTGTTTAACATTTAATTCATTTATATTTGGCATTAGGCTTCCTGCCCCTCATCCATGTTTCTAGAGAATTTCAAGGACTGTTTCTAGCTCGTGGTCTCAACATTATTCTTGTAGCTTTCAATGTCTGGGCAGTGTGTCAGCTGTCGTGTTATGGAGGTTGTCTTTTGGCTTATTCATTGTACTAGAATTTTCTCATTTGAAATAAAGGCAAGGGATAGGAAATGAAAAGGTAGAATTTATTATCCAGCTTATTTCATGCTCATTGTATGCCTATTTAGACCATAACTCATTTTCTTTTTTTTTTCAATAAAATTTATTGAATTAAATTTACAAATTTCACCTCAAATGACAATGATTGACTAAATAGATTTCAGGCTCCAGTTTAGAAAAATGTAATAAACAATGATTTTCACTTGATGAACTCTCCATATGATGTTTGGTGGTAACTATCGCAATGGCACCCCACTCCAGTACTCTTGCCTGGAAAATCCCATGGATGGAGGAGCCTGGTGGGCTGCAGTCCATGGGGTCACTGAGAGTGGGACACAACTCAGTGACTTCCCTTTCACTTTTCACTTTCCTGCATTGGAGAAGGAAATGGCAATCCACTCCAGTGTTCTTGCCTGGAGAATCCCAGGAACGGGGGAGCCTGATAGATTGCCGTCTGTGGGGTCACACAGAGTCGGACACGACTGAAGCGACTTAGCAGCAGCATCAGTAGCATCGCAAACCAGGACAATAATGTTTAAGAAATAGGATAATAAATGAGCACGTACTGTATAGCACAGGTAACTCTGCTCACGGCTCTGTGGTGACCTAAATGGAAAGGAAATCCAAAAACAGGGGTATATGGATTCGTATCGCTGACTCACTTTGCTGTACAGCAGGAACTAATGTAACATTGTAAAGCAACTATATTCCAATCAATTAAACCAAAGAATTAATTAAAGCAAGAGAAACATGAAAGTAAAACTTTGGTGGGGAGGAGTGGGAGAGTTCAAAATGATTGAGGGGAAATAGAAGGACATGGTATTACAGTGCAATACTGGCAGCTGAGTGTACCTACCAGGTACCAATGTCATCCTGTTAATAGTTGCATCAGAAGTCGGCAACATGGATTATAAGTCGGCAACAACATTAATGTTGGATGAGTGCTTTACGTTTTCTATAATAATGTCCCTCTAGTGGAGTGTTATGTAACACACTGTAACATATCAAGCATATTCATACTGTTTGCCTTTATGATTGCAAAGTTTTGATATTTTGATACTGTGAGAAGTATGCATATACTTCCCTGTGCATACAAACAAACATAACCATCTTTGTTTTCTCCTATTTGCGGAGTGTTCCAGTAAAGCCTCATAGATTATGCAGTCCTGATTGAAGAAAATACTTGTGCATTTTCTTATTTTATGACTGATGTGAAAATGATGGATGTCAAGTGAGGGAGAAAGTAATGTTGAAATTATTTCTCTTTTTAAGTATGAGAGTGAAAGTGTTAGTTGCTCAGTCATGTTCAACTCTTTGCAACCCCATGATCTGTAGCCCATCAGGCTCCTCTGCCCATGGAATTCCCCAGGCAAGAATACTAGAGTGGGTTGCAATTTCTTTCTCCAGGGGATCTTCCCAACAAAGGGATCGAATTTGGTCTCCTGCACTGAAGGTGGATTCTTTACCTTCTGAGCCACCATTCAAGTATATATTCTTTCTGTTGATGTATGTCAGTCTGTAGTTAAGACAACCTTTTCATTATCTCCACATGATACTCTTTGCTATTCAGATAATTGATAAGCAAGTCAGAGTTAGTGTCATGAGACAGAAATAAATATACAATGTTCTAGAAAAATAATCAGGCTCATAAACTGATCTAGTAGTCAAGGAGCAGACAGTCATGTTTATAGGAAAGTCACATACACAAGGGAAAACCCAGTTATCATGTTATTTGTTAAAAGTTAAAAAGACTAACTCTGAGATGGTAAAAGGACCTGGTTGGGACTTGGATGGGTGGGTGGGAATATCGGATCTCCTGGAAGAGATGGATTTAGACCTTGGCACTGAAAGTCTAATTAGTTAAATTAACCTTTTTTAATGTTGATTATCTTTATGTGTTAATATCATGCATTATAAAAGACTGGAGTATAGCATTTCATGTATAGTACTGAATGGTGACGGTACTTGGTCACTTTTTAAAATGAGAACCCTAACAAATACCTGAAATATATTAATATTCTAAATGATATTATATTGAATCCAATACTGATGACTCCATTCCTTGACATCTATTTTAAAGTAATGAATATGTTAAAAAACACATGTATCTGTCAGGATCCAGAATAATACGGCTCCTACCAGAGTCCACTAGAAAGAATAAGATAGGGGAGACCAGTTATAATGATGTTAGAAGAGGTGAAAAGCCACATGGCAGAGGCAACCCAGACATTAGCATCTGTACGAACCCACTACTGCAACTAAGGCTGGAGGGATAAAGGAAAGGTGTGGTATTGCCAGAGTCCCTGGAGGCCACAGAGAGAGCGACCCACACTGTGAAAGCTAGAAAACAAGTGAGACAGCCATTGCTTGGAGTTACTTGTTAAAACAGACAGAGGGAAAGAGATACCTCCCCTTCTTTCTTCCCACTCTGCATTTCCCAGCTCCCACCAGTGCCTCTAACTTGAAGCCAGTTGCTGACAGAGCTGGGAAATGTAATTTGCAGGAACAGAGGGAGGAATGTCTCCAAGGACATATTACCATTACATGGCAATTCTGATTTTGGAGGTGGGGTCGGGGGATGGAATTGAGGTGAATTCAAAGCATTGATCTTGTGAGAGGGATTAAGTTTGCAGGATATTATCCAAAGCCTTATCATACTAGGTTTTCTTACTGGCATTGAATTAACTAAAAAAATTTTTTTAATCCTACTGGAAAATTTAGCTTGTATCTTTTCATCATAGTGTTATTGTT
The DNA here is from genome assembly GCA_006410875.1 of Neotragus pygmaeus. Classification (NCBI taxonomy): domain Eukaryota; kingdom Metazoa; phylum Chordata; class Mammalia; order Artiodactyla; family Bovidae; genus Neotragus; species Neotragus pygmaeus. The sequence goes on from SJYV01018031.1 coordinate 350,689, forward strand.
AGATGCTTTTGAAAATTCTCTACGAATGATCTTGTTGGTTAATTTTCAAATGTTAACATACTGTAAATGTCAGGAAGTATTTGGCCTTTTCTAATTAGAGCCAGTCTTTAAAACCCAAAACAACAGGTGACAGGCTCAATTGTTCCGATGCCAGTTAGTAGCTCTCACAAAAAATTATAGACACCTTCTCCCTTTCCATCTTTTGGAGATTTTAAGAATGGACTAGGAAAAGTTCAACTCCTCCTGGAATCAAGCAGTGTCTACAACTTGAAGATAATGATGTGGTTTCTTGGTTCTTTTGTGATTTTTGCTTTCTTGGAGGTTTGGGTATGTGGCAGAGTTTGTAATTTGTTTTTTGATTGGATGGCAATGTCAGTTTTGAAATGGCAGCATAATAATCAATTTGGAAAATTGAACATTAGCCATGTGTTATGTGCATTGAAAGTAATCTTTGTTAGCATGGGAGATGAGGCTGCAGTGAAAAACTTGATGTTGGTCTGTGTTAAAATTTTGTCACATCTGGAAGGCATTTGATGTATAAAATAACATAGGTTTGATACCATATAGGCCTAAGACATAAGGATGGGACATTATGCAGAAACTTGTTCTTTTCCATATTCTTTAGCTTAGAGATTTTTGAATCATAAGGAGTCCATTTGAATCTCCATTAAAGATAAACTGAGTAAAATGACAAAATGGAAGGAATTTTCAGCACATGGTCAAAAGCTCTGTGTTGTTATACTCCTGATTCCCTTCTTTAAATTGATTAAGCACGTGGGCATGCTCATCATTTTTTCTCATTTTCTAAGTAACCATAGTAATGAATATTGGATTCCATGGTAGACTGCTGTAATAGGCTTTTTATTATTCATGGTTAAATTTACCTGCATTTTTAGCTTTCCTCTTAAAAAGATCATTTGAAGTAATATTGCCCCATAAAATTATAACAAATCATATTTCTGTTGGGTTATAAACTTTTCAGAGTTCTTTCAAACATTATTCCACTTATTAGAATAGTTCTGACCTTGTCTTGAAAATAAGAAGGAAAATCATATTATTGGGTATTTTTTGGCTTTTATTTTATCAAAAAAATTTAATTACTTTCCTCTCATGCACAGTTTTCATTTGCAGGAGGAAGTACTCCTCATCTGTTTCCTCATTTTATCCTTTAAGAAAAATGTTAGTTCACATGATGGTATTATTTAAGCAGTTTTATTCCTGGTAAATTAACTTTTGTCTGAAAAGAAGGGGGTGTAAGTTCTTTGAACTACTTATCAAGGAACTGTTAGGACATTTAATACCATTATCTGCCACATCAGCAAGCTTCCTGTTTCATCAAGTGACTTCTCTGATTTTTCTTCCTCCAATATTATGATAAAGTTATTTTATAAACAAAAGTAGTATGAATGTCTGATGTACAAATCTGCTGTACCTTGGTAGAATGTATATCATCTTTGTCTTACTCTATTACTCTGCTAATTATTATGCACTTTTGATTAAACATATAAATTTATTTTTTTATGAATACATCATCATAGTCTTCAGAGCCATGATTTAATAACAAAGCAAGGATGACTTATTGATGACATACAACTAGTAGGGTATGTTAAAAAACCCCAGTAATTTCTTTTCTGTAAACTCGTGTAATGATTTAAATATAAACATTTTAATGATTGGGCAAATTATATTTTACCTTCAACAATGGAGAAGAAATCTGTTGAAGTGAAAATTTCTTTTTAAGAACATATGCCAGTGATAAAATGAGCATGGGAAAAAATAAGAATATGACTCTTTGGTCATTGACTGCATCATTTGCTTGTATTTGTGGGGAGTTTGCAGACACTAAAAAATACACTATATGTAGATAATAACCAAACAAGTAAAAATTATGATTGACGACTGCCAATTATAGTTTGAAAAAGATGAAAAGTATTTTAAGAACTTCCAGCCATCAAAATCCAGTTCACTGTAAAGAGTGGTCCTTTTTTCATCACATATTGATTGGACATCTACTGTATGCCAGGCAGTGAATACGGCTAATATAGATCTTGACCCCATGAATGTTATACTCCAACAGGAGACCTGAACACTAACACAGAATGTTATCTGTGTTGTTAGGGTTTTCAAGGGGAAGTATAGAGTGAAAACAGAGGACAACTTGCTAGGTGCTATTTTTGGAGTGGGAGGGGTGAGTATAGGAAATTAAACCTTAAAGTATATTTTAAAAATGCATTTCCGCACAAATATTTATGCATATTTTCACTGTGACTAAAGCTAAAAGCTCTTACCTGTTTTAAATTCAGCTTTAAGTGATTGGGCAAGATGCAAAGTGATTCAGGCATGAAGTGGTTTGCTGAGGGTCAAAGCACAGGTATTGGTGGTTACTGAGTAGAACCCAGGAGTCTGACTCTCCAAACAGTTGTGAGAGAACATATCCTGTTCCCTGAGAAGAAAGATTGCCAGCAAAATATTAGACAGTCTTATGTCTGGTTTTAATCTAGATAAACAATACTGTATTAAGTTTGAGAGAAATACAAGAAATGATATAGAGCTTCCCACGTGGCTCAGTAGTAAAGAATCCCCCTGCCAGTGCAGGAGATGCAGGAGGCGGGGATTCGATCCCTGGGTTGGGAAGACCCCCCGAGGAAGAAATGGGAACCCAATAGAGTATTCTTGCCTGGGAAATCCTACAGACAGAGGAGCCTGGCAGGCTACAGTCCATGGGGTCGGGCTACAGTCCATGGGGTCGCGAAGAGTCGGACACTACTTAGCAACTCAACAATAACAACAATAAGAAACGGTATAGCAGGGATGGGCCATATGTACCCAGAGTGTACTTAGGACTTAGGAGTAGGACTTAGAATAGCGCATAAAGACCCCAGGAAAAAAATAAAGCATATAATGAATTACTGTGCCAGGCAGAGTAACCAGTGCTGTTCAGGACACTGATGGTAAGAGCATTTGTTTTTTGCCCTGGTTTCCTTTTAAGAGAACTTTTCAGACCAATAGGATCACAAATGTTGTGTTTGGTTTATGTTGAAATTTTGCATTGATTTTTCAATTTGCCTCCACAATTATGCTCTTGAGTCTGATGACATTCTGGTTTTCATTTTCAGATTCATATTTCACCAGCATTCTCTTTGCACTACATACCTTGCTATAAAATGCAGGTTTCGTGGTTTCCAAGGGGGAAAAAAAAGTATATTACATAGTATAGCTGAAATCCACAATGTTTCCCAGATGGGAAAGACAGAACATTCATCTCATCTTTTCCTCCTGGATCTGGTGGGGTTTGGAAAGGGCTTCATTGTTTTCATGTGGCAGAGTGCATTGGCAAATTGTTTTCTAAAGTACGCAGTGGCGTGTTCTTCTAATATTATAAGATATGGGCAGCATTTATGAAAGATTATAAATCTTACAACTCTCCTCAGAAACTTAAAATACAGCTGGAAATGTTTTGCTTCCAACAAACATGCAATCTTCATAAAATTGGAAAAGAAATGTTTTGAATAAATAATGTTTTGGTTTATTTCTCTCTAGTGTGAGATCTATTTTTTTTAGTCAAAACCATGCCATAAAACTCCTCCTTTTTCTACACTAACACCCTTGCCTCTGTATTTATATTTTGCTGGTGCATCTATTTTTTTTTTTTTTTTTCAGTTTTAAAGTATGCCAGATTGCTTTTCCTTGTTTTTAAAGATAGAAAACTGGATTTCTCCCAGGGATTCTTTCCCTAACTAGGATGGTTTAAAACCGAAACAAGGATTGAGTNATTTTTTGCTGGTGCATCTTTTTTTTTTTTTTTTTTTTCAGTTTTAAAGTATGCCAGATTGCTTTTCCTTGTTTTTAAAGATAGAAAACTGGATTTCTCCCAGGGATTCTTTCCCTAACTAGGATGGTTTAAAACCGAAACAAGGATTGAGTCAGTTAATTAATTTAAATGAGATTACAAATCAAAAACATATTACACAATCTTGATTTAATTACTGCATTTTATTTACTTAATTGAAAACACACTGTAGAAAGTTAGCAATCTTGACAATGACCAGTATAGTATCTTTACATTCTATAAACTAAAGTCTTTGCAATCAAGAAGTTTAGATGATCCTGGTTGTGACCTTTGGTTCACTCAATCCCTGGATCAGTAGAGAGTCACTGAACTTAATCTTAGGCCAGAAAGGTCAGATACAATTATCCCTGCTTTCATTTGGGAGAGTTTGGTACTAGTTAATGAAGCAGTGCAAACCTCTGGTCTGACGTGTTGGCAGGTTTCATACTTCTTGGGCAGGGGTTGACCCATCTGCATTGGTGAAGAGTCTCCTGGCATGAATAGATACACTCTCAAATGGGCAGGTGATTTTTTTTCAGTGCCCTATATTTCCTGGCTAATCACTTGTGAACAAATTTTGGTCTTGAGCTCAAACAGATCCTTATTTTAATCCTTGAGATATGATGCTTTGAACCTAATCCTCCTGTTAAGCAAAAAGAGAAAGTAGCTCTTTAAAAGAAAGTTTAATAATAGAACTAGTGGAATGTGTAGGTTAAGAAATAGAGGGGATAGTACCTATCTACTCTCTTGTTGTATATTTTTCTTTGGTTAAATAAGTTACTTTATCTGTAAGGAGCCTCAGCATAACACATTTTTTTAATAGCAACGTTTTAAAAATCTCTGTGTTTTGCTACGTTGAAGATACATTTTAAAATCCATGTTAACCAATACAAAATGAAATCTGAAGGTATGGGTCTTCAGATGGAAAATAATATAGATTAAAATGCATGATTGAAAATATATAAAAAGCCTTGTATTCCAAGTGTTATTTTGAGTCTGCCAAAAGTACTGGGAGAGATTTAATTTCTCTGCCTGCTCAGTACTGAGTTTAGGGGAATGGATACAGACTCAGCAAAAATACGTCGATGGCTCCATTAACAAAGTGACAGAGTTAACGACCACTTCCCGTGGATGGCTGGTTACCCGAGTTTTGCAGGGAACTTGATGCCGTATCATGGAATGTCCTATTGAGAATGGACAGACTGAAGCCCAGAGGGAGAGTATGAGCATTTTGCTGCATGTTTCCATGCTTATGAGAGATAAGGAAGCACTTAGTTTTCCCAGGTTCTTTATGGTATTCTAATAACCATTTAAGAGCAGAAAATGGAAATATTGCAAAACTCTAGTTTTGTGCCATCCCTGTTGATGAAAGAGCCTTCCATGAAAACTGAAGCTATATAGATTTTTTTACTGTGCTGGTGAAAAAAATACAGCAAATTATGTACTTAGAATTTTGATTACACAAGCTAAGAAGAAATGCCAAGGAAATCAGTGCTCATAGAAAGTAAACTCCCGAGAAGGAGGCAGGACAGTTTACACAGGGATAGGGAGGTTTGTAGGAGAAGAATAGTATTCTCCTCCTTGTAAAAGATGGATGGGTTTTGTCTTACTTTGTGTTTTCTTGTTATAAAGTGCATGGATTTGTATCCCCTCCTTCAGGTTTCTGTTTGTTTCTTACATTGGCTTTTCTCTTGCTTAAGTTCTTCTTGGCATACTATATATGTAATTTATAAAAATATTCTATTTTAGCGTGTTGGTAGTTAATAATGTTTTGGAGAAAAAGGGGACTGTTCTAAGCCTTTAGAAAACTCTTGTGGGATTCTTTAGTTGACAATGGGCTATTTCTTTACCTTCTTAAAGCAGAGGAATATGACAAAGGGGCCCTTTATCACATGATGACTAATTTTAGTTCTAGCAGGAGGCTATCTGTAGGTTAACAGGTTACAGTGTGGATTTCATTTACTCTTCTGATATCCCTTGATATAAAAGCTATATTGTTAGACAGTCACAGAGTTTTAGAGCCAGGAGGGACCTGACAGAGTACCTTGTGCAACTGCTTCTTTGCACCAGAATGATTAGATATAAAATTAATGCCTCTCAAGTGTGGTTTTCTGTTGATACTCAAGTCATGGTGTCAGAGAGTAAAATGAGTTCCTAAAACAAGCGTCACCCTGGGGTAGAAAGGCAGCCTGTATAGAAAGATCATCAAAAGCTTCGTGGCTTCCTTCTTGCTTCCTGGAACCCCCCACAAACATCTCCTCCTCTTTGTAGGAGAAAGCCAAACATGAATTTCTGTCTCAAAATACTTCCTCTTATCTACCCCCTCCCATTTCCAAATATTTCTTCAAAAAGAAAGGGAGAACTAAGGCTTACAATAGGCTGGGAGACCCACCCTGGGAATTGTGTCTCTCTCCCCCTTTCTTGTTACAAAAGGTTTATCTGCTTGATTCTTCTTCTTTTTTTTTTTAATTGTGAATAATTTCTAAAGACTTTATTCTAAATTGAAGTATAATTGATTTACAGCTTTTTAGGTATACAGCAAAGTGATTCAGTTGTACATATACATATTCTTTCTCAGATTCTTTTCCATTGTAGATTATTATAATATGTGGAATATAGTTCTCTGTGCTATATAGTAGGTCCTTGTTGGTTATGTCTTTATAATAGAAGTGTGTATTTAATTCCAACTCCTAATTTATCTCTCCCCTACTCTTTCTCCCTTTGGTAATCATAACTTTGTTTTCTGTGTCTGTGAGTCTCTTTCTGCTTTGTAAATAATTTCATTTTCAGCATTTATTTTTAGATGTTTCTGCATTGAGGAAGCAGGCCTAGTTTTCCTTTTATTCTAGTCTTTCTTCTTTGTGCACCTCTGTAGTTTATAGGCAAATTGTTTTCTGTTCCTTTGACAAACACATCTGTGAGACAGTATAGCAAAGATTAGGGCCATGAAGCTAAGCAGGCAGTAGCCCTGCCTTCATATAGTTCAGAATCTGAAAGAATGACCTCAGCATGGAGGAATTTAGCGGGGAAAAAGACAGACAGCATGTGCAAAGACTCAGGGGCATCAAATGGAGGCGTGGCACACGCAGAACTGAAAGGCTGATGTATGACCCAGGTGTCAGTAGGGGACACTCAAAGTGCCTTGAATGGCATCCTAAAGTTTTTGAAGTTTTTTTCTTTTATGTATTGCGAATACATGTAAGAAATTTGGCAGGGAAGAAGCTTAAGCAGTTTTAGGTTTTAAAGAGATTACCTTGGTAGTAAAGAGGAATATGTATTAGGAAGATGTGAGATCTGTTCATTTTTCAAGACCCTGTTCCTGAGGTCACCTCCCTCTGATATATTTTATGACATGTCCTTACCTATGTCATCAGTTCAGCTCAGTTCAGTTCAGTGCTCAGTCGTGTCCAACTCTTTGCGACCCCATGAATCTCAGCAGGCCAGGCCTCCCTGTCCATCGCCAAATCCCGGAGTTCACTCAGACTCACGTCCATAGAGTCAGTGATGCCATCCAGCCATCTCATCCTCGGTCGTCCACTTCTCCTCCTGCCCCCAATCCTTCCCAGCATCAGAGTCTTTTCCAGTGAGTCAACTCTTCGCATGAAGTGGCCAAAGTATCGGAGTTTCAGCTTCAGTATCATTCCCTCCAAAGAAATCCCAGGGCTGATCTCCTTCAGAAGGGACTAGTTGGATCTCCTTGCAGTCCAAGGGATTCTCAAGAGTCTTCTTCAACACCACAGTTCAAAAGCATCAATTCTTCGGTGCTCAGCCTTCTTCACAGTCCAACTCTCACATCCATACATGACCACAGGAAAAACCATAGCTTTGACTAGACGGACCTTAGTCGGCAAAGTAATGTCTCTGCTTTTGAATATGCTATCTAGATTGGTCATAACTTTTCTTCCAAGGAGTGAGCATCTTTTAATTTCATGGCTGCAAATAGGAAGAACCAATTATTTCCTCTTGATATAAACTCACTTTTAGCTCCTATCCTGGAGGGCATGGCAATCCACTCTAGTGTTCTTGCCTGGAAAATCCCCATGGACAGACGAGCCTGGCAGGCTACAAAGAGTCAGACACGGCTGAGCAGCTGAGCACGGCACAGCACATAGCTCTTTATCATAGTGTGCATTAAAAAAAAAATTGTTCATTTCTGTCTTAGCAACCTCTGAACTTCTAGAATGTGTAGAGTGTATAACCTTTTTGAAACAATATTTTAAGGGTCAATAATGAAAATTAAATGGAAACTTAATACATATTATGGAAAACTCATTATGTTCCAAACATTAGTAACTGGAATACAGAAGGTATTCCATAAACCTTATTGATTCTCATTTAATTGATGCTTACATGAATGACCTTCAAAAATATCTTTCACAGTTGAGATGATCCAAGCACGTCAGATAACTGAGTTCATCCCCTTCCACCTATCCCCACTGTCCGCCTCCCCCAAGAAAGTTATTACTCAGTAACAACATTTAACAGGTTATTATTTATTTATCTTGTATATTTAACAAACATTTTGTTGGACTTCCAGCAGATTATCAGTAGAACACTAGAATTTCCTTTGTTTAGCAATGAGAATCCAAGCTAAATATATTTAAAGCTGGCTTCTTTCTAAAGCATCAGTTAGTGTATGGACATCAGTGAGAGTAATAATTGTTTACAATTTCAGTTAGAAGAAACGTGTAGGGATTTTAAGGATTTTTAAATTTTTGAAGAAGGTTGTGAATATATTGGTAAATGATGGGGGAGGAGGGAAATTAGGGGGATGTAAAGTTCCCAGAAATCTTTAATTGAGTGAAATGTCATTTGGCTTTGCCTGATTATGAGATTGCTTCATAACCACTCAAGAGGCAGGGTGTCTTAATGGATAGCCCATGTAGAGAACTCATGTTTTAATAGTTGCCATGTAACTTTGGACAAGTCATTTAGATCACTTAAGTATCCCAGGATTTTCCACAAAATTGAGTCATTAGAGAAACTTGGTTACTTCCTAGGTGAGGCTTAGATAGTAGAAGAACATGAAAGTTTGGCTGTTTTTTAAAAGGAGTGGATACAAGGATTGAAGGAAAGTTAGTAAGTGTCATGTGTAGATAAGAACCTTTCTTAGTTCTGAAATCTTTAATTTGGGAGAAGATAAATTGATTGCTTAAAAAGCATTAATTTAGAAAAGGCTTCATTAGCTGTTCTTTTTCTTAGAAGAAATACATTGTGTTTAATTCACACTTTTAAGACACAAAGATTGAGTAGTATATAAATACAAAATATATTTCAGTCCTATATTCTGTTAAGTCAGAAAGAGACAAAGAAGTGTAAAAGATATAGGTTGAGATCAAGGAAGAGAAAACAAAATATGAAAGGAATGGTAAGACTGGTTTGAGTCTGCTGCCTTCAAGAGCCCTTTCCCTCTCTTTTTCTTCATGGCATCAATATCTCAAGACTCAGGGTGCTGGTCAGTTCACAGTCCCCATCCTGAGCGCCCTTCTTCTTCAAAGACTTCAGTCTTCCAGAAGGTAATTTTCACTCCTGACTTTTGAGCACGACAGCTCCCTGAGAGCCTCGAAATGACAGCAGTGCCTTCCCCCTTTTTGGGAGAATGGGACCAAAGTATTTACAGAGGAATTCAAGAGGCACACACTTTCTCATCTTCAGTTAATTCAACACAGACAATTTTAGATGCTTACACTGGGATGGACAGNCCTGAGAGCCTCGAAATGACAGCAGTGCCTTCCCCCTTTTTGGGAGAATGGGACCAAGGTATTTACAGAGGAATTCAAGAGGCACACACTTTCTCATCTTCAGTTAATTCAACACAGACAATTTTAGATGCTTACACTGGGATGGACAGATTTAGTCATATCCCTTTTCTCCCTTTCTTCCTGAAAATCCATTAAAAAACATTCGTCATTTTTTGAATGTGTCCTTTTTATGTTTAATAATATCTTTTACATAATTAATTGTGTAAGACCAGTACTTAATGCTTATATAATAAAATCTTTGCAGTGATTCTGTAAATTAGGTAGTATGATAGTTACAGATGAAGACCCTACGTGTTAGGTAATAAGATCACGCTGCTACTGAGGGACAGAGCTGGGATTCACTATAATACGTGAAGTGTGGGTACACACACATTCGCACACACAACTTGAACAAATGTCGGAAGCAGTTAAAGAAAGCCTTTGGGTATGGAGTAATTTGACCTAGGTGGTGGATTGGAAGGGTTTTAGATGTGGTCTGAGTAATTCTTTCTCTGAAGTTAACCACAATAACAGTTCATTTTTGGTTTCTCTGCCAACTGCAACTCCCTGGCTGCTTCCTTTTCCAGCAGTTGGAATTAAGTGACCACCGATATGAGGTGACATAAGAGTTAAGAATAGATTAGAGTTAGAGTTTACTGTTGGAGAAGTAAGTGTTCTCCTGCTCACTCCTTGAAGGGGCCTCCTCTGTGTTTTGGGGATCCCACTTATGCTATTTTACTTCATGAGAAGGCACGGACATTGGAATATGAGGGAAAAATCCGTCATTGTGTGTCAGTAAATGCCAGATTATTTTAGAAAGTGGCATTGTTAAAAGCAAGTATATGATTCAAATTTAGGGTCTACTTCAGCTTTCTGTCAAATGTTTGTGGGGTTTTTCTTTTTTTAGAAATTTCTTTTTTTTTTTTTTCAGTTGAAGAAGCTGTTGTCTGCAGTTGTTGCAAATAGGGGAAAAGGGTAATATACAGCAGAAACAAATAGAGTTTTCCATTGTGGTAACAGGGTATTACGGTAACAGGGTATGTCATTGTTCTAATGGAATACTTTCTTAGGAGTGGAAGAGACCTTAATTCTTTACTGGTCCAAACTTCAGCAACAAGATGTTGGGAAAGAGTTTTGTGTTCTGTTTTGAGACTGGTTTAGCTAAACCTGCTGAGGCTCACCTGGAGTATACAGCTCCTGTACCCTGCAGATAGACAGCCTTAATCTGCCTCCCATTGTGTTGTCACGAAGATGGCATTAACCTCCTTGAGGAATGAATACCTAGACTTTCATAAATGTGAAGAGTTCTACTTTATGAAGTAGACTTCTGTAAATGTGAAGTAGCTTTATTAAACATAAAACATGGGGAGTCCCTGGTCAATGGGTACACCATGTAAGTAGAAACTTCTCAAAATGTTAGTCACTTGAGAAATTAAGCTGGAACGTAGTATCAATTCTGAGGGACATTTGTCAGAGGAACTCGAGGCAGAAATAGCTGAGGCTATAGCAAAATCATATAATTTATCTTTTTTTTTTTTAAATGTAGCTATCATACTCTATGCCTGGAAAGTAGCCAACATTGTACCATTTTTTACGGGCAGAAAGAAAGAGAAAGATTGATCTCCTAAGTTAGAAGTCACTGAGTCTTGCCTGAAAACCAGAAAAACTAATAGAATTCATGGGAGATGAGACAAACCTTTTGAAGAAAATCTTATTCTCTTTGACTGTCTGGAGATGACTCTAGCCAGAATTCAGACTGCAGGAGTAGTCCTTAACTGGTTTCGTTTCCATTTGGGAAAATTAGAAATAAATTGAAAGATAATGTGGGAATCATTAAAAATATTTACGAAGATTTTATAAAAAGTGTTCTAGGGCAAAAAAAGAAAAAGGAGGGAGAAGAAAAAGAAAAAAGGCAAGGATATGGGAAGAAGGGAAACAGTTCTGATTTCAGCATTAAATCTAGTTAGCAGGCATGAGGCAAAGGGCAGAAATAAATAACCAACTGTTATACAAAAGGAAGTCAAAATAATGTCCTTGCATTTAATAGTAGAAGCAGCAATTGCAGTATGTTAATAACTTCAATGGACGAGCAGAGTAGCCCTGCTGAAAAACACCAGCGTAAGATGTTTCTGCTTAAATAAGACTGGATCCCTGTCTTAGGTGTAATGGCCAGGTTTGGGGAAAGAGACTTTTGTCTGTGGCCACCTGTCACATTTGTTGAAATTCACTATCAAGTTCAAAATTGCCTTTCCTAGGCAAGCAAAGAAAGCTTGCTGAATCTGAGCCATCCAGCCCAGTGCATTCACAGCCGTGAACAGCACATTGAGGAAGACACAAAAGGAATCTCTGCCTCTGCTTAGGAGCATGCAATTTAGTTGGGGAGACAAAACTAAATGCTAGAACCAATAAAAGAAGATTACAAAGCAACTTACAAGTAAGTGTATAATAATACGGCACAAATGACACAGATAAATGCAGGGGGGGGCATAGAGGAAAGAGGAGTGAGCCAAACACAACAGTGTCAGATTAGTTAGGAAGGCATGTTTCCTAACAGTACTGTAGCTTCTATGGTGCTTTCTCTATCATTGATGAGGAATAACGTGGGATAGGAAATTCAGATGTTCCGCATTGATCTCTTTCTCCTTATCTGCTGAGTCTGTCTGTCCATCACAGATGGAAATTAAATTGATCCAACAATTTACTCTCCACAAAGCCATGTTGGTTTCTACCTAGTAATTTATGCTTTTCTTGGTGTTTGCAAATCGATTGCTATTATGGGATGCAGTCAAATCTGGGCCTGGATCCAGTAGGTTGGGGGATTATTGGAGTGGATATGTATGTATGCACGTGAAATCCTGGAAAAATGGACTCTAGTTTCTGTGTATTTTTGCTCATTGGATAAAAACACTTTCAGGTTTTTTAAAAAAACATGTTTAACTGCACTCAAATTGCATCTTTAGGGAATGTGTCTAATTTGTTTCATATTGTTCCTGACAGGCCCAGCCTTCAAATCCCCTTCGGTGGCATTGTTGCCAGACCTTTTGTTTTAAAAAAGCCTTTCCTTACCCCATGAATATTATAGATCTCTACATTTTTTTTCCTATCAACAAAGAAATAAATATATATATACATGTATCTACAGATTTTCATCTAGTTTAATAAATAAAATATTGCTGCTGAAAGGCTTAGGAAAGTATACTTTATTTAAACACTTGACTTCATTGTTCTGCCTTAAAAAATTTTTTTTAAGTCCTGAGGATTGTGAAATTCTTTCAAAACAAATTAAAAAGAAAACATTTTCTGTGATTTCTTTACAGATTCTGGACAATCAGGAAGTCCAAGCCACAATGATCCTGCCAAGAATCCTCCAGGTAAATATGTGTTCCAGGACGTTTGCAATCTGACATTGTTGGAGAACAAAGGTACCACTGTATAGATAAACACCCCTTAATTGGTCAGCTGCCTATTTTGTTCTGGAGGGCAGGTATGATCGGGACAAGATGTGATTCTATTCAGACCCTTCACGGTGGCAAATACCTCCACATTGGCGTCATCAGTATGTACCTAATCACTAATGTTTTACTTTTTGTTGGTGTTTCTTTGAAAATGAATATGCATGTATCTTATACTTAGTTGTGTATCCTTCAGGTGCTAAAAGGCACTGCTGTTTGAAAATCCAAAAAGCCTTCTTTCTTTTAAAATGCACAAGAAAAAGTAAAAAATTTAATACTCTTATTATAATTTATCAAATCTCATTACTTTAAAAGGTGGGCTCTGGTGGCAGATGATTATGTCTTCATGAGGGATTTTTGCAAATAAGTTTTCATTCCATAAGGTTCTTAATAGAATTCCCAGAATCAGGAAATAATGAAAATCAGGCTTTTCCTTTCATGTAATGTATGCCCAATACTCTCTTGGTTTTCAGAAGTTGTTTCAGCTCTAAAACTGGCTTTTATAAGAAATCATACTGTCTTTATGATTTTGTCTTTCCTAAGTTTGAAGACATAGAATTTTGATGTTGATTTAAGAGTAGTATATTTTCTGATGAAGTAAAAATAAAAACTAGTGCAAAGAAGAATTTCTAAAATTTTAATCTTATATTTTTAATTGTACTTCTGACTTTAGTAAAAGAATGCTCTAAGAATAACGTAACGAAAACAAAAGCAAAAAAATAAAATAAAATTCAAATCAATCACATATACTCTCCACATCCCAGAAGGATCTCATGTGTCTTTTCATTGAAAATAAACCCCAGATTTATAAAAGGTAATGATAAAAGTTTCCACAGGTCGACCCAGTTTTAGGTCCTTAATTGCTTGATCTTTCTATAACAATACTTTGCTAATGTGAAGTTGAAATACCTGAAAAATCCTCAAAACTACAAGGAAATATGTCAGAACAGTCTTGCTTTAAAATGATATTAGAAAGATATAGCAAGTAAATACATAAATAACGATGCAAAGTCAATACATTTTTTCTTCTTGAAAGACTGAAGGCAGGATTCTTCCTTGCCTATATTTTGTTCTTTATTTTTATCTTAGGAAAAATTTTTTCACCAACATATTAACTTCTTCTGTATTGTACAGGATCATATTTTATGACAAAAGTAGGATATCCTTCAAAGATAAAAAATCTCTAGTTATAGATTAAAATGTATACTAAATTGATTTTTCTTTACTTTCATCAAAATCACTTAATATGACTACAAATTGCTAACAAAACATTCAAAACCTGAAAGGATTTAAATGTAATTTCCAGTTAAATTGATTATTTTATTTTCTGTGTGGATCAAACCACAAAGGTGAATTATTTAGAATATACTAAACTTTGTCAGAAATTTTCTAAAGTTGAGAAAACTTATCAGCTTGCAGTGTCTTCAACTTTATTAAAATTTCTTCTTTTTAGTTGACTAACATTTCCTCTGTGTAGCATGATAACCAAAAGTGAATTGTATCCAAACATTTTTTAAAGCCTTCATTACTCATTTTACAAAGAACTGGGAAGGGGGGAAACCTTTACTAGAAAAAGTTGATAGGTATTGTAAGTCAGACTAAACAAAGGATATGTTCTTTGCATTTGAATGACAGCTTGGTTTGAAATTAATAAAGCTGTTATTGTTTGAAATGCATTTCTGAACATGTACAGAAAGAATCATGCTCACTTAAAAGTGTTCTGTGCTTGAGCTGAATGAATAATCTCAGAATAGTTATGCAATGACAGAATTTGAGTTTTCAGTATTTGTTGAGAAGCTTGCTTAAATTTTTCCTTTACTACATTCAATGTAACAGTTATTAATGTATCTGTTTCCATATAATATGACTAACAGAAACAATCAAGATGAAATGTCTCTGTTTTTATTTCCTATTAAATTTTCATTTGAAATCAACCTTTTGAGAACTATGTCTTAAGACTGGAATGTTGTCCTTCTATGATTAGTTGAATACTGTGTACATGTAAAGTATACACTGGTTACCAGTTTTTTCAGAGATAGAATATAATAAAACATATAAAATATCAAAATTAAGTGGAATAAAATTAGAATTTTCTTTGATGATTCAGAAGCATTCCATCATTTTAACTTGCTTTGTATATCATTATATTTTGGTCTAATAGTAGAGATTATGAAGGAATTCTGTTTGATAAAAGTAAGAGTTTGTTCTGTAATACCTTTAAATAAATCAAGCCATTAGGAATATTAAATAGTTTCTAATCGGAAATGTGAAAAAATCATAACTTATTAAGATTATTGTTTTGCAATCAATAGGGATAAATTATTATTATAAGCTCTTTTCATAAATATAAGCCTGTTTGGTATTTTTAGAGCATAATTTATCTCTAGGAGCCTCTGTTCAGCTGTTTTCTGGCGTTGGCTGAAGTGTGAAATCTCCGAAGTTCACATTTAGTATAAGAAGAAGGGTCCATATCTTTATGGCCAAATTCAATTTACTCCCATATGCAATGAAACCATCAGATCACTTTGCTGTTTGTATTGTTGTAACAAAGAGAAAGTAAACTTTTCAAAAAGATTGCCTTGAGTGGGAGCACTGTCTTGTCACTGCTAGTTTTCCACTGGGAGTGAGCAACCTCTGGACATTGCCACCTTCTTCTTCTGTGTTTATTGCATAACAGCTTGGGAAGAGACAAAAATTCAGGATCTTTTCAAGGCAACGTCTCTTTGAAATCTGTTTCCCTCTGTTGACATGAAGGTGGAAATCACATCCAATCCTCCAAGTACAGGTGCATGAGTCTCCCACAAATGGGGCATCCCTCTGGCTTGGATTTTCTCCAGCATCAGACATGACTCTCTGTCATGGAGGCACTTCCTTGCTGATTCAGAAGAACTTCTGAAATGTGACCTTGAAGCTCTTTACACTGTAATATGAAGTCTACAGAGGCTTTTAGTTTTTAAAACTAAAACTAGTGTTTAGTGTTGCCTTCTTGAGATTCGTATTTAGTAAGCAAACTATTCACAGGTATTTGAACAAAAGCTATACATTTTGGGGGAGGAAGAATATTTGATACTTACTATTTTTATATGCATTTAAATAGTTTTTTTATTGAGAAAAAATAGAGATGTTTTATCTTGATTGTTTCTGTTTCTTTTTAAATAATAAAATAATATTTTATTTAAAAGTACAAATAATGTGTTATTTAATGTTATTTATGTCAAATAATTTGTCATCTTATATCCTTTCTGGATAAAAATGGAACTAAAGAAATACCTGAATAAGTTAAATAGTCTTAGTAGTATTTCCTTATACTATTAATGTCTTGTGATTTAGTGTTTTGTGTTTATCCTTTGTTACATAGTGGAGATGGGCACCATAATCTTCTCTGGGATAAGGTGCCCCAAAAGTCTGACTTCGTCCAAGGACATGACAATATTATTTTGGTTAAGAAACAGTAGACTACTTCATTTTTTGTATGATTCACATTTTTCTTATTTATTTTGGGGTCAAAGATGCTTCTTTTTGAACAGTAAATTAATCCCTTCTAAGCAATAGAATTACAAGAGTCCTATCTTAACTATAGAAAACTATAGACAACAACTGTTGTGGACCCAAAGAGAATAAACCATTAAGTAAGGAACTTAGACACAGACCTAACTTTATTTTGAATGATTAAAACCCCCACTTTCATTTTGAGAAGGTGTGTGATTGGATTATATTCTTTTGAAATGAACTTTGATGGGCTGTATTATTTTGTGTCTCTATATTCCCTGGGCTATGAACTTTTAGAGTTCCCAATCTCAGTCTCTTGCCCAGGCCTGGGGTAGTTGCTTTCCAAGAAAAACAAGACAGTCTCAAAGTAGGATTTTGCCCCTCAGTCAGCAGGAAGTGGATGCCTCATTTTGGAGTTCAGGAAGAGTGTAGGTTTGTGAGGAGTTGTCTCTTGGAAATATAACAAGGAAACATTGAATCCTAGGACACTTTTTGCAAATTCTATACTGAGAGCTTATGAAGCATTCTAAGTATCACTAACCAGAGCTTTCTTACCTAGAATGACATGGACTTATCCTACTTTTCTTTTTTGCAAAATTTGTCAGATGCTTGTATTGTTTTGTGAGGTGCTTTTGCATGTAGTTTGGCAATATCTCTGGCAACTATTAAGATCATATATTGGGTAAATGTCAAATAGTTTGTCATTTTATATCCTTTCTGGAATAAAAATGGAACTAAATAAATAATTGAATAAGTTAAATAAAGTGTATCTATTAACTAACAATGTGCTTATCTTGCATTTAAGACATTATTTTATGTTTATATAAATTCTATATTTGAGAGATCATACAATATTTGCCTTTCTCTAAATATTTCATTTTAGCATAATACCCTCAAGTGCACCCATGTTGTCCCAAATGGCAGGATTTTGTTCTTTTTATGGCTGAATAATATGCTATTCCATGTGTGTACCACATACATATCACAATTTCTTTATTCATTTACCCATCAATGGACACTGAGGTTGTTTTTGTATCTTGTTTATTGTAAATAATGCTGCAATGAACATGGGAGTGTCTGGTTTTTTAATTTGTGTTTTCATTTTCTCAGACGTAGAGTCAGTGGATCATATCATAATTCTGTTTTTAATTTTTTAAGTGACTTCCATTCTCTTTTCCTTAGTGGCTGCCCTAATTTACATTCCCACCTTTTTCTCCATATCCTCTCCAACACTTGTCTTCCCTTTTTGATAACAGCCCTTCTAACAAGTTCAAGGTGATATCTCATTGTGGTTTGGATTTGCATTTCCCTGGTGACTAATGATATAGAGCATATTTTTATGTATCTGTGTATATCTCCTTTGTAAAACACCTATTGAGGATTTTTGCCCATTTTTAAATCAGCTTTTTTGATTCTTTTGCTATTGAGTTGCATGACGTGTTTCTATATTTTAGATATTATACCCTTATCTGATATATTCTTTATAAATAATTTCCCCCATTCAGTAGGTTGCTTTTCATTCTGTTGATGGTTTCCTTCGTTTGGCAGAGCTTTTTAGTTTGATGTCGTCCCACTTGTTTATTCTTCTTTTGTTGTTGTTGCTTTTGGTGTCAGATTTTAAAATCACTACNTATAAATAATTTCCCCCATTCAGTAGGTTGCTTTTCATTCTGTTGATGGTTTCCTTCGTTTGGCAGAGCTTTTTAGTTTGATGTCGTCCCACTTGTTTATTCTTCTTTTGTTGTTGTTGCTTTTGGTGTCAGATTTTAAAATCACTACCAGGGTCAACATCAAGGAGTTTACTGTGTTTATTCTAGAAGTCTTATGGTTTCAGGTTTTACATTCAGAACTTTAATCCATTGAGTTAGTTTTTGAGTACAATCAGATAGTGGTCTAGTTTCATTCTTTAGCATCTGGCTGTCCAAAATTTCCAGTACCGTTTATTAAAGAGACTGTCCTTTACCCATTGTATATTCTTGGCTCCTGTATTAAAAATTCAGTTCCATTCAGTTCAGTAGCTCAGTCGCGTCTGACTCTTTGTGAACCCATGGACTGCAGCATGCCAGGCCTCTCTGTCCATCACCAGCTCCTGGAGTTTACTCAAACTCACGTCCATTGAGTCGGTGATGCCATCTAACCATCTCATCCTCTTTCATCCCCTTCTCCCACCTTCAGTCTTTCCGAGCATTAGAGTCTTTTCAAATGAGTCAGTTCATTGCATCAGGTGGCCAAAGTATTGGAGTTTGAGCTTAAGCATTAGTCCTTCCAATGAATATTCAAGACTCATTTCCTTTAGGATTGACTGGTTTGATCTCCTTTAGTCCAAGAGACTCTCAAGAATCTTTTCCAACACCACAGTTCAAAAGCATCAATTCTTTGGTGCTCAGCTTTCTTTATGGTCCAACTCTCACATCCATACGTGACTACTGGAGAAACCATAGCTTTGACTAGATGAACGTGTGTTGGCAAAGTAATGTCTCTGCTTTTTAATATGCTGTCTAGGTTGGTCATAACTTTTCTTCCAAGAAGCAAACATCTTTTAATTGCATGGCTGCAGTCACCATCTGCAGTGATTTTGGAGCCTCCAAAATAAAATCTGTCACTGTTTCCATTGCTTCCCCATCTATTTGCTATGAAGTGATGGGACCGGATGTTTACTCCTTGGAAGGAAAATTATGACCAACCTAGATAGCATATTGAAAAGCAAAGATATTACTTTGCCAACAAAGGTCCGTCTAGTCAAGGCTATGGTTTTTCCAGTGGTCATGTATGGATATGAGAGTTGGACTGTGAAGAAAGCTGAGCACTGAAGAATTGATGCTTTTGAACTGTGGTGTTGGAGAAGACTCTTGAGAGCCCCTTGGACTGCAAGGAGACCTTACCAGTCAATTCTAAAGGAGATAAGTCCTAGGTGTTCATTGGAAGGACTGATGCTGAAGCCAGAACTCCAATACTTTGGCCACCTCATGTGAGAGTTGACTCATTGGAAAGGACCCTGATGATGGGAGGGATTGGGAGCAGGAGGAGAAGGGGACGACAGAGGATGAGATGGCTGGATGGCGTCACCGACTCAATGGATATGAGTTTGGCTAAACTCTGGGAGTAGGTGATGGACAGGGAGGTCTGATGTACCATGATTCATAGGATCGCAAGGAGTCAGACAAGACTGAGTGACTGAACTGAACTGAACTGATGGGACCGGATGCTACCATCTTAGTTTTCTGAATGTTGAGTTTTAAGCCAAATTTTCCACTCTCTTTCACTTTCATCAAGAGGCTTTTTAGTTCTTCTTCACTTTCTGCCATAAGGGTGGTGTTATCTGCATATCTGAGGTTATTGATATTTCTCTCAGCAATCTTGATTCCAGCTTGTGCTTCATCCAGCCCAGCGTTTCTCATGATGTACTCTGCATATAAGTTACGTAAGCAGAGTGACAATATACAGCCTTGACATACTCCTTCTCCTATTTGGAACCAGTCTGTTGTTCCATGTCCACCTCTAACTGTTGCTTCCTGACCTGCATACAGATTTCTCAGGTGGCAAGTCAGGTGGTCCTGTATTCCCATCTCTTTCAGAATTTTCTACAGTTTGTTGTGATCCACACAATCAAAAGCTTTGGCATAGTCAATAAAGCAAAATTAGATATTTTTCTGGAACTCTCTTGCATTTTCCATGATCTGACGGATGTTGGCAATTTGAACTCTGATTCCACTGCCTTTTCAAAATCCAGCTTGAACATCTGGAAGTTCACGGTTCTGAAATACACGGTTCAGGTATTGCTGAAGCCTGGCTTGGAGAATTTTGAGCATTACTTTACTAGTGTGTGAGATGAGTGCAATTGTGCGCTAGTTTGAGCCTTCTTTGATATTGCCTTTCATTGGGATTGGAATGAAAACTGACCTTTTCCAGTCCTGTGGCCACTGCTGAGTTTTCCAAATTTGGTGGCATATTGAGTGCAGCACTTTCACAGCATCATCTTTCAGGATTTGAAATAGCTCAACTGGAATTCCATCATCTCCACTAGCTTTGTTCATAGTGATGCTTTCTAAGGCCCACTTGACTTCACATTCTAAGATGTCTGGCTCTAGTTGAGTGATCACACCATCATGATTATCTTGGTCATGAAGATCTTTTTTGTACAGTTCTTCTGTGTATTCTTGCCACCTCTTCTTAATATCTTCTGCATCTTAGGTCCATACCATTTCTGTCCTTTATTGAGCCCATCTTTGTGTGAAATGTTCCCTTAGTATCTCTAATTTTCTTGAAGAGATCTTTAGTCTTTCCTATTCTGTTGTTTTCTTCTATTTCTTTGCATTGATCAGTGAGGAAGGCTTTCTTATCTCTCCTTGCTATTCTTTGGAACTCTACATTCAGATGGTTATATCTTTCCTTTTCTCCTTTACTTTTCACTTCTCTTCTTTTCACAGCTGTTTGCAAGGCCTCCCCAGACAGCCATTTTGCTTTTTTACATTTCTTTTCCATGGGGTTGGTCTTGATCCCTGTCTCCTGTGCATTGTCATGAACCTCTGTCCACATTTCTTCAGGCACTCTGTCTATCAGATCTAATCCCTTGAATCTATTTGTCACTTCCACTGTATCATCATAAGGGATTTGATTTAGGTCATATATGAATGGTCTAGTTGCTTTCCCTGCTTTCTTCCATTTCAGTCTGAATTTGTCAGTGAGGAATTCATGATCTGAGCCACAGTCAGTTCCTGGTCTTCTTTTTACTGACTGTATAGAGCTTCTCCATCTTTACTGTAAAGAATATAATCAGTCTGATTTCGGTGTTGACCATCTGGTGATGTCCATGTGTAGAGTCTTCTCTTGTGTTGTTGGAAAAGGATGTGTGCTATGACCCGTGCGTTCATTTGGCAAAACTCTGTTAGCCTTTGCCCTGCTTCATCCTGCTTCATTGGAATACCCAAGGCCACATTTTCCTATTACTCCAGGTATTTTTTGACTTCCTACTTTTGCATTCCAGTCCCCTAGAGTGAAAAGGACATCTTTTTTGGGTGTTAGTTCTAAAAGGTCTTGTAGGTCTTCATAGAACCGTTCAACTTCAGTTTCTTTCAGCATTACTGGTTGGGGCAATGACTTGGATTACTGTGATATGGAATGGTTTGCCTTGGAAATGAATAGAGATCATTCTCTCATTTTTGAGATTGCATCCAAGTGCTGGATTTTGGACTCCTTTTGTTGGCTATGATGGCTACTCCGTTTCTTCTAAGGGATTCCTCCCCACAGTAGTAGATATAATGGTCATCTGAGTTAAATTCACCCACTCCAGTCCATTTTAGTTTGCTGATTCCTAGAATGTCGACGTTCACTCTTGCCATCTCTTGTTTGACTGGTTCCAATTTGCCTTGATTCATGGACATAACATTCCAGGTTCCTATGCGATATTGTTCTTGACAGCCATGGGCTTTACTTCCATCATGAGTCACATCCACAATTGTGTGTTTTTGTTGCTTTGGTTCCAGCTTGTCATTCTTTCTCCAGTAGCATATTGAGCACCTAGCAACCTAGGGAATTCATCTTTCAGTGTGCTATCTTTTTGCCTTTTCATACTGTTAAAAATAATGGATCATGTATGTTCAAGTTTATTTCTGGGCTCTCTATTCTGTTCCACTGATCTATACGTCTGTGTTATGCCAATACCACACTCTTTTAATTACTATAGCTTTGTAATACAGTTTGAAATCAGGGTGAGATGACCCTTGGTTTGTTCTTTGTTCTCTAGACTGCTTTGACTATTTGGAATTTCTTTTCTTCCAGTGAAATTTTATAACTGCTTGTCCTATTTTTGTGAAAAATGCCATTGAAATTTTGCTAGGGATGGCATTGAATGTATATATTGCTTTGGGTGTTGTGAACATTTCAATACATTAATTATTATAATCCCTGAGCACAGTGCATCTTACCATTAATGTGTGTCTTCTTCAGTTTAATTAATGTTTTTAGTTTTCAATATAGAGTTCTTTCAATTCTTCTGTTAAATCTATTCCTAGATATTTTATTCTTTTTGATGTATTTACAAATGTGATTGTTTTCTTATTTCTTAATTTCTTTTTCTGGTAATTATTAATATATATAGAAATGCAACAATTCTTTGAGTATTAGTTTTATGTCCTGTAACTTTACTGAATCCATTTATTAGTTCTAATAGTTTTCTGATTGGGTTTTAGGGTTTTCAGTATAAAATCTTATGCTGTCTGTAAATAGTACCAGTTTTGCTTCTTCCTTTCCTATTTAGATGCCTTTTATTTCTTTTCTCTTCTTCTTTTTCTAATTGCTCTGGCAAGGACTTCCCATACTATGATGAATAAAACTGGAGTCAGTGGGGATCCTTGTCTAGTTCATAAACTTAGAGGAAAAAATTTCAGCTTTTCCACTGAGTGTGATATTAGCTGCAGGTTTATCATATGTGGCCTTTATTATGTTGCGGTACATTTTCTCTGTATGCACTTTGTTGAGAATTTTTATCATGAATGGATGTTGAATTTTGTCAGATACCTTTTTTGCATCTGTAGAGATGACACAATAATTTTTATCCTTCGTTTTGTGATGTAGGGTATTACATTGACTGATTTGCGGTTATTGAATGATCCTTGTATCACCTGAATTAATCTGACTTGATTATGGTGTATAATTTTAATGTGACATTGAGTTTGTTTTGCTCATATTTTGTTAAGGGTTTTTTCATCTATGTACATGAGGGATACTGTGTATAATTTTTTATTGTTGTAATGACATCTTCTTCTACTTTTGTTACCATGGTATTACTAACCTCATGAGTTTGTACATACTTTTGATTTTTGGATAGAGTTGGAGAAGGATTGTATTGATTCTTTTTTGAACTCTTGGTAGGTTAACTGCATTCAGGTGGGAATAGCTGATCATGATAGATTTGGTTTTCTACAGACTCTATTCTGGCGTCTTGATTGGGCACTGCCAAAGAAAGTCAATTGTGATTTGGGGCTGTACTTGAAATCTACATCTGTAAAGTTTTCTACTGTTCATCTAGGTCTGCATGCACATGGCAGATGCTAGGTAGACCGTGTGTCTTGCACCTCATCACCTTGTACCTCAACGCTGGCTGTTTGTTTGGAGAAGGAAATGGCAACCCACTCCAGTGTTCTTGCCTGGAAAATCCCAAGGACAGTGGAGCCTGGTGGGCTGCCGTCTGTAGGGTCGCACAGAGTCAGACACGGGTGAAGTGACTTAGCAGCAGCAGCAGCAGTGTCGATTTGCAGGAAGGGCAGGATAGTTCTACCTGTCCTTATTTTCCAATCTAGATTCTTGTAGACATCTCCTGACAAAGGTACTTAATGATTGCTCTATTGGAAATTTCTAAACAATAAAATACATATCCAAAANCACCTCATCACCTTGTACCTCAACGCTGGCTGTTTGTTTGGAGAAGGAAATGGCAACCCACTCCAGTGTTCTTGCCTGGAAAATCCCAAGGACAGTGGAGCCTGGTGGGCTGCCGTCTGTAGGGTCGCACAGAGTCAGACACGGGTGAAGTGACTTAGCAGCAGCAGCAGCAGTGTCGATTTGCAGGAAGGGCAGGATAGTTCTACCTGTCCTTATTTTCCAATCTAGATTCTTGTAGACATCTCCTGACAAAGGTACTTAATGATTGCTCTATTGGAAATTTCTAAACAATAAAATATATATCCAAAAAAATTTCACTGAAGTGGTCTAGTCCTGAACTTTTATTTTTTGAGAGGTTTTGGATTACTGATTAAATATTCTTACTAGTAATTGGTCTGTTCAGAATTTCTGTTTCATCATGATTCACTCTTGGTAGGTTGTATGTTTCTAGGAATTTATCCATTTCTTCTAAGTTGTTCGTTCCATAGAGTATAATTGTTCACTGTGATCTCCTATGATACTTTGTATTTGCGTGATATCACTTGTAATATCTCTTCTTAAATTTCTGACTTTATTTAGGGCATGTATCTTTTTTTTTCCCCTTGGTCATTCTAGATAAAGGTTTGTCAATTTTGTTGAACTTTTAAAGAACTAGCTCTTAATTTTATTGGTATTTTCTATTGTCATTTTACTTTCTATTCATTTATACCTGTTCTAGTCTTTTTTTTTCTTCCTTCTACTAACTTTGGGCTTCATTTGTTGTTTTTTCTAGTTCCTTGAGGTATGTATTTAGGTTGTTTATTTTAGATTTTCATTATTTCTTGAGTTAGATATTTGTCACAATAACTTTCCTCTTAGAATTGCTTTTGTTGCAGCCCATAAAGTTTGGTGTGCTTTATTTGTCTCAAGGTATTTTTTCTTGTTTGGTTTTTCCTTTGGTCCACAGTAGTATCTATTGACTATAATAATAGCTAGTTTTGCATTTAAAATTTTTTTAAATCAAACAGTTTTTGAGGTTCATCTCTCCCCTGCTCAACTTTATTGATACTGAGATTGAAATTGCCAAAGGGTTGTCATGAAACTAATGAAACCAACCAAATAATTATGAAGAAAAATAGCATCTGAAATTGTACTTATCATNCCTCTCAGCCACCTCCCCTGACCTCAGGTGAGGGGTGCCTTCTCTCGGCCGCATGCCCTGACGTCGGATGTGGGGTAGCATAAATGTAATTCCAAACTTCAGCTCTTGACAATATGCAACAGACTATAAATACAGCCTTTGTATTCATAAAAGTATAAGTAGAAAGAAAGTAAAAGAGTTGGTTAACTGTAGTAAGACCTCACATTATAGGTAAACCAGCTTTTAAGTAATTTGAAAATGAGGTGTATGGGATTCAGTGTGAAAATCAAAGGATTTTTTTCCTAACAGGTTTTGTTTCAGAGGAGTTTTTCTTCTTTATCCTTTAACTCTTTGAAGGCGTCACATTCAGTAAATTTCTTAAATGTTCAAACTTAGGGCAGAACTCAAGAGCAGAGCACGGTGGATGGGAAATGTGTTTTATTAGCAGATTAATTTTAGAAGGTCTGGAAGGACACATAGTCGTTAGCTGCTGATTCTAACAGTTTGCATTATGGGTGTGTGCATGCTTGCTCAGTCACTTCAGTCATGTCTGACTGTGTGCAGCCCTATGGCCTGTAGCCTGCCAGGGTCTTCTGTCAGTGGGATTCTCCAGGCAAGAATACTGGGGGTCTTGCCATGCCCGCCTCCAGGGGATCTTCCACACCCAGGGTTCGAACCCATGTCACTTATGTCTCTTAAATTTGCAGGTGTGTGCCTTACCTCTTGTGCCACTGGGGAAGCCCAAGCATTATGGGTACTCTTGTATCACCCACTCCTCAAAAGTTGATCCACATAGCAGTTGGCTCCATGCCTAGCCCCTGCAATAGGTTTGGTCTGATTACCTGTAATATTAATTTTGGAGGAAAAAGACAATTTAGAAATATTTTAAGAGAACATGAAATCAGATTTATCTATATTGTCCCAATTATCTGCCCTGTTAGTTCTACTTGAGTGCTACCTGGTTGCTGATTTAAAATTTAATTATTACGTTCCAGGAGACAGGGTGTGGATGGATTAAGCTCTATATGAGTAGAGACAGCCATTTGTCCTGCACCATTCCACACCAAGAACAATAAACAGCCTTGAGAGCTATTTATAGGTAGATTTTTAGCCTCGGATATTTAATGGACGTCTGTTTTGTACATGGCACTAGACTGGATGCTGTGGAAGATTCAGAAGTGATATACATATGAACCTTGCTCTCTCAAAAGTTTCTGTCCATAAGTACATACAATATTTTACACATATTGTGAAAACTTAGTATCACTTAGTGCTACAACTCGTGTGTTATGGAGTTTGAAGTTATGAGTTGCTATTTCCAGCCATTTTAAGGAGTGTATTCCCTGGTGGCTCAGATGTTAAAGAATCCAACTGCAATACAGGAGACCTTGGTCGGATCCCTGGGTTGGAAAGATCTCCTGGAGAAGGGAATGGCTACCTCAAGCATTCTTGTCTGGCAAATTCCATGGTCAGAGGAGCCTGGCAGACTACAGTCCATGCAGTCGCAGAGTCAGACACTTTTCTGAAGTGTGTCTGTTATTTCAGAGTGGAAATAACAGTTAATGGAATTACAAATTTCCCCTAGATCAAGGCTCCAAGCTTTATAGTGATCACAAGGGCCATGAGGGGCATGACTAGATCAGCCCACTTCTCTGTAACTCAGCACAGTCAATCACACTCATGCCAGTTGTAAGCATTAAATGGGAGAGCTTATCTGGCAAGTAGCAGGTGCTTGGTGAAAGGTAAAAGGGAGGACTTTTTCATCCTACTTTCTCTCCAGCTGTGTTTATCAAGAAGACTTTCTGCAGGAAGTATCATTTGATGTGAATCCCAATAAAAATGTGTTAAATTGTTAGACTCTACTCCCCTAAAGACTTCAGATGACATAAAGTTACAGATCAAGATAAGATGCATAACAATAGAATATTATAGATTATATCAAAGAGACAAACGTAACATATTTTCAAGTCTCAAGGTGGAATAGAAGTATGGTTTTATGATAGTTTTTTCCTTAAGCCTTTTGGCATGACAGGAAATGTGGAATGAAATTTTGTTACATAGTTTTTCATAGTGAGTTGAGAAAGGGTACAAATGTATCTTTTGAGATTGCTCTCCCACTGGCAACAATTTGTATCTTAGTCTCTCATATTCACTTGTATAAATATTTCCCTACTTGCCTTTACATACAAGCTACCAGCTTTCTCCATTGAAGATTTTCTCTATCCTTTACTCTTCCTGGTCCTCTCAGTATAACTTCCTTATTCTGTTAACTCCTTTCTGGAAACCTATTTCTTTAAAAAAAATTAGGTCTTTTAGTCCTCATTCAGACAACCCTTTCAACCAAGTGACCCATCTTGCTCTTCTTTTTCATGACATAATGTAAAAGATTAAAATTTCTACTTACCTTCTCCTACAATTGGACTTCTGTCCCTACTTGAAATGATTCTCATTAAATTCACTTTTTATGACCTGAATCCAGTGTGGTTCCTTTCCATTCTATTCCTGTTTCCGTATTATTGAACATTTGATTTAATTGATGATATGCTACTGCAAAATTTTTCCCTTGGTTTAATTTTTTAAAAAGTTTGAGTTCACCAAGAACACTTAACATGTGTTCTGCCCTCTTAAGAAATTTTAAGTGATTCTAGAAACAGTATTGTAAAACACATGTCTAGAGTGTGTTCATCTTAACTGAAACTTTTTGCCTGTTGATTAGTAACTCCCTATTTCCTCTTTGCCTAGCCCCTAGCAACCACCATTCCATTCTNTCTTTTGAGATTGCTCTCCCACTGGCAACAATTTGTATCTTAGTCTCTCATATTCACTTGTATAAATATTTCCCTACTTGCCTTTACATACAAGCTACCAGCTTTCTCCATTGAAGATTTTCTCTATCCTTTACTCTTCCTGGTCCTCTCAGTATAACTTCCTTATTCTGTTAACTCCTTTCTGGAAACCTATTTCTTTAAAAAAAATTAGGTCTTTTAGTCCTCATTCAGACAACCCTTTCAACCAAGTGACCCATCTTGCTCTTCTTTTTCATGACATAATGTAAAAGATTAAAATTTCTACTTACCTTCTCCTACAATTGGACTTCTGTCCCTACTTGAAATGATTCTCATTAAATTCACTTTTTATGACCTGAATCCAGTGTGGTTCCTTTCCATTCTATTCCTGTTTCCGTATTATTGAACATTTGATTTAATTGATGATATGCTACTGCAAAATTTTTCCCTTGGTTTAATTTTTTAAAAAGTTTGAGTTCACCAAGAACACTTAACATGTGTTCTGCCCTCTTAAGAAATTTTAAGTGATTCTAGAAACAGTATTGTAAAACACATGTCTAGAGTGTGTTCATCTTAACTGAAACTTTTTGCCTGTTGATTAGTAACTCCCTATTTCCTCTTTGCCTAGCCCCTAGCAACGACTATTCCATTCTGATTCTATGACGCTGGCTAGTGTAGTCTCCTCATTAGGTGTTTTTCTGTGACTAGTTTATTTTACTTAGCATCACGTCTTCAGGGTTCATTCATGTTGTTGCATACTGCAAAATTTCGTTGTTTGTCTTTTTTTTTTTTTTAAGGTTAAACAGTATTTGCTGTATGTATATAACATATGGACTTCCCTTGTAGCTAAGTTGGTAAAGTGTCTGCCTGCAAGGCAGGAGACCCAGGTTTGATTCCTGGATCGGGAAGATCCCTTGAAGAGGGAAATGGCAACCCACTCCCGTATTCTTGTCTGGAGAATACCATGGACAGAGGAGCCTGGCAGTCTACAGTCTATGGGGTCTCAAGAGTGGGACATGACTGAGTGACTAGCCAGACCTGGGATTGCTAGATTATATGGTAATTCTGCTTTGAATTTTTTGAGGAATACTCACATTCTGTTTCATAATGGCTGTACCGTTTTGCATTCACCAGTGTGCAAAGGTTACAGTTTCTCCACGTTCTCCACTGCACTTACTATCATTTTTATTTTTTGATAATGTGTGTGCTTAGTTGCTCAGTCGTGTCCTACTCTTTGCAACCCCATGGACTGTAGCCCGCCAGGCTCCTCTGTCCATGGGATTCTCCAGGCAAGAATACTGGAGAGGGTTGTCATGCCTTCCTCCAGGGGATCTTCCCAACCCAGGGGTTGAACCCAGGTCTCCTGCAATGCAGATTCTTTACCATCTGAGCCACCATCCTGATGAATGTGAATTGAGATCTTATTTTAATTTGGATTTGGAATTCACAACATTTAGTGATATTAAGCCTTTTTTTGTATGCCTATTGGGCATTTGTATATCTTCTTTGAATAAAATGCTATTCAAGTCCTTAGCCCATTTTAAATAAGTTTATTAGTTTTTTTTTTTCTTTGTTTTGCTATTATGCTGTGTGTGAGTTAGCTGTTCAGTTGTGTCTGACTCTTTTGCGACCCTGTGGACTATACCTGCCATACCTGTTCATGGGATTCTTCAGTTAAGAATACTGGAGTGGATAGCCGTTCCCTTCTGGGGATCTTCACTACCCAGGGATTGAGCCCAGGTCTCCTTCATTGCAGACAGGTTCTTTACTGTCTGAGCCATCAAGGAAGGCCTAGTCTTTGTTTTGTTTTGCTATTCCGCTGTAGGAGTTCCTTATATATTTTGGAGATTAACCCTTTCTCAGATCTATGGTTTGTAATTGTTTTCTCTGATTCTGTAGGCTGCCTTTTCGCTACGGTTTCCTATGCTGTGCAGAAGTCTTTTAGTTTGATACAGTGTCGTTTGTTTATTTTTTGCTTTTGTTGCCTGTGCTCCTGAAAACAGGGCCTTTTCCTGGTAATCCAGGAACCATAATGTTTTCTTTTAGTTACTGATTAACAGATTTCTGTCTTTAGTTCTCTGTTTTCAATCCCCCTGTGACTTTTAAGTTTCTTCACCTTTCATTATTCTTAGATACATGCCTTTGGAACATGTCTCTTTCCTAATGTTTTAAGTGCCCAGCTTCTTGTTGGACATTTCGGACTTTGGGGGCCCTGTGTCCCTTGGGTAACAACTCCAAAGTTCAATTCCTTTCCTTTCCTGCCAGACTTTATCTCCACAAGGGCCACTAGAATCTCCCCAGACACCCTTGGCTAGACTTGTCCCTAAGTTCTCTCTCAGGATCCTTTCTCATCCTCTGCGCATCCATTTGCTCCTTATATACTCATATTCCAGGTCATGACTTTAAATGCTGTAAATGCAAGTATATCAGATTCCTTTCCTTTCCCTTTCATCCACGTGATTTGCCCTTTCTCTTCCAGGACTGCCATATCCACCCTAGGAATTCTTGTTCATCCTTTGTGTCCTCACCCTTCCATGTGTCTTCTTGGATTGTCCCAGGCAGAGTGGGGCTTCTCTACCTGTATTATGATTGTTGCTTTATGTTTTATCTATATTTGTTTATACCCCCGTGAAACTGCTAACATTTTTAAATGACTAATTTAATACTCATTAATAATTCAGTGTATTTATTTGTTTGACGCATGCTTGGAAACATGACTCCAAATAACAGGTTGTTGGTGCTTATGCATGCATAGTCCAATTCTCTATGTATGAAAACAGTGCGGAGAGGTTAAGTGATTTGCCCAAGGTCCCAATTAGTTATTGGCAAATTAAACTAACTCATTTTTTTCATAGGTCAAAACCTTAAATCAGTAGCAGTTCCACTGCATTATTGGCACCTTTGTCCTTGCCTCTCTTTCCTTACCCCCGATGGATAATACAGTTTACTGTGGTACACTGCTTTGTGAATGATGAGATCAGTTTGGCCTTGACTAAGCTTGGTCTAAGTATTGGTGAATGTGCCATGAAGAGGAAGACAGGAGAAATCTTTGTATTGAGATGACTTGGCAGGACAGTCTGGGCCCCCTGGCATTCACAGAGAGAACCACTCTTGAGTCTCTGGTGGCTGTTTCAACAGCTGCAGCTGCCAAGACAAAGAGCAGGGGGCAGGTGGTAAGGAAATGATGGAGGGGACTCTTGAGTAATCCTTGCCTCGGTGGGGTGAGCTTGGGGAGAGATGTCAGCTGACCTTCTGAGGTGTGGGATCGGAGCATTGGTGAAGGAGGAGGCTTCATTGCCAGGTTAGTACCGCTGCCGGACCTCAGCACCTCCGTTGTGTTTTCCCGTCCCTCTTTTGAAGTTCATGTGTTTTACCTTTGTATAGGTCGGAGACCCACTTGGTACACAGTCACAACTGTGATTTAAACCTAAAAACTACTTGCCTTTCACAAAGCTGTGACAGAAAGAACTAGTTCTTGGGCTATGGTTAATTATTCAAGCTTTTGTTTTTTTCCGAGCTCCTCACTTTATAATTGCATAGATTGATCTTGTGGTATATGAAACAACATCATCATAAGGTAACATAGAGTCCAAGTGAAACTATATTGATGTAGGCACTTAATTTATGTACCTCCTGGGTGGCATTCGTGGTAAAGAACATGGCTGCCAGTGCAAGAGCCCATAAGAGATGCAGGTTCAGTTCCTGGGTTGGGACGATCTGTTGGAGGAGGACATGGTAACCCACTACAGTATTCTTGCCTGGAGAATCCCATGGACAGAGGAGCCTGGTGGGCTATGGTCCATAGGGTTGCAAAGAGTTGGGCATGACTAAAGTGACTTAGCTTGCATGCATGCACTTACTTTATACTGCACCTATTTCCAGAAAACTTTGAAGAGGCTTTGCACCTAAATAAGTTGCAGTTTGTCAAACTTTGGAGAGCATGTTTCACTTTCTTTGCTGAGTGTCTAGGTTCCCCTGGCAGGGCTGGAGTCCCTGTGTGAAAAGCAGTCCCCCTCCTGACTCACCTAGGTTAGGCTGTGGCTCAGCCTTCTGCCCCTAGCAGTTTGTTGATGGACCTTTCACTCAGGAATCTCAGGTTCCTTTTATTATACAGTGACTGCCTGCATCTGAAGTTTCCTCTCAATTTAAATTCTTTTCCCTCTCTGTATTTACAAGGTTGGCTTTTACAGCATATGGCTACAATTTAATAATGCAAAGCATTTTCCTCCTCACAGCTGGAAAGCTGAGATTGTTCAGTATCATAGAGAGAGTGGACTTGCTCCAGGCTAGTT
This sequence comes from Neotragus pygmaeus, assembly GCA_006410875.1. Taxonomy (NCBI): domain Eukaryota; kingdom Metazoa; phylum Chordata; class Mammalia; order Artiodactyla; family Bovidae; genus Neotragus; species Neotragus pygmaeus. The sequence continues at coordinate 382,778 of SJYV01018031.1, forward strand.
AAAATCACTGAACTCTGCAGAAGCTAAGCTTGCTGCATGGATCGTCCTATACAAAGGCACCCAAGGGACCCCAACTAGCATATGAGAGCATCATGCTTGGAAAAGGGATCAATTCTGTATTTTGCAAGCAGAATAAAATACTAAGTGTGTGTGTGTGTGTGTGTGTGTATGTGTATAGGTATATATGTATGTATATACACATATACCAGAGAAGGCAATGGCACCCCACTCCAGTACTCTTGCCTGGCAAATCCCACGGACGGAGGAGACTGGTAGGCTGCAGCCCATGGGGTCACAAAGAGTCAGACACGACTGAGCGATTTCACTTTCACTTTTCACTTTCATGCATTGGAGAAGGAAATGGCAACCCCCTCCAGTGTTCTTGCCTGGAGAATCCCAGGGACAGGGGAGCCTGGTGGGCTGCTGTCTATGGGGTCGCACAGAGTTGGACATGACTGAAGCAACTTAGCAGCAGCAGCAGCATACACATATACACACCCCTAGATTTTCATCTGTTTCTGCCTCATAAGATTGAAGAATGTGTTTTCAAGTTATTAGGCAAATCAACCAAAACCTCATTTCTTTTTCTGTAACTATCAAAAAGTATCAAGGTATCAAGTAGCTTAAGCAAATACTTTTGTATGGTAATTTGACTCTTATTGGCTTTTATTGGGTTGTCCAAAAAATTCATTTGGGCTTTTCCATACGTTGTNTCTGTTTCTGCCTCATAAGATTGAAGAATGTGTTTTCAAGTTATTAGGCAAATCAACCAAAACCTCATTTCTTTTTCTGTAACTATCAAAAAGTATCAAGGTATCAAGTAGCTTAAGCAAATACTTTTGTATGGTAATTTGACTCTTATTGGCTTTTATTGGGTTGTCCAAAAAATTCATTTGGGCTTTTCCATACGTTGTCACAGAAAAACTTGAGCAAACTTTTTGGCCAACCCAATACATAATATCATTAGTGGTTGACGAATTTAACACAAAAATTAGGTTTTGTTTTTCAAAGCTGTTATTAATCTTTTGGGATCTTTTAACTTGTGTGCTGGTCTTCGGGGACCTTGCACTGTTTCATTTTCTTTTATGTAGAATTTGGGACACATTGCTGTTTGCACTGAGATATTTCCAACTCTTGATTCTAATAGATACAGCCCCTTCCTCACCCCTACTCCTTACCTGAGCACATGTATTTCCCCAATGCATTCAGGAGAAAGAGCACAGAAAAACCACTTGACCTTCAGATTTGATCTTATCATTAAAATCATCACATATACTTGTTAATGACATGAAATAAGCAATGGTATGATATTTATTTAAAAATATATACATCATAGGTTCCACAGATATGATGTGTCTGGAATAGAAAAATCCATAAAGACAGGGGTTTAGAGGTATTGAGGAAAATGGGCACATAACTGATAATGGGTATCATGTTTTCTTTTAAGGTGATGAAAATGATTTGGAATTAGATATACTCTGAAGATACGGCAAACTACTAAATTGTATACTTTAAAAGGGTATGTGAATTATATCTAAGTAAAGCTGCAGTTTTTATGTCTTTTTTAAGTATTTAAGAGCCATTAGGAGAAAAAGGTCTAGAACTCAAAGCTATGATAGAGACTTGGGTAGGGGGGTGTGTTGTAATCTGGGGGTTAGGGATCTCAGGAAATCCAGGAAGAGAGGCCCCAGGAAAGTCTAGCACAGGAAGTCACATGGCAAATGGTATGAGATATGCATTTCTCTGAGCTTCATTCTGTCTCAGTAGAGCCCCTTACTCGGGTGAGGTACAGAGGTCGCTGGCACGTGCCAGTGATGAGTGGCATGATGTACTGGCTCCACTGTTTATTCTGTGGCACTTTTGTAGGTATAGCAGCTTTTTAGTTTCAAAGTTTAGTATTTTGGATTGCAGTCATTTTCTGAAATGAATTCTTTCAAACTGAACAATGTTTTCTAAATAAGTAAGCAAGGAATAAATGATCCTCTTTATAAGAACATAATAAAGTAGTCTGCTCGTTGTTGGTCACTCGCCAAGTTGTGTCCAGCTCTTTACGACCCCAAGGACTGCAACATGCGAGGTTTCCCTGTCCCTCACCATCTCCTGGAGTTTTCCCAAGTTCATGTCCTTTGCATCGGTGATGCCATTGAACCATCTCATCCTCTGTTACTGTCTTCTCCTTCAGCCTTCAATCTTTTCCAGCATTAGGGGTCTTTTCCAATGAGTCACTTGTTCGCATCAGGTGGCCAAAGTATTGGAGCTTCAGCTTCAGCATCGGTCCTTCCAAAGAGTATTCAGGGTTGATTTCCCTTAAGATTGACTTGTTTGATCTCCTTGCTGTCAAAGGAACTCTCAAGAGTTTTCTCCAGCACCATCGTTCGAAAGCATCAATTCTTCGGCACTCTGCCTTCTTTATGGTCCAGCTCCCACAACTGTATGTGAATACTAAAAAGATCATAGGCTTGACTATACGGACTTCTGTCGGCAAAGTGATGTCTTTGTTTTTTTTAAACATACTATCTAAGTTTGTCATAGCTTTCCTGCCAGTGTCTTCTGATTTCATGGCTGCAGTCACCATCCGCAGTGAGTTTAAAGCCCAAGAAGAGGAAATCTGTCACTGCTTCCACCATTTCCCCTTCTATTTGCCACAAAGTGATGGGGCCAGGTGCCATGATGTTAGTTTTTTTAATCCTAAGTTTTGAGCCGACTTTTTCACTCCCTTTCTTCACCCTCATCAAGAGGTTCTTTAATTCCTCTTTGCTTTCTGTCATTAGAGCAGTATCATTTGTATATCTGAGGTTGTTGCTCTTTCTCTTGGCAATCTTGATTTCAGCTTGTAATTCATCCAGCCCAGCAATTCTCATGATATACTCTGCATGGAAGTTAAATAAACAGGGTGACAATAAACAGCCTTGTCATGCCCCTTTCTCAATCCTGAAGCAGTCAGTTGTTCCATACAAACTTCTAACTGTTGCTTCTTGACCTGCATACAAGTTTCTCAGGAAACAGGTAAGATGGCCTGGTATTTCCATCTCTTTAAGAGTTTTCCACAGTTTGTTATGATCCACATAGTCAAAGGCTTTAGGATAGTCGGTGAAACAAAGATAGATGTTTTTCTGGAATTCCCGTGCTTTCTCTATGATCGAGCAAATGTTGGTAATTTGATCTCTGGTTCCTCTGCCTTTTCTAAACCCAGCTTGGACATCTGTAAATTCTCAGTTCATGTAATGCTGAAGCCTGGAATGCAGGATTTTGAGCATAACCTTACCAGCATGGGAAATGAGTGCAATTGTCTGGTGATTTGAACATTCTTTAGTACTGCCCTTTTTGGAAATTGAGATGAGGATTGACCTTTACCAGTCCTGTGGCCACTGCTGAGTTTCCCAAATTTGCTGACATATTAGCAGATAGCATTCTGCTATTTTATATTTAATATGCCCCTAGTTGACATCTGGAAATAACCCATTGCTTTGCCTAGTGTTGACTGGTGAACAGTGGACTATCCATGAATTTTTGAGAGAGCATGTAGAAAGAGAAGCAGAGAGAAGAGGAAAGACCATTGATGGGGTTACTCTTATAACAGATGAGGAAGGCAAAATGTTTTTTTAAGTTCTGAATTTTAATGTGTTATTTTAGGAAATACTGACACTCTGTCCTTTTAACTAGAGCACCTAGATTTTTAAAATAATTTTCTTAATCTCTGTAACTGGTATTTTTGCCTTGGGTCTTAGTCCCTGTGATACATTTTGTAATGAGCCCTGGTGCTCTCCAGAATGTGAGCATCTAATTCTTTCTTTCTCCTCCCCTGTCTGTGTTAAAGGTTCCCACTCTAGGCTAAACCTGTCCTTTCCACGGCATCTGATGCAGCCCATAATGGTGTGTCCTCTGCTCGCCCTTCCACTGCCCACGTGGACCTTGCACCCAGCCTTTGCATTCACCATGTGCCTCTCCTTTGTCTTTGTCATGGTTTTCTGCCTGTACTCCCTTGATGCTTCACCAGTGAAACTTCTCCAGACACTCTCTGCGGTACCGTTTACAATAACGACATCTTTATCACAGTGTACTTGTCTTTTTCACTTAGTAGATTCTGAACACTTTCAAGTGAAGACTGTATTTGTATTTGTCAACCCAGTATCTAAGGCAGTGCCTGGCCAGAGACAGTGTTCAGCAGTGTTCAAGATTTAGGAGTAGAGGCTTAGACCAACAATAGGTTAAATACATTTTAACCTGTTCTTGAGGTTACATTCCCCAGAATCTAACCTAAGTCAGGAGAAGCAGAATGTTTCATAGAGACAGTCTTGGTGAGCTTCTTCTGCCCTGGAGGTAAACTACGTGCTAGACATGACTGACGGACGGACAGATGTTCTGAACTCCTAACTTGTGTAGCATGTCTAATGGTAAGTTTTGTAGGGATGTATCAGACAGAGAATTGTAGTGCTCTAATATCATTTCTGATTCAAGATACCAGTCTCAGATGGATCCAGTTTTTCTCTTCTCCCAAACTAATGAACTGTAGCGAAGGTCTATTTGCTCTTTCACGCTTTTGTTTGGTATAAATATCAAAATGTTCCTAGAGTTTATATGATCATGAATGTGTAAGCAGGTAAGGTAGCTTTCTAGAAGTTGTGAAAATTGCAGGACTAATGGGAGTCATTATCTTCAAAAATTCCTGACTACTTGACTATTCTTTATTCATTTGTGATTCTTTTGGAAATATTGCTTTCTAAAAATTTCAACCCCATTGTTTATAGATTAAAGAGGTAATTTATTTATGTTTTATTAAGGTATAATTGACATATAATAAATTGCATATCTACCAATTATAAAATATATATATATATAATTGAAGAGAATAAATACTTATCAAATATACAAAGCCATGTATTTATGTGTGTGTTTCTGCTCTATCTCATTGATCTATCTTTTACCAATACCAAATGTTTTCTTGATTTCTGTAAATTTATAGTAAGATTTTAAAATTATCTTTATGTCCTCTGGAGAAGGCAATGGCACCCTACTCCAGTACTCTTGTCTGGAAAATCCCATGGATGGAGGAGCCTCGTAGACTGCAGTCCATGGGGTCGCTAAGAGTTGGACACGACTGAGCTATTTCCCTTTCACTTTTCACTTTCATGTACTGGAGAAGAGAATGGCAACCCATTCCAGTGTTCTTGCCTGGAGAATCCCAGGGACGGGGAAGCCTGGTGGGCTTCCATCTATGGGGTCGCTTTATAGTAAAGGTTCATTAGATGAAGGACCAGCAGTCACTAGAAATTGATTAGATTTGGAAATTCTACTGTTACTCACATTACTACTGCTGTTACAAATAATCGTGTATTAAACCCTAAACACTTCATATATACTTCCTTACTTAATAGTCACTTCAAATCTGTGAGTTCAGCATTACTATCATTATTCCCATTTCACAAATGAGACTTGGAGATGGGGGGTGGGGAGTAGAGAATCTAAGTATTTATTCAGAGTCAGTGGTGGATTCATGTCGATGTATGGCAAAGCCAATAGAGTATTGTAAAGTAAAGTAAAAAAAATAAAAATAAAAAACCCTGAAAATTTAACTGAACTGAAATAGAGTTTAAAGTGCCAGAGCCTGGCATATAAAAAAATGGTAGCCACTGTTGTATTATCATCATCATTATTATCGTTATTATTATTCCTTATTTATATTAAGTAGTTTAATCAAATTTATCCAGCTAGTAAATGATAACAAAAGAATCCACATTCAGTTATATTAATTCTACAGCCCTCCATCTCAATCTAAAAACTGTATGCATTTTTTGAAGCACAACCCTAAATTTGAATACCCTGTAAGTAAAAAGTAAACAACCAACTATGTCCTTGGAGAAAATACTGAAGAACAAGGGAAAGGGTTTGTCATTAAGATCCAGAAGAACATGTCTTTAAAAATGAAGAACTAGAAAAAAATTTCAGAGAAACATTTTCTTAGAAAAGGGGCTTACATAAAATGAACAGATGAAAGAAGAGCTTCAGTGAACAGAACACCATGTGAGTTCATTCACCATTGCAACGAAAAGAAAAAAATACTTAGGAATATATCTACCTAAAGAAATTAAGACATATGTATAGAAAACTATAAAACACTGGTGAAAGAAATCAAAGAGGATACCAATAGATGGAGAAATATACCATGTTCATGGATTGGAAGAATCAATATAGTGAAAATGAGTATACTACCCAAAGCAAACTATAGATTCAATGCAATACCTATCAAGCTACCAACAGTATTTTTCACAGAGCTGGAATAAATAATTTCACAATTTGTATGGAAATACANGGGAGAGGGAAAGGGTGGGATGATTTGGGAGAATGGCATTGAAACATGTATAATATCATATAAGAAACACCAGTCCAGGTTCGATGCAGATATAGGACTCTTGGGGCTGGTGCACTGGGATGACCCAGAAGGGTGGTATGGAGAGGGATATGGGAGAAGGGTTCAGGATGAGGAACACATGTACAGCTGTGGCAGATTCATGTTGATATATGGCAAAACCAATACAATATTATAATTAGCCTCCAATTAAAATAAATAAATTTAAATTAAAAAAATAAAAATTAGCAGGAAAACTAAAACTGGTTTCATACAGTTAAAATCTGGATTGGAAAAATGAAAAAGGTAGCTGATATTGTGTAAATAATCACTGATACAGAGGACAAACTTGAGATACTTGTTCCAAAAGCAAAGGGAAAGAGCAGAGAGGTTAAAATTGGGGAAAAGGTTTATGATGGAAGAATAGAAAATCAAACATTAATTTAGGTTTTCTTGTTAAGCAATCAGAAATTTTAGGAAAGAAACAGAATCAAGGACAAATGAAGAAAACTTTTATGAGCTAAAAATGATTAAATATTCCAATTAAAAATGCTGATATTCCCAGCCAATAGTAATAATATCTAAATGTTATGCTGTTGCAGTTTTTGTATTTCATAAGTGGAAAGGAGAATCTTGCTAGTCAAAGGTGATATAAATATAGTCTTTATTATTTGTTGTGCCAAAAAATAGTCCCTTATTTTTTTTTGTAAAAATTTTGCTTGAAAACTTGTTGCAGTTGACAAAGTGATGCACCCAAAAAAAAAAAAAAATTAGAGAAAATCCTTAGATATATACTGATAGTTATAAGTATCCTGTAACTACTGTAACTAAAGAATTGCAAGTGGGTTCTCTATCATCTGAGCCACCAGGGAAGCCCAATAGACCAATAATGAAAATAATAAATAGAAATGTATGTCTAAGTAATGGACAGAGGAGCCTGGCAGGCTACAGTCTATAGGATTGCAAAGAGTTGGACACGACTGAAGCAACTTAGCATGCAAGCCAAGTATTGTAAATAAGATTATAGACATAATTTCCTATGTAAAATACAGTTCTTGAATATCAATGGCAATAACAATAACAATTATCTGGGTCTCAGTTTGCAGATCATTTTTTAAAATTGTTGTAAGATACATAATAACATAAAAATTACCATTTTAGATGTAAACTTCAGTAGTGTGAAGTTTATTCATTTTGTTGGACAGCTGATCTCTAGAACTTCCTCTTGCAAAACTGAAGCTCTGTACCCATTAAATAACTCTCTTCCCTCTTCCTCGATTCTTCTTTGTTTCCAGGAGTTTTTCTGCTCTAGATACCTCACCTAAGTGAAATCATATTTGCCTTTTTGTTACCGGTTTATTACAGACTACATTTTTAAGGACTGAAAAGAGGAAGAGATTTAAAGAGGTTGGATAACTAAGAATGGCAGACTGATTTTGTCCTTTCGGGATAATTTAGTTTGGCTTTTGCTGAAGAATCTCTATTGTTTGCTTTTATCTCTTTTTCTGCTTAGATTTGTTATCAGGGAAGCCTTCTGCTCATCGTGGAGTCAAGTACATTCTCAGCCACAATTGACATAATCATGTGTTGTTCTTTGTTGTCATTTGCCTGTTTTTTAATGTTTTTCTCTATTATATGGATAAATTTCCTGACAGTGAACTACCCTCATTTCTGAAATAAACTCTAATGATAATATAGTGTATCATTCTTTTGATAACAGTATTATATTCAATTTAAATATATGAATTGAATGCATTCAGTTTTATCTAGGATTCTCAATGTTGCATTTAACTGCAACTTAATGTTTGCATACATGCATTTATGTTTGCATGATTTTTGGTTGGTTGCTTGCTTGCTTTGTTTTGATAAGTGCCATTGCATGTTTAGTTATTTAAACTTTGCTGTCCTAGTGAAGAGTTATGAGAGAGCCTTCTTCATAAGGTAGCTTGTCATCATTCTCTACAGCCTGGCAAAGTGTGAATAGCATTGAGATTTGAAGGCAAAGTAAATGATAGCTCAAATCTAGCTGTGCACCCGTCTGTACCTGATGCCATTTTTAAAGGCAGTTTTTAAAATACTTATTTATGTTGTCCTAGGGTTTTCAAATTTTTAAGTGCACCTGAGCTCATTAAGCTGCCGATTCTAAGCATCTCAGTGGAACCCAAGCTGCATTTCTAATAAGCTCTCAGGTTATGCCAGTGCATTTGGTTCTGGAATCACATTTTGAATAAAAAGAGACTAGCATGGTGGTCTCCAAATTTTGTTGCACATTGAGATCACCTAGGGAACTTTTAGAACATCTGCATGTCTGGGACACATCCATACCAATTAAATCAGAATAGCTGGGAGTGGAAACCAAGCATAAAGTGTTTTTCAAGAACCCCATGGGCTTCAAGTGATCAGCAAATTTTGGGAACCACTGTACAATTTGTTTTGTTCAGGTTCCACTTTGCTGAATTTTGGTTACTTGCCCATTTAAGTTTCAAAGTCAGTAAGTTTCATGTTTTAATCTCTCATAATTCTTTTAAAGTATTTGGTTTCTATGGTATGTCTCCCTTCTATTCTTGTACTTGAAGCTTGTAAATAATTTTTTTGTTTTGCTTGACTTTTTAGAGAATCATATTTCCTTTTTTGCTTTAAATATTCCTCTTTTTTCCATATTATTAATTTCAGCTTTTGTCTTTAATTCCCTTTTTAATTTTTGATGGATTGTTCTGTNTGAAGCTTGTAAATAATTTTTTTGTTTTGCTTGACTTTTTAGAGAATCATATTTCCTTTTTTGCTTTAAATATTCCTCTTTTTTCCATATTATTAATTTCAGCTTTTGTCTTTAATTCCCTTTTTAATTTTTGATGGATTGTTCTGTTGTTTTTCTATGGTGAATAATTTTCCCCTTTCTTTTTTGTCTTTCTTTCTTTATTGCTTCCTAGATAGTTGACAGTTTTTCTTTTGATTTTCTGTTTGTTTCATTACTTATTTTCTTAATTTTCATGTGGTTAGAAGATATGGTCACTTTTTTTTTCACTTTTAGTTTTATTTGCCAAAGGTGTGAAAGAATGGCCTAATGGCCAGAAAAAGTTCTCTGCTTTTAAGATTTTGTTAACGTTCTTTTTGGTAAAGGACATGATCAGTTTTCATAAAATGTCAGTGGATATACCAACAAAGCATAAGTTGTATTTGAATGATAGAAAGTGAGTCTTTACCTTACAGTCATGTTCACATCTAAGAGAGATGTATTCTGAATTCTCACTATAATTATACATTTACCAAGTTTTTTGTATTTTATTGGCTTTCATTTTATGCATTTTTCAGAATATTTTTGGTGAATGTGAAATATGTGTTTTATCTTCTTAATTAATTATGTACTTCATTAATAATGTTCTTTATCCTGTTTATTGTAATTCACCTTAAATTGCATCTTAACCATTGCTAATAGACACTGATTTGTGTTTTTTTTTAATTTGCCGAAATTCTTTGCCTACTATTTTATTTTCAATGTTTTGTTCTTATTCTCATTTTAAGTATGTTCCTTAAAAATAGCTAGATTTTGTATGCTTTAGTTAATCTAATGCCCTCTATTGGATAATTCAATTCAATCTTGTAATGATTGATATACTTGATTTTATTCTTCCTGTTTTACTTTATGCTAATCATTTATTTTCACATCTTATATCCTTATTTTGGCTATCTTGATTAGCTCCTATTACATTTTGTTTCCTCACTGTAAAATTCTACCTTCCCTTTCCCTGCTCTTAGAATTAAATACCTCTTTTGTTATTATTTGAAAATAATAATGCAGCCTGACTTACAATAATACATATTGACTTAGTGGTACTATGATTATCATCTATATTTTAAAGAAGAGAAATAGGGGGCATAGAACAATTGCTTAGCTTTCCTTAAGTTTACATAGTAAGTGACAGAGTTAATTTATTAGTATAGTTTAGTATAATTTAATATATTAATTATATTATAACAATATATAATATTTATTTTACTATAATTTCAGTACAGTAAAAATAAACATAGTCCACTTAGTAAACCATAAAGTATATGTGCTAAGAAATTTAAAAACCTGCAAAAATTGATTTTCTTTNTAGTATAATTTAATATATTAATTATATTATAACAATATATAATATTTATTTTACTATAATTTCAGTACAGTAAAAATAAACATAGTCCACTTAGTAAACCATAAAGTATATGTGCTAAGAAATTTAAAAACCTGCAAAAATTGATTTTCTTTAATAATTTGTAATAATACTGTTTCAAGGCCAGACAATAGCAATAAATTTCTTGAAAGACTAATAGTTGTCTAAGAATCTTTGCTGAAACAGAATCTGGGAAGATGATTTTACCAGTGAGTTTTTCTAGACTTTCAACTTTTTGTATTTTATTTTCGTAAATGATAGTGACTCATCCAATCCATTTTATGAAGCACACGTATAACCCTGATATAAAAACTTAGAAAATAAAATACAAAAATTCCTACAAAAGTATCCCACCTACATATAGGGAATTTGGAAGAAACTGTCAATAACCAGTTCAACAGTAAATTAAAGAGGTATGTAACATGAACCAATAAAGATAAGAATTCTGTAATATATAACAACAAAAAGTGCTATAAGGGATAAAAAGGATAATCTCTACAAGACCAAAAAGGCATTTAATAATAATAACTATTCTGATCAGAAAACTTTAAAAAAAACTCTGAGAAAACTAGAAATAAGTGAATATGTCATATACTGAGAAAGGAATCAATCATCAATGAATAGCCAAATTATTATTAACCGTGAAACTCTAAAAGTATTCTCATTAATATTATGAGTAAATATTCCTACTAGCACTCTTATTATTTACATGTATTTGGATGTTCTCTTCAAAGAAATAATGAGTATGTCTCTGAAAAAATCCTACCTTATTATAATTAAGTGAAAAGTATAGCATTAATGTAATGATATCTTTTTTCTATCAACTATCCACAATTNATGAGTAAATATTCCTACTAGCACTCTTATTATTTACATGTATTTGGATGTTCTCTTCAAAGAAATAATGAGTATGTCTCTGAAAAAATCCTACCTTATTATAATTAAGTGAAAAGTATAGCATTAATGTAATGATATCTTTTTTCTATCAACTATCCACAATTAAAAACAAATCCCATTAATATGACTAATATGTAATTCTGGCAACAGGGAGGTGACATGAAACACTCACAATCTGCCCAAGGGAATATAAATTGGCAAAAACCTTTATGGAAAGTAGCTTGACAGTTTTTACCAAGAGCTTTAAAAGAGTTTATGTCCTTTGACCCAGTAATTCCACTTCTGGGAACTCCAGCCTAAGAAAATCACAAGAATTGCTGACAAAGATTTGTGTATGAGGATGTTAATGGCAGTGCTGTTTATAATATTTTTTTAAATGGGAAATAACCTAAAATGCCAAACAGTAGAAGAGTGGTCAAATAAAGCATGATACAGCCATGCAGTATAATATGATACAGGCATTAAAATCATGCTATTTAATCTAAAGGAAAAGATAGAATGTTAATTAGAAAAAGTTAGGATATGCATTTATTTAAATTTGGTATCAATTTTATAAAAATACATGTTTATTATATATGTAGGAAAATTTTAATGGACTGGAAGGAAAAACTAAACAAACATTAAAAAATATATTAATGTAGTACTATCAGAGTGTGTTAAAGTCAGAAAAGTTCTCTCTGCCAGATCATGTAAATAACCATCAGGGATTTACATTTCATATTGAAGCACAAACTTCATTCTAAACTAATACTAAAATATTATCCTTAGCTGTAGGCTGAGGTTCAGTCTCTGTGCAGAGAATCATTGTCTTTGCAATAATTAGTGTATCTAACTTATAATCATAGTTTCCATCCTTAACCCTGGACAGTTCAGACCAGTTAGGAAACTGAAGAGAGCCCTGTCTTAGAAAATCACCAGTCTGTTAGGTTTTGTGGCTGCAGTCCATGGGATCGCGAAGAGTTGGACACAGCTGAGCAACTTTATTTTCACTTTTCACATTCATGCATTGGAGAAGGAAATGGGAACCCACTCCAGTGTTCTTGCCTGGAGAATCCCAGGGACGGCGGAGCCTGGTGGGCTGCCATCTCTGGGGTCGCACAGAGTTGGACACGACTGAAGTGACTTAGCAGCAGCAGCAGCTGAAGTTTTATGAAGATCAGCAAAGAGTTAGTATGAAACAATCCAGTGTTCTTGCCCTTTGCATCCATTAGCAAAAGGATTTAGGCATCTTTACACTCAGTTGAAGGAAGTGAACAATTGGAATCCCACAGCTGGAGCATACCTGTGAGATATCCAGTGTCCTCTTCTTTTTCCAAATGCACAACTCAAGGAAACTAACAAGAAAACAGCCATGTAAGAAAAAGTGGAATCTAAGTGTTTCAGTGGGCTTTTGAGACACTCTTACCCAATTTCCTATCCATGATGAGAATTCTTAAATGCAGTATCGGGGGCGGGGGTGGTGGTGTGTGTCTTAATATCCACTGGGAAACCCCCTATGTTTGTGGATACAAGTTTCCTCATCTGTAAAATGGCAACAACTTGAGGATAACTACGAACTTGGCATGAACTCATGCCTTCTAAGATTTTCGTAGCTTGGCATGTCTTGGTTATTATTACCTTTGCAAGGTTTCACATTCCTTTCTAGGACTTTTCTTATTGGGTGACAAATCTGTTTACTGAGCCAAAAAAACAGTTCCTGGACTGTGCAGAATAAGTCTAATCCACCATCTACATTAACAGTCCTTCAAATACTTGAAGACAGCTTTCATGAATTTAATAACTGCTTTCTGTGTTGTTGTTTTTTTTTTAATTTCAAGAATAGAACACAGTAGACCATAAAAATGAGCCATTATCAGTCTTCCTTTGGATTTTCTGTGTGAATGTTGTTTAACATTTAAATGGTGCTGATTATAATTTGAGATATTAGCAGTTAGATATGCCATTGTGCCACTGTTATTGTTTGTAAAGGAGGTTAAACACTATATTAACTTCTGAGTAGTGATTTATTGTTGCTTTTGTTAGAGAAAAATAAAAAGTGTAAAATAATATAATTTGATATTGCCTTTGAGAATTTTCAGTTTGCAAAGGTCTTTATTTCCTACTCAATTTTATTTTTTAAAAAGCATACATGTAGTGTAAATACAGCATCACATAAATGCTAAGTTGTTCTTTGCTTCCTGGCATAAGCTGTTGTGTAATATTGCTCTGTAACCATTAAGCAGCTGCTCTGTCTCAGAGATGCTCATATTTCCTTTGGTAGATAAAGGGAATTTGCTAAATGAATGTCTCCAAATTGCTTTAAGATCTTTGGCCTTTGTGTCAGCTATTCTAGATTCACAGTGGTCTATATAACACATCCAAACCATGTTTTTAGAAGGCCCCTATAGCCTGGAGGTTACAGATGGGGTTGTGTTAACAGCAAGAACCTGCATTGTGCTGAGTCTTACCTTCTATCTGTATAGCAGGGCTCATGACCCGCTGCGTGATCCTCTCGTTATTTTGCCAGAGTCCTTAAGTACTATCTCTTGTATGCTTGTGAGCAAGCACAATTAGCTATCCCAGTACTGTATCATCCCCTGATTCTTTTCTTTAGGCTGCCTCTTCTTGGGTAATGCCTGTCCACTGTAAAGGCTGTGCTGCATGCAGAGATGCATGAAGGGGGCAGCTGTCTGCTTCAGGTGTCTCTCCCAGGCTTCCAGTTGGCTGATTCCCACCAACCCCCGCCCCTGCCCCACATAAGGTCATGGTGTCATTGTTATCTTGCTATGCCCCATGCAGGAATGGAGCCCAGTGGGACCTATGATGTTGCAGTTTTGCTTGTGGGTAGCAAAGCAGTTTGGACCTACTTCTAATGCCTTTCACAGTTTTAGTAAAATAGCTCTTTCAGTTTTCTTGTAGATCCAAATTCCTTGGAACTCGGGGAATTGAGGATAGGGAGTGGAGAAGNATAAGGTCATGGTGTCATTGTTATCTTGCTATGCCCCATGCAGGAATGGAGCCCAGTGGGACCTATGATGTTGCAGTTTTGCTTGTGGGTAGCAAAGCAGTTTGGACCTACTTCTAATGCCTTTCACAGTTTTAGTAAAATAGCTCTTTCAGTTTTCTTGTAGATCCAAATTCCTTGGAACTCGGGGAATTGAGGATAGGGAGTGGAGAAGCATCCTGCAGCATTCTGAATTGCCTTCCCTTTTCCATGTGATAGTCATTGTGTCTGTCTGTGTGTGACAATCTGACTGTCTTCCTCCTGGTAGGGTTACCTTGCGGTGGCTATTTACTGCCTTACGATTTGGTTCCTAATGGACCGCACATCCCTCCATCTTAATGAATGTGACTAGAGCATGAAGCAAATAGAGTCCTGACTACTCTGGAGTAATAAGGAAATGAACTTCAGATAATATCTGTATATTGAAATGTTAGCCTGTATTGTTCAGTCACTAAGTCGTATCTGCCTCTTTGTGACCCCATAGATCGCAGCATCCCGGGCTTCCCTGTCCTTCCCTATCTCTCAGAGTTTGCTCAAATTCATGTCCCTTGAGTCACTGATGCTATCCAACCATCTCATAATCTGTCACTCCTTTCTTCTCTTGCCCTCAATCTTTCCCAGCATCAGGGTACACATGATATAATTCATATAAATAAATGGAAATATTTACTATTTATGCACTCATTTGTCAGTTTATAAATATTTGTGAACTGTTTGAACACTCCTAGTGCCTTGGTAGTTATTTTATACAAAATGCCTAAAGTTGTACATTAGTTACACAGCAAAGTTAGAGAGATAATCTGTCTGTAATCATTACACTTCCCTATTCTGCCCAATAACTTAAATAAACTCCCAGGCAAACAAATTCCAGGGAATAACAGGAATCAGTAAAATTATACTTCAGTCTTAAGCTGTCTTTATCTTCATTGTTACAAAAGTATTAAGGTATGCATTTGTGTCCATGTTTCAAAAAGTTGAATTTTACCGTTATTTTCTGCAAGCGTTTGCTGGTTAGCGTATATGTGGGGTCTCGGTTGTTAGGGGAGAAACAGAGATGAAGAAAACTCAGTCACTCCCCCAAATAAGAAAAAACACAAGACTTGAAAACAGTTATCTTGAAACTGTTGTACAAGTTGAAAACTTGAATGTACAAAGTGATGTAAAGTAAGTACAAACCCGGTGCTATGTGAATATAGAAGAAGAGATCAATTTTAGCTGGCACAGGGGTTGGGAGAGGAGGGTGGAGAAGCAGTTTACGGAGCTGGGTGGTGGCTGAGCTGGACATGGAGGCTGAGAGTTGAGTGTGGATAGAGGGCCTTCTGATCAGAGGCAGCTATGTGAGAATGACATGAGGGTGGGCCTTTACAGAGCGAATAACCTTGTCTGGTTGGTTAAGCACATGAGCAGGCATCGTGATAAGTCAAGTCTCTATATTTAATGTACTGTCATATATAAAATGTTTACTATACATAAAGTACAGTGTAAGCTATTATACTTTAGAACCACAAAAACAATAATGATAACCTATCAGGAAATTAGAACTGTCCTTGTCTCCAACTATAGAGTGGGAGTTGATGTCCTTTTTTGTCTCAATGGCTTTTAGCACTTTGTACAGTGGTATCTATCTGAAAGTTTCTCAGTAATCACTGAAATGAATTCAACCTGACAGAAAATTAATTGCTCAAGAAGTAGGTGTTTCTTAAAATAGAGCTGCATTAAGTGGGGACATTTAGTTCTTATCCTCTTAAAAATGTATATCTTTTTTAAAGTAATGATTTAATATGAGACCTGAGTTTTATCACCAGCTAAGGTCTCATAATTTCTTCTCATTCTTTTTTCTAAAGAAGGTGAATGGATGGATGTAAAACAGTGTTCAGACAGCCTTCAGACATACACAGGTCCTCTGTTTATTCCCAACAATGAAGTATATGTATTAATTAAATGATTTTCTGTCTTTTCATGCTATGGATGGTTAAAAAGTAGGGTGGTGACTCTCATTCTGGTAAAGTTTCTAAATGGTTATTTATAGTTATCCTGAGACTGGAATTCAGTGTGTATATTTCAGCGTGTGCATGGTTGTTGCCTCCATGAGCCAGTCCTAATGTATTGGCAATGTTTAATCTGTGCCTACTCTGTTTTATAGTTTTATCTCACTTATTCATAACTCTGCAAGGTAGCTAATTTTATTGATATTATCTTTAATATATGAATGAAAACTCTGAGGCACAAAGAGTCTAATGTTCCAGGACAATTCTTATTATTAATTTCTACAAGTTCATTATTAATTATTATGATTAATTATTCCAGGATGCCATGGTGGCAAAGTGTAGGCAGGAGTCAAAGCCCAGCTCTTTGATGTGAGGGTACCATGTTGCTAAACCACCCGTGCCACTTTCCTACACTAAATCCAATCTCTCAGTCAGCCCCAAAGTGTTCTGCAGCATTGGATCAAATTGCCATTTCATGGAATTTAGAGNTATGCATTTGTGTCCATGTTTCAAAAAGTTGAATTTTACCGTTATTTTCTGCAAGCGTTTGCTGGTTAGCGTATATGTGGGGTCTCGGTTGTTAGGGGAGAAACAGAGATGAAGAAAACTCAGTCACTCCCCCAAATAAGAAAAAACACAAGACTTGAAAACAGTTATCTTGAAACTGTTGTACAAGTTGAAAACTTGAATGTACAAAGTGATGTAAAGTAAGTACAAACCCGGTGCTATGTGAATATAGAAGAAGAGATCAATTTTAGCTGGCACAGGGGTTGGGAGAGGAGGGTGGAGAAGCAGTTTACGGAGCTGGGTGGTGGCTGAGCTGGACATGGAGGCTGAGAGTTGAGTGTGGATAGAGGGCCTTCTGATCAGAGGCAGCTATGTGAGAATGACATGAGGGTGGGCCTTTACAGAGCGAATAACCTTGTCTGGTTGGTTAAGCACATGAGCAGGCATCGTGATAAGTCAAGTCTCTATATTTAATGTACTGTCATATATAAAATGTTTACTATACATAAAGTACAGTGTAAGCTATTATACTTTAGAACCACAAAAACAATAATGATAACCTATCAGGAAATTAGAACTGTCCTTGTCTCCAACTATAGAGTGGGAGTTGATGTCCTTTTTTGTCTCAATGGCTTTTAGCACTTTGTACAGTGGTATCTATCTGAAAGTTTCTCAGTAATCACTGAAATGAATTCAACCTGACAGAAAATTAATTGCTCAAGAAGTAGGTGTTTCTTAAAATAGAGCTGCATTAAGTGGGGACATTTAGTTCTTATCCTCTTAAAAATGTATATCTTTTTTAAAGTAATGATTTAATATGAGACCTGAGTTTTATCACCAGCTAAGGTCTCATAATTTCTTCTCATTCTTTTTTCTAAAGAAGGTGAATGGATGGATGTAAAACAGTGTTCAGACAGCCTTCAGACATACACAGGTCCTCTGTTTATTCCCAACAATGAAGTATATGTATTAATTAAATGATTTTCTGTCTTTTCATGCTATGGATGGTTAAAAAGTAGGGTGGTGACTCTCATTCTGGTAAAGTTTCTAAATGGTTATTTATAGTTATCCTGAGACTGGAATTCAGTGTGTATATTTCAGCGTGTGCATGGTTGTTGCCTCCATGAGCCAGTCCTAATGTATTGGCAATGTTTAATCTGTGCCTACTCTGTTTTATAGTTTTATCTCACTTATTCATAACTCTGTAAGGTAGCTAATTTTATTGATATTATCTTTAATATATGAATGAAAACTCTGAGGCACAAAGAGTCTAATGTTCCAGGACAATTCTTATTATTAATTTCTACAAGTTCATTATTAATTATTATGATTAATTATTCCAGGATGCCATGGTGGCAAAGTGTAGGCAGGAGTCAAAGCCCAGCTCTTTGATGTGAGGGTACCATGTTGCTAAACCACCCGTGCCACTTTCCTACACTAAATCCAATCTCTCAGTCAGCCCCAAAGTGTTCTGCAGCATTGGATCAAATTGCCATTTCATGGAATTTAGAGTTTTTTCCTTGAAGCATTTGAATACTGAGGATTTTCACACTTATTCTCTCCCTGGGGCAGCGGAGAGTGTCCACATTGCATCTACCTGAGGTGTTCTTCCCCTCCTCACCACTTTCTTCTCGTTGGCTAGAACCTGGGGACAGGGCAGTTGGTGAGAGTCCCATCTCCAGTCCTGGGCAGAGCTAGGCCAGCCAGAAAGCCTGTTTGACTTACTCTGGCTCCTGATCGGTGGAGGTCCCTGAAGGGTCAGGAGGCATTCCTGGAGGTCTGGCCCCACCACTGTGTGCCAGAAAAAGGATCCTGTTTTTGAACTGGAGTACCAGGGAGTGGCGGCAGGGTGAGAAAGCGGTGAAATTGTGTGAGGTATATTAAAGGTGCACGGAAATAGGTCCGTGTGAAGTATTTGCTCTATGTGCGGGTTCTGCTTTTGTGTGATTCAGGAAGGGAACAAAGGTGGGAGGGCTGGTAACAGCAACTCACTTTTCTTTACTCAGGGAAGGATTTGTTAAAGAACAGTGGTTTCCAGAGATCTTTGAAGTATTTCCAACAAGGTGCTAATTGTGGTTGTGGTTTTCCTTTTTCTTTCTTTCTTTCTTTTTTTAATGGTTGGACTTTAGTCTACCAGGTGCTACTGGCCGAGGGCGCCTAAACCTTCATTCCCTATGCGTGAGCCATGGCAAATAAAACCAGACCAATTGCCTGTACACTTGGAAAGTTAAAATTTTTTTCTGAGAGATTATTTGTCTTCTAAACTGTAAACTTTTGTTTTAAAAGACCCAGTTTGCATTTCACCAGCGTTTTGTTTTTACGTGTCTTGGTTGTATGCATACTTGGTTTTTAGTCGAACCTTTGGTTTGAAACACTTGAGTGAATTCTAGTGTTAAATCATTTATTTGCTTCCTGCTTATGTTGATCTCCTTCCTCTTGATGTTTATTTTCAGGATACCTTGAGGACAGTTTTGTAAAATCTGGAGTCTTCAATGTATCAGAACTTGTGAGGGTATCCAGAAGTAAGTAAACTCTTTTCTTATTATTTAATTATACAGCATGACTTAAAATGTTTTATATTTTGAGAGTGAAATACAGTATGAAGACAACTATGTATTAGAAAAATTTGAGCTTCTAAAATCTCAAACTTCTTGATTTCGCAAGTGACTTTAATTTGTCCGGCTTTCTGAAGTATTTGCATTTAAACCAGTACTTTTTGTAGTACAAAAATAATGTGGGGTTTGTTCTGCTTGCTGTGTTGTTGATATTCATTTAATTCACTGTTCACTCTGTGACCATAGATGGTCATTTATATCAAAGGAAGTGTGATTAATTAAATGTACTCAGTGTTGTTATGATAACCCACATAAGTTTCCTGTAGATAAGTGCTTTTTCATTTTGCTAACATTTTGGTGGGGGCTTGGAGATGTACAGGATATACACGCTAACAGGCAGAGTGTAGAGGGATGCAGAAATTAACTTTGCAGATTGTAGTTGGTTATAGATAGAAAGCATTGTTATCCAAAACAATGCCAAATTGTTTTCACTGACCACCTCACCTGAGACACCATTCTTGGCAGCCTGGAGGAGAATTTTCTCGATTAAGTTTACCTGGTCAGCTAACTAAGCAAGGAGTAAGTTTTCTTGATCACCTCTTTTAGTTATTACGATGGTGTCTGCAGATATATGTAAGAGTCAGTTCTTATTGATTATACTGAAAGGAGTGACTCATTTCTACTTGCTCTCTTCTTTGATTTAGCTTGTTTAGGTACCTCTGATGGCTGTATTTTCACCTGGCATTTTGATAGGGAGTGTCACAGTTTGAAATAGTTTATTCAGATGATATAGGGCCTCTCTGGTCCCTATTGAAGCTGTGTTTTTCACTTGGGTCAATTTCAGAGGTCATGAACAAGAATTATGATGATCCAAAAAGAACAACAACAACAAAAATGAGTTACTGAGGCTAAGTATAGGTGGTACTTTAGCATGGCATTCAGTGAAGTAGCCTCCAATGCCATAGGTGACTTTGTCTTTGGAACTGTAGTTTCTCAAATACAGATTTCTGAAGTGACTAGTGCACCTAGCCTGTGTTTCAGAGAGTTCTGTAAATAAATATTTAAGACTTAAGTAGCATCCTTTCTGACATAATTCTGCAGTGGATAACTATTATGCCCCAAATACTTCTGCCTTCGTCTGTTGACTAAGGAGTAGTATAAGCGACCAGAACTTCATATCCTGTATCCCTGTGTCTATTGGATTCACGTAAGCTAGGGAAGAGGATTTTGGTGGTCTACTTCATTGACTCAGGCCATGAGACTTCTGTGTTTTGCCTGATCAATATGTGTTATGCTAAGACTGCAGTATTTGAACTTTTTATGTTTATTTTTAATTTGTAAAGGAACGTGCCTGAGTGACTTACTACCACTTAATGGCATTGTGTAAAGTTGTGTGTGTGTGTGTGTGTGTGTGTGTGTGTGTGTGTTGCTCTTTAGCAGAGAGGCTATGCTGCTACAGTAATGAGACTTTATGAAATTATTTGTTTAAATTTGTAATTTTCTCAGTTTTATATTTCTATCCTTCTTATAAGGATAATAGTGTTATCTGTCAGAAAATATTATTAGTTCCTCATTAGAGGTAACATTATGTTACATGCGATGGGAGAGCCATATAAGAACTTATAAAAACCCAAATTGATACTGTGAGAAATCTGAATTTGAAACTTTAAAAAATATATTTCTGTAACAGTTCAGAAGTGAGGTAAATTTAACATGCATCATTCATTTATTCTTAAGTCACACTCTCCTCTCTTAGAGATTTTTAAGTTATCTGTTATAACAAACATTACTGATTTGTAATTAGTATGTTAATTATCTATATTCATTCATTAGATAATTAATTCAGCAAACATTTTCTGTCCCATATGTAAATAGGTGTCTCTGAAATGCTTGAGAAGTTATTCTCCTAAGTGTTTAATATATCTACATTATAACCTTATTTATACAATTGAACTTCATTGTTTATGAAATAGGGTTTGCTAAGTAAACATCAACTCCAGCACAACCCTTTTGCTGTGCATCACAAATTCTGACTTCTTGAGGGTTTACGATATGTTAATAGTTTCTGTCCTGTGGGGTTTTACTCTGGTATGACCCTCTAATGTGGATGTTGACTTTAGCTAATGAAGCTGTTCAATTTTAGGATAGTGATCTTTCTGGTGAACGATATTATCTCCATCTTAAAAGTTGATTTAGGATCAGCTTTTGGAGTGAGGAGAACAATAAGAGAGATTAAGGGTTGCCCTCTAACCCTTAGAATCTGAGGTTCTTCTGAGCTTGGTTTCTAAGAGGGTATTGGCAGCCTCTTAAACATGATTTGCAGCCTTAAGGCCCCTTGCTGCTCTCTGGGAGAGGTGGTAACAATGATCTTTGCATCTGATAGAAGTTTTTCCTGAGGCTTTTAAATAGGCATATCTGCTGGGACTTGCTGTTCTTATACACTTTGTCATTAGATAAATTTTGTGCATGTGCTGTTTTAGAATTTGGCCGTGTTCATTATTAATCTACTTTAATTTCTGTAATCTCCCATTTAGTGTCAAAATCTACACTAAATTTTACATTGCTTGTGTGTAAATCTGTATGCAAAATGCCTTTGGTTTGTTTTTCTTAAGCCATTACTAAAGCTTTACTCTTCGTCTTGTCCACACACCCCTGCTCCAGTTTTAATGAGACTTAGTTGACATGTAGCACTATATAATTTTAAGGTATATAGCAAAATGACTTGATTGACATACACTGTGAAATACCATAGTAAGTTTAGTTAATGTCTATCATCTCATGCAGTCATACAGCTGTCAAAGAGAGAAAGAGAAAATGTTATTTCCTTGTGATGAGAACTCTTAGGATCTACTCTCTTAACTGCTGTGTGTGTGTGTGTGTGTGTGTGTGTGTGTGTGTGTGTGTGTGTGTGTGTGTGTGTGTGTGTGT
>SJYV01018031.1:405246-476233 GCA_006410875.1 Neotragus pygmaeus
TGTGTGTGTGTGTGTGTGTGTGTGTGTGTGTGTGTGTGTGTGTGTGTGTGTGTGTGTGTGTGTGTGTATGCTACATTAGCTATAGTCATTGTTTTGTACATTACCTCCCCAGTATCTATTTATTTTATAACTAGAAGTTTGTACATTTTGCTAACTTCCTCCAATTCTCCTTCCCCACTAATACCTACCTCTAGTAAACTTTTCTATGAGCTTGTTTTTTGTTTGTTTAGATTCCACATATAAGTGAGATCATACAATATTTGTAAATAAATGATTTGTGTTGCTTCCTTGATATTTTGAAATAATCCTTCTGGTACAAAATTTAGAAAAAAATAATATTTCCAAAGATCTGTAGTTGTCATTTTCCTATAAATTATACCTAGTATGCTTATGGTCAAGCAATCTGTGTTGACTGTCATGCCATATGTTTATTAAAATAGGAACTACAAATCTTTGTCTAAATATTACATGAGCTTAATAAATTGCAGCTAATTGATATAAGATATAACATGTAAGTTTCCTGTTGGTAACTCAGTTCTTTGAATTGTATCCATTATTACAATCTAAAGCCAAATTGATTGTTTTACGTTCACTGAGCTCCTCAAATGCCTCCTTCCAGCACTACTCTGCTTTCCAGTGTCACATAGAACATGGTTTTAATAATAAACTTTAAAGCATGTGGTTATTGTGGGATTTCTTACCTTGCATTTTTTTAACCTCTGGTGTACCTCAAGCCACAACAAGCAACTACATTTTAACTGTCCAAAGAACTGAAGCCTTTAGGCATAGTTATACCTTGAAAACTAGTATGTTTATATGAAATGAGGCTAAATCATATTATGTAATATGAACAACCTAATAGCAGGCAGAAACTGCAGATCTTTAGAGCTTAGACTAATCTTGTATGTATTAATTTATTTTGACTTAATTTTTAATAGAGGTATCCATTGTATATTCCTTGATTATTTCTCTGCGATAGAGTTTGTACCTTCTAATCACATTTTCTTAAAAAATACTTTGTTAGTCTTGGCCTGCCTGATATTGAAATACAATTCAACTGATAGTGAACACATTTCAGATCTCTATTAATTCTAGGTAAGAAAAATTCCTTACCTAGGAAAAATTTTGAGGTTAATTTGGAGAAAGGGGAAGATAAAGTGGACTCTCTGTTGTAGTGTGAATCTCAGAGGCTCTAGAGTTTTGTTGCCATGGGCTAGAATAGACTGTCCCTCATTGATGATCTTGAAGGCCTGGTGAAAACAGGTGAAGAAATAGAATTTATTCTTAATCATTGTCCTTTGACACCAACCTGGCTGGTCTCCACCTTGCATGTCATCTCTGCCCATGACCTTGCTCTTGTAGCAACTGCTATTTAGAGTAACTTCCCTTTAGTACCCGCCTCATCCTCTAGAGCCCTGGGCCAGCTGTGGCTTTCTGCAGATTTCTTGGACCATTCAAGCTTATATCGGATTCTTCTTCCCTTGAAATCCTATAGCATTTGTTGATCATGTCATTCTTTTGGAAGTTTCACTATAATCTGCATTATGCTTGTATTTCCGTGCTTTTCATGACTGTTTTGTTTACCCAACTTGTTGCCCAACGTGTCTTATTAAGGACAGGAACTATCTTATATCTTAGACAGTTTTGTGTCCCTTTCGGCACCTGTCAGTAATGGATACAATAACTTGTTGAATGCACAGACCTTCAGTGGATAGATTCATTTGTACCTGTTTACTGCTATTCGTAGGTTTTTGGACTGTTTCATCTTTGCTAACCACTGTAGGTTGCCAGGGAAGAGATTTGGGGGAGAAAACAAGAAAAGGGATATCATGCTTGTTGAATATCTGTTATCTACGAGGCATCATGATAGACTTTTATCACTTCTTACCTCATTTCATCCTCAAAATAGTCATATTTGATAGCTTATTATAATTCTCATTTTACAGTTCAGGAAACTGAGGTTTATAGCACATGAATGGCAGAGGGAGTTAAAATATTAAGTCTGTCTATTTCCCAATACTCTCCTCATTCTAACACGATGTGCTGCCTGAAAGATTTATTCAAGAGGTTTAGAAACCAGTGTTAAAAATTTAGAAAGCTGTAATCCATGGTATGACAACCAATACTTACCTCAAAAATCTCAGTTCACAGTATATCAGCATACTCAAAAAGACTTCTTGATTTATACCTTAAAGTATAAAACTCTTATGAAGTTGGGCATATAAACTTTTCAAAAAACAAGACATAGAGTAAAACTGTACTTCCCATTCGTATATGAAACCAAATATGTATTTTGGAAAAAGAAATCTTGGCTTTTATTTCATATTTGTCGATTTTACTTATATACTTGCTGAATACAATAATTATTTTTATATCACATAATTATAAGTATGATATATAATGTATTTTAATATTAATATTATTATAAAATAATCTTTTTATGGAACTATTTTAATTTGATTTATTTAACAGTAATTTGATTTTTAAGAGCCGAGTTAGTACAAAGGGCCTTGCTTTGTCCTGAGCAATAATCAGCATGTGTGGGTCCCTGTGGTGCATCCATAGACTAGTGGGATGGCAGATGGAGTGACGGCTGACAGTAAGGGCTGAATGAAGATGCTTGGGCAGTGCGCGTAGAGGAAGGGGTAACCAGTGACGACCGTTTTAGTGCCTTGAGCTTCCACACTTGAACATTGGCATAGTGAGGATGCTTGCAAGTCTTAACCAGTCGACGGTTGATACTAGAGTCTTAAGGTAAAGAGAATTCCTCTCATCCTTGCCCAGAGACATGGAAAATATGAGATTATTATACCTGAATAGAGATGACAGTACTAAATGCCATTCCCAATGCTCTTTTTGTTGTCTGTTCCTCAGCACCCATAACCCAGGGAACTGGAGTCAACTTTCCAATTGGAGAAATCCCAAGCCAACCATACTATCATGACATGAACTCGGGGGTCAATCTTCAGAGGTCTTTGTCTTCTCCACCAAGCAGGTAACTGAGAGAGGAACTGCTTTTCTTCTCAGTCTGGTGTGCAAATAGGTAGGGAGGGAGACATGCACACAGATAGGTTTGCCAGTAAACAGTGGGGAAATAAAACAAACAGTTCAAGATATTTTGCTGATTTTTCACAGAGTTTTAATCTTTCTTGGTTAAACTTGTTTGGAAATTTGAAAGTTAAGTATAATTGTTGTTCAGAGCATTTTAAACATTCATTTCGGGGGTGGGGGGACAAGGAAACTATGAAAATGTATTAATATGATTTTATCTTCTATGAAGTATTGTAATTTCACAAGTCATATAATTCTTTTGGTGACCTTAAAAATGATGTTGCCCTGATTTAAGATTGATCCACCCAACTTTTATCCTAATACCATGTCCAAACTGGGGATAATGAAGTGAAAAATAAAATGTATCATTTATTTAACTTTAAAAGGCCTTATTCTAGGCCACAGGTTTGCAGAGTTCTTCAATTAGTTGATGCTCTTTGAATAATTTAGTTAACTTTTAGTTACCAGTGAAAGTATTACCTGCTCTGAGATTTGGTTGAACCAGTTGGGAAAGAGCTACAGTGAGGTGACTTTGTCTTTTAGTTTCTGCTGACATTCTCATTTTTCTCTCTTGACCTTCTACTTGTAACCTTCAGGAGTTTAAAAGGAAATCTTCTTTTTAAATGAGGGAAAATTAGCTTGGAAAGTTATTGTGCATTAGAATTTCATGATATGTTCCTTTATTGTAGAGTGATAGAAAAGGGCTGAGTGAATGAGAAGGAAGATAAACAGATATTATAGTTTTATTGGGTTTTTGGAAGTTGAATTTTCAATACAGAAAGACTAATCTTACTTTCAGAGCATTAAAAATCCCATGATCAGATAAAAGATCCTACATGAATTCCAGAGCAAAACATGTATTTTATAATATCAACTTTAAAAAATAAAAAAATCTGGATAACCATTTTCCTATGCTAGTCTCAGTAACAAAAATTAATTGCATTTGGATTAATTATGGGCGGTACACATTTCTACATTTCTTAGCTAATTTAATTGTGTGTCATTTATGGTCAAACTGTGTTTTCCTATAGTAAGATTTCATAGCAAGTATTTAGGTTTATTATTAAAATTGTCCGTGATATGGTAATTTGTTTAAAATGCTTTGATTTTTCTAAATTTAAAATGTGAATAGTAATATTTTTATTTTATATGATGGCTCGGTATCTTGTCCACCAGCTCTTTCCTC
This sequence comes from Neotragus pygmaeus, assembly GCA_006410875.1. Lineage (NCBI taxonomy): Eukaryota > Metazoa > Chordata > Mammalia > Artiodactyla > Bovidae > Neotragus > Neotragus pygmaeus. The sequence goes on from SJYV01018031.1 coordinate 409,484, forward strand.
ATGATCATTCAGTATTAAATACAATACTATGTCATTTAGAATTAAAAAGTTTAAAAAAACATTTATCTTTTATTTCCTTATGAAAATCTTTTCTCTCTCATTTCACGTTTTCCTGTATTTACTGTTGATTCACAGATGACAGAATTAGATTGAAGGAGGGGTTTAAAAATACTTTCTAATTTTGGATACCCTAGAAAGAAACTAAATATCTATTAATTATTCTCACTGTGATTTAGCACTAATAGAAATTGCCATCTTCTACATAATGTTAATAGTTTGGGAGTTGTGAGTCAAATCTAAATCACAAATGTATCTATGAGTATACCCAGACATGCACATGTTTCCAGGATTTTGAGAGTACAGTCTAGGAAGTCAGGCTGCTACAATTAACATGCTCTGGACAATTGATTTTCTTCAAATTTGTCTCCCTACTTGTAATAAAATGGAGGATTGGATTATGTGTGTGGTTTCTAAAGTCAGTTACAACTCTGAAATACTATGACATTAGGTTTTTTATCACTGCTGCTGCTGCTGCTGCTAAGTCACATCAGTTATGTCCAACTCTGTGAGACCCCATAGACGGCAGCCCAACAGGCTCCACTGTCCCTGGGATTCTCCAGGCAAGAACACTGGAGTGGGTTGCCATTTCCTTCTCCAATGCATGNGCAAGTCAGATGGTCCAGTATTCCCACATCTTTCAGAATTTTCCAGAGTTTTTTGTGATCCACACAGTCAAAGGCTTTGGCATAGTCAATAAAGCAGAAATAGATGTTTTTTCTGGAACTCTCTTGCTTTTTCTATGATTCAGTGGATGTTGCCAATTTGATCTCTGATTCCTCTGCCTTTTGTAAATCCTGCTTGAACGTCTGGAAGTTCACAGCTCATGTATTGTTGAAGTCTGGCTTGGAGAATTTTGAGCATTTTTTTGCTAGTGTGTGATATGAGTGCAATTGGGCAGTAGTTGGCTCATTCTTTGACATTGCCTTTCTTTGGGATTAGAATGAAAACTGAGCTTTTCCAGTCCTATGACCACTGCTGAGTTTTCCAAATTTGGTGGCATATTGAGTGCAGCACTTTCACAGCATCATCTTTCAGGACTTGAAACAGCTCAACTGGAATTCCATCACCTCCACTAGCTTTGTTCATAGTGATGCTTTCTAAGGCCCACTTGACTTTGCATTCCAAGATGTCTGACTCTAGGTTAGTGATCACACTGTTGTGGTTATCTGGGTCATTAAGATCTTTTTTGTATAGTTCTTCTCTGTGTTCTTGCCACCTCTTCTTAATATCTTCTGCTTCCATTAGGCCCATACCATTTCTGTCCTTTATTGAGCCCATCTTTGTGTGAAATGTTCCCTTGGTATCTCTAATTTTCTGAAGAGATCTCTGGTCTTTCCAATTCTATTGTTTTTCTCTATTTCTTTGCATTGATTACTGAGGAAGGCTTTCTTATCTCTCCTTGCTATTCTTTGAAACTCTTCATTCAAATGGGTTTAATTTCCTTTTCTCCCATACAGTCCATAGAATTCTCCAGACCTGAATACTGGAGTGCATAGACTTTCCCTCTTCAAGGGATCTTCCCAACCCATGGATCAAACTCGAGTCTCCCACATTGCAGGATGATTCTTTACCTTCAAACTCCTTATTTCACAGGTACACAACCCAGGCTTCCTGGGTGGCTCAGTGGTAAAGAATCTGCCTGCCAATGCAGGAGACACGGGTTCGATCCCTGGATCAGGAAGATTCCTTGGAGAAGGAAATGGTAACCCATACCAGTATTCTTGCCTGGGAAATCCCATGGACAGAGGAGCCTAGTGGGCTACTGGATTCACAAAGAATCAGACACAGCTTCATGACTGAGTGCACACACCCCATTTAAGTATGAGAGGCTGTCTGGCTCATTTAGAGTGTCTAGATATTAAGACCAGAGCCTTAGTCTTCTTTTTCAAAGGCTAAGTTTTGTTGTTGTTTTTTTTCTTCTGTTATCCTGCCACCTACCAAGGAATCAATATAATTTACCTATGTAGGTAGAAATGGACTAGGAGAATCTGAACACTGCTTAACATGTCTTGGCAGTTGAAAAGTTCTCGTAGGGAGCTTCATGGAAGGTTCTGTTAAACCTTATAGAACTAGAATAAAAGTAGAGATGAATTCATGAGGTTTTAGGTTCTAGAAGAATTGTCAAAACAATTTTGAGATGGTAAAATTTATATCTTCTTTTTTTAAAAAACCTCTTACACGTTGTGCCATGATAAAGTTTCTGAACTAGGAAATAAAAAAGGAGATATGAGTGCTTTCAATGGATAAATGTGGAGGAGAACTGGTTTGAATATTTAAGCATGCTATTTAAAGTTTAAAAAAAGCTTTTTGTTATAGAGAATGTCAAAAGCAGAAAGGATCTTAAAATGAACTTCCATGTACCATTTTTCAGCTTTAACTGTCATCAATATTTTGCCCATGTTGTTTCATTTAGTATCTCCCAGGTTTTTTTTAGTATCTTAAAGTAAATCCCAGACTTCGTGTAATTTTACCTGTGAATACTTAAGTTTCTAATAGACAATGAATTTTGTTTTTAATATAACCCACATATCATTATTAGCTTAACAAATACAACAATAATTCCTTAATATGTACTGTATAACTCATGTGCGAATTCCCCAGAATATCTTATAGGTTGTTTGTTTAAATGAAGATCCAAAACAGTCCATGTACCATACTTGTATTTTCAACCAGTCTTTAACCTATAATTGTTCTATTAACTATTTTTGTATTTATTCCCTTTTATATATCATTTATTTATTGAAGAAACCACATACATTTAATTTTTCTGTTCAACAAATACATGTAAATGAGGAAAACCAGACCCTTCTGCCATCTGTGACTACCATTTATTGAGCATTTACTCCCTTTCAGGATTGAGCTAAGGCTTTAGATATATTTTTATTTTCCACCCTCTTTAGAAACAAACATTTTTTATCCACAGCTTGTTAAGCCCCATTAGTACAGTGGTTAAGAAATCGGACATAGAAACACAGATCGTGAATAACAGAGGTAGAACGAAGCCCTCGTCTCTTCAGTTACTGAATCCATACTCATTATTACTATATATACTGCCTTCCAAAGAAGTCAGTCATACTATGTTCATGGTTTTGCATACTGGTTACCAAACCTATATGACAGTTTTTCTTTTCCTTACACAAATGAAATTTCATTACAAACACACATAATGACAGAAGAATATACAAACTTCAGGGATTCATGAATACAGTCCTTGGGCTGAACTCAGCTTAAGCATCTCTTTTCCTTTTGATAAGATGTTGTTAATAAATAATCCTAAAGTCTAGAATGTCTTTAGTAGAGGTGTGTGATATGCATTCAGTTTGAAATGAGCTAGGTGTGTAAAAATTTAAGAATTACATTTAATTGACCAGGAAATTGTAAATAGTGGCCTTAGACAAATCACTGAATGTCAGTAAACTGAGTTTTTTCATCTGTGTGCTGGCAAAGTTGGATACTAAGGTAACACTGTGTTCTAATGTTCTGGATTTTAAATTAATTGAAGTCAGAGATTTTATAGATCTTTAATACTTGAGTCTTTAAGCTTTCATTAACCTGAATCTTTTTGAAAATTCTGAAGGTTTTCAATTTCCTAAATTAGTTTTTAGATGTTTGTTTTAAATACTCTCATTGAATAACATGATAATTGGCTCTGTAGGTGCTTGGAGGCATCATATGTTTTGCCTTATACCTGAGGAATGTGCAGTTCTTACAAATACATGCCTTGTCCTGCACCATTCTGGTACAACAAATGATTGAGAGAGACGGAGCTATTATAACAGAACCTTGTTATGGGATCAGTGTCTCCTACTTTGAAAATAAATGACTCAGCCAGACGGCAACATTTATTTTCTCTAAATGACTAGGGATGTAGCAATAGGAGACCATTATCCTGTGACAATATTCTGTTTCATTGACATTATCTCACAAATGTAATTGGTCCATTACTAAATAGAGGTTTTGTTACTGATCAATTTCACGTGCTTTCTAAAACCATTAGGATAATAAATTTGCCATCATAGTAATTTCATTGACAGGATGTTCTTTTTTTCTTCATTTACATTTGTTAAAGGAAAAATATAGATTTAGATTGAACTTAAACGCTACAATTTATAACAGTTTTGACTACTTTTCCCTTAAGAGAAATGGAATATTTTGCAGAGTAATCATATTTACATTGAACTGCCAAAGTGATGACTTTATGATTTTTTTTTGTCTTCTGTAGTAAACCACATCAAATCATAATTGTTCCTAAGCAATTAGTTTACTACCTCAGGTTAATGATTTTATTTGAAATAAGTTCCAAATCATTTCTAGGACTTTCCTGTAAATTCACTAGAGTAACACATCAGTAAAATCAACCCTAACTATTACCAGCGTGTATAATAACACCATTAGTAACAACCTAAACCTTGAGATGTCTTACAGCATAAATGTTTCTAAATGCATGGCTTTTCCCCAAATGTTCTCTAAAAAGTCATCTGTAATCTTGTTAAATTAGAACTCTTCCAGTATCTCTCTGACTTTTACAGTTAAGGTTACAGTATTGATTTTATTTTATAGTCCATGGCTCTCAGATGCTTAACACTAATAAGCCACTATAGCCAAGCAGTTTTCCCCAGAGGCATGGTGAATAACAGCTATTTACCTATGCCAATATTTAATAAGCATCTAAAATATACTCCAAATCTTGCATAATTGTTTGGTGTTTTTCCTCCTTTAAAATTAGATTTTCTGGCATCACTCAAGACACTTTATCCTTGTCTGTCTGTTAAAATGAAATTGCTTAATGGACAAAAATATTTTGAAGTGCTTTTAAAAATGAAGTTTTCACTTATTCAGTATTCACTCTTTTAACATTGTTCCTCATTATTCAAGACTTTTTTTCTTTATGTATCAGGAAGGTGTTTCTGAGCTTCAAAGGGGTTGAGCTTTAACTTGGCATTGGGTGTTGGTGAAGCTTGGAGACTTTTTTTTTAACAGAGTTGTGATAAACAGAGACTTGTAGAAACATGCTGCTTACAGGCTTGGGTTGGAATAGACTATATAGAGAGATGTAAATTATCACAAAAGTTTTCAGACTGCTCAAGGATACAGTATTATATTCAAGTGTAGTTAAGATTATATAACTCAAATATTATAAAGTAAGAATTTTCATATATTTAACATGAAGACTACCATATTTTCTGTTTTCTCCTTTGAAAAAGAACTTATTTCTTTAAAAAAAAGATTGACAAATCTAATTGAAGATGATATCTTATCTCCTCTTACTATAGCTTGCTGATTTTCCAAAATTATTTTAGAGTATGGCAAAAATATATATATACATATATATATATGGAGATACTTAACATGGCAGCTAATTGTTTTTCAAATCATCTGGCATCATCATCAAACTACTGTAGGGAGATTAAGTCCCTTGGTTTTATCATAACATTCAGAGCTTTTGTTAACTTGGATTGTGTGGGAAGGACTTATTCGTATTTGCCACAGAATCACAAAATTTTACATTTAGAAGAGTCCTTAGAAACAGATATTCAGATATTTCTTTTCACTTGCATTCTCAAAATTCATTATTTTGCCTTTAGTCAACTAGATTGCAAATGTTGTATTGAAGCATTTCATTTTGCATTTTTGCAACATCTAATACCCAAGACCAATGAGGCATTTCCTTCTTAAAGTGTAGTGTTTGGCACACTATCAATATCTGATATTGTCCACCCATCCTTGAGAACTATTTAAAATATTCTATGGAGCTACAGGCAGTATTTTTCTCCAAATATGTATTTTGACCTTTTTTGTTATACAAGTAAAAATTATTTGTGGGAGATTTGAAAAGCAAACTGTCAATTATAAACAAGAAAATAAAAATCACCTATGATTCTATCATGTATAGATAATTCATGTTAATATTTATACGTATGCCCGTCTATTTTCTATATATCTATATTTTTATGGATATCCTATATATTCTATTTCAAGTAAATTTTTTGCACTAAATTGGGCTTGTATATGCTGTTTTGTAAATTGTTTTCTTTTTTTTTGGTTTTTTATTTATAATATAATAGCATGTTACCATATCATTCAGGCTTCTCCAGTGGCTCAGCAGTAAAGAATCCAGTTGCAATGCAGGAGACTCAGGAGACCTTGGTTCAGTCTGGGTTGGGAAGATCCCCTGGAGGAGGGCATGGCAACCCACTCCAGTATTCTTTCCTGGAGAATCCCATGGACTGAGGAGCCTGGAGGGCTACAGTCCATGGGGTCACAAAAAGTCAAACATGACTGAAGCGACTGAGCATGCACTCACACCATGTCATTCAGTTTCCACTTCATAATGACCACAGCGTATGTTACCCTTTGGCTATACTATACAGTTTTAAAGGTCTACTTTGCTCATGAATATTTAGATAGTTTCCAGCTTTTTATATAATTAATAAAGATACAGTAAAAGTCATTGCATACAAATCTTTGTACTTAAGTCTCATCATTTTGTTCCTGTCTAGCTCTCTTCAGTGGCCCTGTACCTAGTACACTGCCTGGCATTAAGTCACCAAATATAATAGATAGATGCTCAATGAAATGTACTCTTACTGTAGAACTCTTGAGTTAAATATTACGTCCATTTCTAAGGCTTTTGATAAATACTGGCACAGAGTCTGGAAAGATCTTATCAATTTACATTCTCACTAGCAGTGCCTGAGTGGTTTGTTTAACTCCACTGTCATATCCATAGTATTTAGACAGAGCACAGGGCTCCATGAGCAATTCTGAAACATGTCCTCCGACATGTATTTAAAGAACAGTGAATCAATGCCTTATGAGTCTACTCATGCACCTCTTCTTTTTCTCATTTATCTTTCATTTAAGCCATTGGGCATCCAACTACATCTTTTCTTCCTGGGACTCAGGAGAGCCCCCATCCCATTTCTTTGCGGAGGAAACAGGGACATGTCGAGGGCACCTAGTGGAGTGTGCACAACTTTCAAGTAAAGACACCTAAGTATTCTCTCTCCTTGCTTGTCCTCCAGACATACCCCCTCTGGGTACTTCCCCACATCTTTACATTATCTACAGGTGAAATAGGAAAGAAAGGCCAGCATGGCTCCCCCCAGGGAAATGATAGAAATAAATACATCAGAGCTCCGGGCTTGGTAATTTCAGTGTTTTACATAATGTTTTTTCAGTTATAAGTAACCTCTTCTCTAAACTTTCCTCTCTCGCCCATGATTTACCCCCAGGCAGAAACGGAGAAAGAGAAACCTGGTCTCTTTTAGAGCTTAGTTGGCAGAGTCATCTTTCCAACCTTCTCCCTGTCCTCTGGGCACAGGGCCCAGGCTGTTTCCTTGTCTTGGGACTGACTCTAGATTTATGGCCTGAAGTAAAAGTATCAGATTTCCAGCTCCTGAACTCGTCCCACACACCAGATTTAGTGGCCTCTCATTTATTATCTCATGTATTATAAATAGCGTTATTATTTTATACAGATGGGTCATTTCTTTTTCATGTTGTCACCCAGCTTTCACCCCACCATTTTAATGGAAAGCAGGAATTCCCCAGTTTAGCTCACATTCATATTTCACTTCGTTTTGTGTTGTTTGACAGACTCTCAGTGTTGAACGTGTTGACCACCTTTGCCTTCTTCCAACAAGGAGTTTGGTCTCTGAAGAGATTTTCTATATCCAGAGTTTGTGTAAATTTTTAAAGCTTCTTAAAACTCTAAAAAGTCTAAAACCTTTAAAAAAAAAAAAAAAAGAAAGAAAGAAACCTGGGAAACTATGAGAGGTATTAAGTTAGGAAGACTTGTCAATATAATACAATTTTATCAATTCCCAGTCTCTGGATTCCCTAAGCTAAGTTTTCCCACAGATGTACTTTTCTTCTTTGATCTGTGTCATGCTTATTCCAAAGGGCCAAAGTTTCATTGCACCTTGAGCTTTCCCCTGCTAAAGGAAAAAAAAAAGAAAGAAATATTGTAACATCTGCTCAAAAGCTTGATAATGTGTAAAATAGAGACATTTTTAACAATGATTATAGCTATTTAAGCACCTACTAATAAAATATACCTTAATATTAAATACTGGAAAATAACAGATGTTAGCAAAAGGTGATTTGTATCTAGAGGATTCTTTTAGACTTGTTTACAACTGTAGCAGATAAATAAGAAAGACAACTTACTAAGATGTAAAAGGATTGGAATTTTAAAAGATTTTGAGGCAATTTACTTCTTTGTTAATTAAATGAAATATGTTTTTCTAAATCATAGGAATGACACAGTTAATATATTTTAATTCAGTGTTATGCTGTGCTTGAAAAGAACAGCTTCATAGGCACTCAAAAATTCGTGTGTGATTACACAATTGACTTCAAATAGTTGTAAACCTGTAAACCGTGTCATACAGAGAAGAAGAATAGGATTTTTTTTTTTTTTAAAGAAAATGATACGGTTTCTTGTAGGTGATAAAAATTAGATTTGTAACATTCATCTACTGAAGCATATGGGAAAAGATAACATATTGCTTTCCTGTATGTGAAAAAGGAGCAGGTGTCCCAGACAGGCACGTGTTAAGGTGGCTGTTTGAGCTTGCCCTAGATCACTAGTTGACTTCAGTGAAGTTCTGCTAACAGGTGGCTAACTGATTGGAGTGCCATGTGACATTTATCCCGGGAGCGACTTGGATGACAGGCTGCTACAGACTGAGGAAGGGGTCTTTGCTTTGATGAAGAAATTGCCAAAACTCATGTCTCATTAGTGTTTCCTAAGGTTCTTTGGAAGTGAACAACAGTTTAATTAAGGGCTGACGTAAACACGTTTCTGCACACTTTCCCTGCAGCATTTTATCACATTAGAATTGATCAAAATTGTTGCCTTGGGCTGACTTGAACAGATATACATCTGGGGCGCCATTTGTGCAAGCTGCCGACGAGTCAAGTACATACGCTGTGTTTCACAGCAACGCTCTTCCTTTGTAGATGAAATTACCTTGTTGGGAGATGAGTTGATCTAGCCACTTTATTTGCTTATACCTTTATCTCTTTGAAGTGATACTGTGAAATGAATGACACATCAGGGTTTAGGATGTATGTATGTCAGAGTGCCAACAATATTATAGTATGGCTAGTAAAATTTATGTAATAACATGCTTTTGCAAAATATTTATTTAAAGGTATGCTTAAGTCTAAATGAACCAACTTAGAGAAGTATTCTCCGTGAACCTTTTGTTACATGGTAACCTTTTATTATGTATTTAACTACACAATTGTTTTCTAAAGCCATAGCTAATTGTCCAATTATAAATGTAAACTTGGGTGTGGACACTGAAGATGAGCACCTTCAATGTGAACCTCCTTTAAAAAGCAGCAGACTCTTAGCTTTTTGCCATTTAGAAGAATCCTTTCTATGACTCAATGTTATCACACTTGCAATTGTTTAATAGATTTTTATAGTTGATGTCTGTCTTCTGTGCTGAGCTGTGTCATCAGCACAAGAAACAAGTGGTCTTGTTTAACATCTTGAACTTTATGCCCTGCACTTTTCTTACACTTCATAGAAGCTCAGTGACTGATTTGGTTCTTTCTGTTCATTTTACATTCAGTTCTTTCTCATCTGGTGATGTCTATCCACTCATGATACATTTTAAGACTGACCGTGGTTATTTCACTCATCCTACACTACTGGTTATCATCCGACCAGATAGCTTCTTTCACGTGCAAGACGTTCTAAAATAAACTGCCTAGACACAATGTCTGCTCTACCTCTTCTTCCTTCTTTTAATTCTAGATTTAAAAGATTCTTTTTGTGAGTAGCATGATCTACTATCCTCCACGTTTTTTGTGCCCTTGATAAAATCATCTTCTATAGGTAGTAACACATTAGTCAACTTTTTACAAAATGTACATGTGTGTGTGTGTATATATATATATATCTGTGTGTGTGTATATATATATCTACACAGATAGAAACAGATGCATGCTATGGATGTAACAAGTACAAAATAATAATATAATAACAATAACACAATAATAATGAAATAATGATGAAGTAATATAAGAAACAATCAAAAGATCATTAAGGAAGTCTAGACCTCCAAAATTCTTTAGGAGGGATTACTTAAAAAGAAAATAAGTTGGTTCGGTGGATAAAATATTGTTCTGTAAATGGAATAAGAAGACAGAACGGCCTAATTTTCTAGCCTGAGGGACTATCATATGCTAGGAAAGATGCTGAGTTAGAAATACATCCCCCGTGGCCTTTTTCACTTCCAAGACACCATAAACAAATTAGCCTAGCTAAAGTTTAATAGAATGATAAGGAAATATTTATGTAAAAATGTGGTACCATGCTAGATCTTAAAATGAAGAAGATACCATTTGAAGAAGATTTCAACTATTCTTTTTATGATGAACCACAATGAGGTCTATTTAAGGAGTATAGAAAGGAAATTCTTGTTTAACCCAATACAAATCAAATGGGCCACGTTGTGGAAGAGAAGAAGATAGAGTTTTGGAAAGTTTTTCCTTCTGAAATCAATTCATTTGTATATTGCTGCTTTCCAGATCACATTTAAATTTCTTTGTCTGGTTTCAAGCCTTCATAGTCTTTTGCTTCCCTCGCATCTGCCACCAGCGCCTCTGGCCTCCTTGTCACCAGAAGAAAAACCAGATAAACCTTTTTTATCATCTTGCTCTCTCTTCAACTTCTTTATTTCATGTATTATTCAATGTATGCATTAATATGTATATATTATTATTCAACTTATTACATATTTGTATATTACTGTTTTATTATTATTCAACTTATTTTCAACATAATCTTTTTATGTATGATTCTTCCTGCTTGAGGGACATTAGATTGTGAAAAACTTGACAATTGTTTTTCTCCACAGAAAGGTCACTTAAGACCATCTTTCCTATATATCTATTCCTCAATCATTTTTTTTTTCTATAGAATATGAAAGCACTAAACATAGAAATGATATCATTTTTCAGTTTGGCATGAGGTCTGTTGGACCGCAGACATTAAAATAAGATTAAAATAATCTGAGTTTGATTCATGCTTAAAATGTAATAGCTAGTGACTCTATCTTTACTTCTCCCAGATAATTGACCTTTATTTTTATTCTCTCTTCAGGCCAGAGAGATTTTTTCTCCTTTGTGAAAGAGGAGGGGTCCCCTTTTTTGTCACCTTAAGTATAGTGCATTCTACATCCTGTACACCAATATATTTTTATTGACTCAGTTCAATTCAGTCAAGTCGCTCAGTCGTGTCCGACTCTTTGCGACCCCATGAATTGCAGCACGCCAGGCCTCCCTGTCCATCACCAACTCACGGAGTTCACTCAGATTCATGTCCATCGAGTCAGTGATGCCATCCAGCCATCTCATCCTCGGTCGTCCCCTTCTTCTCCTGCCCCCAATCCCTCCCAGCATCAGAGTCTTTTCCAGTGAGTCAACTCTTCACATGAGGAGGCCAAAGTATTGGAGTTTCAGCGTTAGCATCAGTCCTTCCAATGAACGCCAGGACTGGTCTCCTTTAGGATGGACTGGTTGGATCTCCTTGCAGTCCAAGGGGTTCTCAAGAATCTTCTCCAGCACCACAGTTCAAAGGAATCAATTCTTCAGTGCTCAGCCTTCTTCACAGTCCACTCTCACATCCATACATGACCACAGGAAAAACCATAGCCTTGACTAGACGGACCTTAGTCAGCAAAGTAATGTCTCTCTGCTTTTGAATATGCTATCTAGGTTGGTCATAACTTTTCTTCCAAAGAGTAAGCATCTTTTAATTTCATGGCTGCAATCACCATCTGCAGTGATTTTGGAGCCCCCCAAAATAAAATCTGATACTATTTCCACTGTTTCTCCATCTATTTCCCATGAAGTGATGGGACCGGATGCCATGATCTTCATTTTCTGAATGTTGAGCTTTAAGCCAACTTTTTCACTCTCCTCTTTCACTTTCATCAAGAGGCTTTTTAGTTCCTCTTCACTTTCTGCCATAAGGGTGGTGTCATCTGCATATCTGAGGTTATTGATATTTCTCCCGGCAATCTTGATTCCAGCTTGTGTTTCTTCCAGTCCAGCGTTTCTCATGATGTACTCTGCATATAAGTTAAATAAGCAGGGTGACAATATACAGCCTTGACGTACTCCTTTCCCTATTTGGAACCAGTCTATTGTTCCATGTCCAGTTCTAACTGTTGCTTCCTGACCTGCATATAGGTTTCTCAAGAGGCAGGTCAGATGGTCTGGTATTCCCATCTCTTTCAGAATTTTCCACAGTTTATTGTGATCCACGCAGTCAAAGGCTTTGGCATAGTCAATAAAGCAGATATAAATAGTTTTCTGGAACTCTCTTGCTTTTTCAATGATCCAGTGGATGTTGGCAATTTGATCTCTGGTTCCTCTGCCTTTTCTAAAACCAGCTTGAACATCTGGAAGTTCACGGTTCACATATTGCTGAAGCCTGGCTTGGAGAATTTTGAGCATTACTTTACTAGTGTGTGAGATGATTAATGAGCCCAACTGATTTCATAGTGGGAAAACAAAAGCAGTTAAGGCTATTTTCTAATACTACCAGTCTTTATTTGTTTCTAAAAAAAAATTGTTTCAGTAGAGACAGTGGGCCTTCACATTCTTATTTTTGCTTAGGGTAATTTTGTTGTTTAAAAAATATGGCAGTTTGTGGTTCCTTTTACAATTTGAAAAGTGAATTTTATTATTTCTGTAGTGCTGGCCTCTATAATTCCTCTGTGTTTTGAACATGAAGGTATCATTATTCAGTATATGCCTGAAGAAAACTAGAAAAATAAATGGATCTATAATAATTACCCAGTAAAGCAAGTGTATCATTTTGACTAAGAAATTGCAAAGGCTTCATTTCTCAAAAATTACATAATCACCTATATTGTTGAACTTCTCTGTACAAATAGCTCTGATTTATGGACTCTTTATGAAAAGAAGCTCACATAAATCCACATGGGTTTAATGAAAATCCCAAAATAGTTATGGTAGTTACAATAGCCTTGGTTGATCTTCTCCAAAAAATGACATTACCAGAATGACATTCATATTCTGCTTCCCAAACTATGGCCATATTTAACTGCTTTTAAATAATGTACAGTAAGTACATGGTTTATTGCTTGTAGTATGGAGTCTTTAGAAACTCATTTACTCAGGTTAATTTTATTCAAAATTTCTATTGAAGTACAATGTAAACTGTCAATAGAAACTTACGTTTCTTTTTCTAAGAGTTAATTTTAAATTAAAAATTTGGAATGGAAACTTATTACATCACCTATCAAGTGAGGGATGGAAAAAGCAGTTCTTTCCACCTCTAATAATCTGTATGTTTGTGATTAACTTACAGCAGGCCAAAACGTATATTTGTGGTGTTGCCTTTCAAAATCACATAGCTCTTAAGTGAAATCAACTATTATTTTTGGCATTTTTCAAGGTAATTTAGCTGAAATGAACTTCCTTTGTCTGTTTTTTAAATAGTTTTAAAATTTCTCTATTTTTGGTAACATTATTAATTTTGTGGTTTCATTAGTGAAATGTATTTTTCCTTTTTGAGAGAGATAATGTAAGGAAATGGTACACTGGCTCATCAAAGTTCTCATAGGTTAGTGACAACCAGTTAGTCACAAATTGTAGCTTAAGGCTACAAATACTCCTGTCATTTTTTCATAGACTGTGATGTCTGCTATGGTTACAGTAGTATATCTATTCTTTACATGCCAGTGAACTGAAAGCATATATTTAATTTTATCAGATGCCTTTCCCAGAATTAGGTAATTTTTTAAATGGTAAAACAATGATAACTAGTTTCTTGTATCAATAGCACCATGAGTTTTTTCTCATGTCAAAAAGTTACAAATTAGAAATGCAACTTGTAATTATATTTTATGTGTGATAAAGTCTTGGGTTTTTTTGAAATAAAAATTTCTCTTTTTTTTAGAGATACAAACTGAAATATTTATAGGTGGAATTATATGATGCCTGAGTTTTGATTCGGAGTAATACAGGAGGGCGAGTATAGATGGGATAAAAATGAAATAATTCAATAGTCGAAGAAGTTGGGTGATGAGTGCCAGAGAAAAATTACTATTCTGTCTACCTGGTGTATATTTAAAATTTTTGATAATAGAAATCTAAATAGCTCATATGATTTTTTTGGAATATTTTACTCTATATTTATAAACCTCTATAACAATCAACATTACTTAAGATGTTGAGAAAAGGGGTACATATCCTTGCCAACTGGGGTTTCCTCCTGAATCCCCCATTCGAACTAGCTACATGGTACAAACTCACAGTCACCTAAGACAATGACCTTCTAAACTAGTTATTCATTAAATTGGGTCAGTTCTGTTGAAGTATCTATTATTACATTAACTCTGTCTGTACTGTTCTTCCAAGTCTCAATATTTTGGCAGTATAAAATATTTGTGGGATGAATGAATGAATAAAGCCCTGAATACTTCTTCTGTCAGAGCACTTTTTACTTTGTTTTATGATTCCTTCTTAACTTGTCTATATTCCTTCTCTAGGTATCAAGTTTTACAGAGGCTGAAGCCAAATCTAGGTCACATCATGTCCCCAGCAACTAGCACAGTGTTGGCCTATATTAGACCTTCAGTAAATATCTATGGAATGACTATATTAATTAATCTTCTCAAGTAATATCCAGGATGGCTGTCTTTATTTCAACTAATTCATCTTCCCTGTAGTTTCTAGGGAGATTGCTCTACACAGCAAATGTGATCCTATTTTGCTCAGCAGTAGTGTTTTCTTATCACAGTAAATTTTTAGACCTTTATACACGAAGTCTGTGACCACTCATCGGGCAGGTCCTGCAGCTGTTCACTTCCTCCCTCATCTTTGAACTTGTTGAAGTACAGACTACATGTACTACTTAAACATATTTTGTGCCTCCCATCTTCAGAACATCTCCTCTTCTGGAAATGTCACCCCCCATCCATGTTTTAAACACGGCACCACTTCCTTAACCTGAGGAAACTGAGGTGATCAATGCCCCTGTATCAATGCCCCTGTATCAATGCCCCTGTATCGTGAGGCTAGAGAAGTAGCATCCAACAAACGCCACAGTACCTCTGCTGTCAGCATACTTCCTTCTTCTTGATATTGGCAAGCATTTTCTTTTTATCATTTTTCTCTTCACTAAGAGTAAATATCCCTACAGCAGCCGTTGCTTTTTAATTTTTTGTAACATCCTCCCTATTGCTAGCAAATAGAAGAACTCTGGTAAATATCTCCAGAATGAGCAAATTAGGGAATGTCTTTTTTGTTAAACAGATAAAATGTTATTGTTCTTCAGTTACTAAGTCGTGTTCGACTGTTGGCACCCTCTTGAACTGCAGCACACAGGCTCCCTGTCCTTCATTACCTACCGGAATTTGCTCACACTCATGTCCGTTGAGTCAGTGATGCCATTTAACCATCTCATCTTCTGTCGCGCCCTTCTCCTCTTACCCGCAGTGAGTCAGTTCTTCCCATCTGGTGGCCAAAGGATTGGAGCTTCAGCTTCAGCATCAGTCCTTCCAGTGAATATTCAGGGTTGATTTAGTTTTTCATAAACAAATTTAAATTACTGATACACTGAGCAGCGTACTCAAAGGTTATTTTTCACTTTTGTACCAGGTTTTCTTCTATTTTCTTCCATACATAGTCAGTTGATCAAAAGACAAATCCCTGAGTTGAATACACTTATAAATGAAATGCTGAGGTTAGAGAAGACCTAGATGTGAACCAAAACACCAAGGGATGCTAAGTTCAAGATTCATTTAGTAGCTGGAATAATTCTGATGATACTTTTAATGAAGCTTTGTGTTAGCTTCAGTGGAGATTGTTTCTGACAGATATTTTAAAACTCCAACATAGCTGGGTCTTTGACTCAGAATGTATTTTGTAAAAGAGCCAGACATACAAAAATCACAAGACATTGGCAAATGAGATCTCTTACTAGGTTGGTATGAAACTTGTGGCTTGAGAATGTCATAAAGCTTGGACTTTCCTCTCCTTCTCTGCAGATATGTCTTCTCCGACTACTATGAAGAAGCCCGAAAAGCCATTGTTCAGCTCTACATCTCCACAAGACTCCTCCCCAAGACTGAGCACTTTCCCCCAGCACCACCATCCCGGGATACCTGGAGTTGCACACAGTGGTGAGGCGTTTCAAGCACAGAGGAGAAACCTCCCTCTTGTTTGCAGAGTCCAAAGTCTTGGGGATGGATCAAGACTATAATCACAAAAAATAAGCAAATATATAGTTATCTTAACAGTAGCTTCCATATTGGTCCTAATTCTATATATTTTACTAAGAGAAAGATGGAATTTCAAGTATATTACTGAGTCTAAAATATTTCTAGCAGCATTGATGTATAGATTCTATTTCCATAGATGTTATTTTCTCTATATAAATCAATATTTTAACTACTTGTTTGGGAGCAAAATTAATCAGAAAAATAAGACACATTTTGACAATTATTTTATATATATAAATCCTTCCTGTGGGATTTTATGTTTTATGATATTATGTTTAATATCATAATGTAAATAGGAAGAATCCAATATTTCACATTTATACTTTGAAGAATGATTCATATCAAATGTTCTTTCAAAATTAAAAATGAGATATAATTCATAAGCAATATTGCATACTTTCTTCCTGTTTCTCTTAAACCCTAGAGAGAAGTAGGTTGACTTTAAGGTGAAGAAAATTTTTTTATATAAAAAATAATATGTTTATAGTGATACTCGTATTGCTTTAAATATATAGTGAGGCAACTCCTTATTTTTCAAAAAATAAATCTAGGTTTTAAACCTTTATTCAAGGGATATAACAACTGTTTATAATAAAATTCTTAAGTTTGGTCTATAAATATATATTGATAAGTATTGTCACTGTACTTAAATGCATAGCCTTAAACGCTATCATTAAGACAATTATAAAATTAAGAGAAGAATATACAAGTCAAATTGGTATATAATTTTTTTTACATTTATTTATTGGACTGCTAAGATAAGTGAAAAAAAATCAGTAACTATTTCATGCATTTGTAATGCTGAGTGGGGCAAAATGAACTTCAAAGTCAGATCACGCCTTATGATGTCTGATTGAAGTATTTATATTTCTAACGTTTGGAAAAAATTCAACACTATGTTTTTACACAATGAACCCTGGAAGATCCAGACAAGCCCTCCACCTTTGTCTTTTACCATATGTATGGTATGTTCATTAGGTAATGTATTAGGACTTGTAGTACCCTTGTCCAGAGCAACGTTTCCTCTCCTTAACGAGTAATGGTATAATGGGGAGAGAGAGAGACCACAACATCAACTAGGCATTGAATACAAACAGGATTGAATACATGGAGGAGGATAGATGCCTGGAAGAGGTAGGTTCCCAACAAAAGGGAACAAGCTAGGGAGACGGACATTTCAGGCAGAGCAGACAGCGAGTATCAAGAAAGTGGAGGTCATTGCAGCAAGGAACTGCTGTGTATTGAGGAATACACAATACCAAAATGTGCCCTGCACAGGGGAAAGATGAGGCCAAGGAAGTGGGACCAAATTACGTCTTAAAGCACTTGCTGCTGCCCCTAAGTCGCTCCAGTCATGTCTGGATCTGCACGACCCCATAGATGGCAGCCCACCAGGCTCCTCTGTCCCTGAGATTCTCCAGGCAAGAATACTGGGGTGTGTTGCCATTTCCATCTCCAATGCATGCATGCATGCTAAGTTGCTTCAGTCGTGTCCAACTCTGTGCGACCCTATGGACACAGCCCACCAAGCTCCTCCATCCACAGGATTCTCTAGGCAAGAATACTGGAGTGGGTTGCCATTTCCTTCTCCACTTAAAGCACTTGAAGACCATATAAACATGTGAAGTTGTTAGAATTTTATTGAAGCAATAGGGAGCAATCGAAAGATTTAGCAGAGAAGTTCCATGGTTTAAATGATTTTTTTAAATTATTCATTTGAGACTATACAGGATTAGGAAGGTGCAAGACTGGAGAAAAGAAGGCAATAAGGAAGACTTTGCAATATCTAGGCAAAGAATACATATAAGTACATGTATGTATGAATGGATTCTTTCATAATGAAGGGAAATGTTTTTTCTTTGTAGTTGGCTTTTCTGTCTTTAAAAGACTAGAATGACTTTTATTAATAAGGTAGCCATTTTTACCTTCATGGAAATTCTGCATTCTACCTAGTTTGTATCAGGCCAGCTAGAGCTTATTTGAGTACAAGTTCTTGGGAGCCCAGAGTTTTGAGCTCTGATTTGCTATGTGTCAGTTCAAATCAAAAGAGATCTCTTCCAAAACTATTGATACCAAATGATCTTAAAGCCCAAAAGACCCAATGGAGCTATTTAAATATCTTCCAAGGGTTTGGGTACAGATGTAAGTAAAAACCATGGTTAAATTGAGCTGAAATTAAGAGCACTTTGACTCTAAGTCAGAAGATGTGCAATTTAATTTATATGTTTGCATTTTCTTAAATTATACCTCCAAGTGTGTATGTCTCTTAAAGTAGTGTTTCAAAAAGGAGTTTTGTTTTAGGAAATACGTAATTGTTCTCTGAATTGCATCCCTTTGGAGGATGCTCAGACTTCAGTGTGTGCAAAGATTACATGGGACACTATCTGTGGTTAGTCCCAGAAATCTGTACTATAGCAGCAACTCAGAGTATTTCATGTGCTTTCTAAAACTTTGTTCCCTGAGAGCAGAGTTGTTCAGGGAGCAAAGTTGTGACCATAAAACTGAATTTGTGATTCTTCTATGATATACATTTAAAATTTCTTGTGTCTTCTGAAAAAGTTTTCTTTGGGGAAGATAAAGCAATATCCTTAAAAGTAACTTTTTTCGTATATGATTACAGAGTTTAGATAAGTCATTCCAGATGATCTTCATTTATAGGTCATGGAAGGAATTTATTTTTCATATTATTACATTGTGTTGTAAAACACTAAACATTTATCATATATAATGTTATATATCTTGGATATATGGAATCTTTAAGCTTTACTTATGCATATACTGATTGATGCTCTTCAAATGTACTTATATAAAGTACAGATTCAACGTTGAGGAGATAATGATTATGCAATTACATTCTTTACCCATTTTTAAACTTAATAATTATATTTCAAAAACTGAATAATAAATTATGATCTAATGTTGAAAAATTACAGTAATATTAAACATTATCCACATTACATATGTTTTGAACATTATTTCTCTTTACAAAATATGTAACTTATGGGTAAGTTAATATGCCTATATGAAAATTTGCATTTCTGAGAGTAAGAAAATAGAACTCTTTTGATTTTAAAAGGAACTTTTTCATTAAAAAAAAAAGAGTTCCCAGATTTCCATTCAAATATTCTTAAGCGTTTATACAATTATCGGGTAACTGTTCAGGACATTATTATTTACTAATTATTGGCTTCCTTTCTAAATAGTGGAAAATATTTATTGAAAATTGAAGCACACTTCTGTTTTAAGTTTTGGTAGAAAATGTGTGGGTCTCGTGACCTCTAATTATTGCTATGACTTGATCTCAACTTAGGACACAAAGACTTTTTAATCAAAAAATGTGTTCTTTGGGGGGATAACTTTGCTTAGAGAAACGTTTTATGAAGTGTTAGTTTAACCAGTAAAAGAGAATCTTGCCTAGAGAATTCCATGGACAGAGGAGCCTGGCAGGCTCCAGTCAGTGGGCTCTGAAAGAGTCAGACGCGACTGAGCGACTAACACTTTCACTTTCATAAAAGAGAAACTTCTTTCTTTAAAAAACCATTCATCTATCTAGAAAGTGAGATTGTTTATTTCCTAGACTGAACGTTATGTCTGTGTGTACTTAGCAGTCCAGGCATGGAGAATACAAATAAAAGACTAGCTTATTTTAGGAGAGTTTGGTCAAATGAGAAAAAAAATGAGGAGCTGTTGGTTGTTTAGTTTCCTAGGATTCTGCGGGGTCGAGTTGGAGCTGTAAGCACGATAGCTGATGAGTTAATCTTACCTTTGCTGTCTCTTACAGTCATCTCAACTCGGACTCCACCTCCACCCTCACCGTTGCCGTTTCCAACACAAGCTATTCTTCCTCCAGCCCCATCGAGCTACTTCTCTCATCCAACAATCAGATATCCTCCCCACCTGAATCCTCAGGATACTCTGAAGAACTATGTACCTTCTTATGATCCATCCAGTCCGCAAACCAGCCAGGTAAAAATGAGAGAGAACATATGAGTACAGCCTAAGGGCGATGGCACAGGTCTAACCCTAAGCCATGAAGCTTATTCAGACAGTGTGTCTGGCAGAACAGCAAGCTTTTGAAATGCATCTTCAGAAAGTTTCTTGGTGACTCACTAAGTTTTTATTGAAAGGTGGCTGAATGACAGGTAGGAAGTTTGTTTCCCCAGAGGGGCATATTTGTGAAGATGTTCTTGGTTTGATGTTTTAGGATTTCCATTGGATAAAGGGAATATTAAGGCAGAAAGTCCACTGACAAAAATGTCCTGAGCTGGAGTTCACACCTCTGAAATACCTGGTTTGACACAAAGTGCTCATTTCAGGCAGGAGCGAAGTATGAGCTAAAATAAACACAGGCAAAAGACCTTACAGTTGTATTTATAGACCAACTATTAGGTATTAAAATAAGCTTTGGTAATGTAAACATTTTCAGTGTTTGATGACTACTTGAATATTCTTTGCTCAGACATGACTGTGTTTCATAATGAATGACATTACCAAATTTTTTTTTTTTTTNAGCTTATTTTAGGAGAGTTTGGTCAAATGAGAAAAAAAATGAGGAGCTGTTGGTTGTTTAGTTTCCTAGGATTCTGCGGGGTCGAGTTGGAGCTGTAAGGACGATAGCTGATGAGTTAATCTTACCTTTGCTGTCTCTTACAGTCATCTCAACTCGGACTCCACCTCCACCCTCACCGTTGCCGTTTCCAACACAAGCTATTCTTCCTCCAGCCCCATCGAGCTACTTCTCTCATCCAACAATCAGATATCCTCCCCACCTGAATCCTCAGGATACTCTGAAGAACTATGTACCTTCTTATGATCCATCCAGTCCGCAAACCAGCCAGGTAAAAATGAGAGAGAACATATGAGTACAGCCTAAGGGCGATGGCACAGGTCTAACCCTAAGCCATGAAGCTTATTCAGACAGTGTGTCTGGCAGAACAGCAAGCTTTTGAAATGCATCTTCAGAAAGTTTCTTGGTGACTCACTAAGTTTTTATTGAAAGGTGGCTGAATGACAGGTAGGAAGTTTGTTTCCCCAGAGGGGCATATTTGTGAAGATGTTCTTGGTTTGATGTTTTAGGATTTCCATTGGATAAAGGGAATATTAAGGCAGAAAGTCCACTGACAAAAATGTCCTGAGCTGGAGTTCACACCTCTGAAATACCTGGTTTGACACAAAGTGCTCATTTCAGGCAGGAGCGAAGTATGAGCTAAAATAAACACAGGCAAAAGACCTTACAGTTGTATTTATAGACCAACTATTAGGTATTAAAATAAGCTTTGGTAATGTAAACATTTTCAGTGTTTGATGACTACTTGAATATTCTTTGCTCAGACATGACTGTGTTTCATAATGAATGACATTACCAAATTTTTTTTTTTTTTTTAATGGTAAACTATGCAGTGGCTTTAAGGATTCTTTGTATAAATGGCGTAGCTCTGTGCCTTGTTCACTTCCTTAATATATGATTTCTTCTATAGAGAGGTCACATCATGGGGATTTGGTACAAGAGGATTTTTCGTTATCAAGTAGACAGTGTACCAAACCTGGCCTATCAATCATCATAATATCCAAAGTCTGCAATGAAATTTCAATCTTAGGGTTTGGTATTTGGCTTTGCTATTTTACCTCCAAGACTCCTATCTACTTCCAACCACCATTTTTAATGCTCTGAGGGATTTTTGTAAGTGTTCTGTCATTAATGCTTTTCATTTACTAAAATGCCAGCAAATAGTATGTGCATATTAATTGAAACTTAAAAAAGAAAGATCTGAAAAAAATCCCTTTGGTGTTAATTGTTAAAATGGAGCAAAATGGTCCCTTCTGAATTTTTTTTTTTAATAGCATATTCAGCACTGTTTTGGTTAGTTAAAATTAAATTACTTGCACTTATTCCTCCATTGACTAGTAATACTAAGTATACCATTCTTGAATTTTGAATTTAAAGTTAAATGATTTGTGTTTCAGAAGAAAATGTTCAAATGGTATAGCACTTTTAATGGCTATAATAATTATTATTAAGTAAAACAGGACCTTGGTATATCAATTTAGAAATAAAATTTGCTGTCAGAGCATAGATGCAGAAGTCTCAGTTCCATAGAGCATTTTGCTAGACTCAGCTGGGAACAGTGCACACAAGGTCTGATTTTAATTTGTGTAGAATTTCCATGAATAACAAAGTCTAATTAAGACATCCATTAAAAGTCCTTAACGTTAATTCAGTGTGGAAAATCTTAGAGTTCCATTGGATTTTTTTTTAACTGATGTCTTAATTAGGCACTGTTAGGGGAAAAATTATGCAAATTAAAATCAGGCCTTTAGTGTTCTGCATTTCTTTAATTATTCATTGCTTGTTTTACGTATATTTCACTTTCTTTATAAGTTAAGGGGGCATATTAGGTGATAATCGGCCTATATTGTTCTCAGTTTTTCTTCATATTTTCAGGGTAAAAACCGAGCTTCTGAGAAGCATCTTACTCTCATCTCAATTAAAAAAAAATCCCTCTCAGGATTTTGTATAATAGGAGCAATGTACTAAGTAGTATAATCCTTCCCTAATGCTGTTCATCTGCAGATAAGTTGTCTCTCTTTTCATATCTACAATATGAAAGTTCATCTGTTAACAACCTTAAAAGAGAAGCTTTATAATGTGGCTTCATCTGTTTGAACAAGTATAAAACTGAAAAAGAAATAACCCTTTCATTCTTCTGACCCTGAGTTTCAGAAAAGTTGTCTACTTTGGCTTGGGAATTCTTCCTTTGTGACTTTTATTTTTTATTTTTTCAAATGAAAGAAACATCTGTTTGTTGGTTTATGTCAGTTCAATTCCAGTAGACGAAGCATGCAGGGTGGGAAAGGTAATATCATATTCGGTGGCAGGCAGCATTTTCTTGGCAATTTTTGTCATTTTTCTGTTCTGTGCTCTCAGGTAGGTACTGTCAAACTGTTTTGGTGAAGACAATATAGAGAAAGGCTTTTTACCATCGAATGTACCACCAATGATAAAACAAGATCACTCTTCTTTCTTGGGGGAGATATACAAAGCAGTTTTTAGCAATGATCACATAACCAGAAGTTGATGACCTGCTCTAGAAACAGATTACTTTTTCACTTTGAAAGGAAAAAAGTAGGCCTTTATTATAAATGGTGGAGTTGTTTTTGCAGCAACATTATACCTGCTTTGATGTTTAACTCCAGCTCAAAACCAGTTCATTTGCACTTCCAAATAGGACTCTTGATATTCACCCTTGTGGCTCTAAAAATGGGGAGCAGGCAGGAAATGAGTACTTGTTGACCTGTAGTCAAGTTGACTGTTGACTGTTCCTTCCCAGTATCCTCCAAGGCTGCCCTGATTTTGGTTGTGAAGGCGAGCAGCTCAGAAGCCTTGTCCTCCCCATGGCAGTTTGGAGATTAATTGCATTGCTGCTGCACTGGGTAGAGTGAGACAGCCATGCTATTTCATGGAATATTTTAAATAAAATTAGTCTAAATATATAATTCTTTCCTAGGTTTTCACAGAGGGGAAAATCTGGTCAGTTTTCCTGACTTCAGTTGAATACTTAATTTATTCATGAGGAATAGTCAGGATATTCAAAAGTTCATTCTTTATAGAGTAAGTCATATGGCCTCTGAGGCACCCAACCAAGGTTTAGTTCGTGTCTCTAAGTTCTGATAGTTAAGTGTTCTCAGCTGTTCATCTTTTCCTTTAAAGAATCATTGACTTGTAATTTATATGCATGCGTTTAGATAAATATTCTGCTTTATTGCTTTCTTTGCCTTTAAAAGTGGTACAGATTATGAAGACTAAATATTTGTGGAGAATACCCTCATAGCACATAGGAGAATTCCAACATGAATGTAATTAAGAATAGCATTCTGTCTAGAAAAATACATTCCAATATTTCTTTCAAACAGTGTGCCTTTAGACTGGACACTATTTTTGTACTGGGGCTAAAACTCAGATAATAATATCTTTTCTATCATTGCCCAGGGATTTTCTCCGTTAACTCTCACACATGTCAACAATCGATGTTTTATGCAACTCTCTAGGTCTGGCGATGGAAGAGTAAGAATTCAAAGATCAGAGTATATTTGATTGCCCTCTGCTTCACTTCAGCACATTTTAATATACATTGGAAATCTCTTATTTATATGTGTACGGTCAGACCTAGTTTGGCTCTTTATATCATTGTATAGACCCTGAAATTTTAAAGGTTTTAAATATCTTTCTACCTATTTATATAAGTAAACCATCCCAAGTTGAGTGGAGACCCTAGAATCAAAATTGTTTGATGTATGTGTATGAGTGCACCTGTGTGTGAGCAAGGGCTAAAATTTTTGTGTGCTGAAGAATGGGCCTATAAATGATGATAATCGTTAAATTCAGTGTGTTTGGTCTCCTAGAAATTCTTGCCTTTGTTGTCTCGATGATATCATTATGCAGGTAAACATTGTGTTCTGAGAGCCAAAACGATCTCATTGTAGCACATGGAGAAAGGCAAGAAGGAAAAACTGCTTCTGATTCTTACTAGCTTAGTGGTAAGCCCAGGCTAGCTTACTAGCTTGGTGGTGTAGCCACCAAGTCACGTCTGACTCTTGAGACCCCATGGACTGTATCCCGACAGATTGCTCTGTCAGTGGAATTTTCCAGCCAAGAATACTGAAGTGGGTTGCCATTTCCTCCTCCAGGAAATCACTAAGGACTTCTGTTTTAGCCTCAGGCTCAGCATCAAAGTCTCCACTTGAGTTTTCTGTCCTGCTCTATGGAAGGCTCAGTTCTGCCTGGGTGTTGTAGAAATGACTGAACCTATATAAAGTGCCTTGCAGCTGAAGACTTTCCTTTAAGTGCTGCTGCTGCTTCCTAGGACTCCTGACCATTGATGAGCCTCTCAGCTCAGATCTGAGAGGGCTTGTGCGGTGGTCCAGCGTACAGGGTGCACTCAGTCGAGTGTGCTGAGTGGAGTTGTTGGACGAGATAACTGCCTTTTGGATTGTTTCATGCGGCATTCTGTTTTTGTTTTGTAGCCTAACAGCAGTGGTCAAGTGGTAGGGAAAGTGCCTGGCCATTTCACTCCTGTCTTGGCACCCTCTCCCCATCCCAGTGCAGTGCGACCTGTGACTCTGACCATGACAGATACTAAACCCATCACTACATCCACTGAAGGTGAGGCAGCTTCACCTACAGCAACCAGTAAGTATTTCTGTAGGAAATGAGAAATGTCCATCAAAGGCACCCCTGGATATCTGATCCAAGGTGGAAAACCCGGCAACTTTTCCAACTACTCAACCAGATGGAGATTTCTCATTTATGTGGAACTAGCAGGCATGATGTAGCCTGGCTCTCATATGCTCTCTCTGATCAAATTTCACTCAGTATTTGAAAAGGGAGAAGCTTATTTGTTTGAGTAAATAGCTATAGCAAAAATAGTAAGTCATGCCTGCTTGTTCAAGGTATACATTGAAAATGCACCTAATGACATAACAGTGTATAAGGTTTTTATATCACCCAAAGAGAGATGTGATAAATGTTAGTTATTGGAGCGTTCAAGAAGTAGAAATCAAGCCCCTTCACAAGGCACACTGAGTCAGTACCTCTGTAAGATAATTGCATGTTTATATCATGGTAGGTTATGTCATTGTGAGAAACAGTCACACAATGTTCAGTGTAGAAAGCATTTCAAAGCTTAGTTTTAGGCACATGTCAACTACCTGCACTTTCATTGTCTGCAACTTTTTTTGTTGTTTTTTTTACTCTATCATGGTGCATCGGGTATTATGCTTTTTAGCATGGCCAGAACATCTGAAATGTCAGAGATTTAGCCGGTGAATTGGCAGTAGCTCATACCAGTAACCCAAGCGATTCCTTTACTTCTTTGTACAGAGTGCTCAGAAGTACACAAGAAATTATTGCAAAGCTTTTTAATTGGCTTCATCATCCAAGCTGCCAGCTTTCTAAAACTGGAGTTGATGTGTACAGACTGGTATTAAAGTAGAATGGATAAAGTTCTAGGCAGGAGGAATTAGCTTGCTTCTCTTCAGTTACTCTTATTGCTTAAATCCAGAGCTTCTATTTGCATTGTTAGAGGAGGAAAATCCCGAAGTTCTGAAAATTCGGTGTGAAATTATAGAGAATCAGAGCCATTGGCTCTTTCTTTATTGGCCATTAGAAAGATGCTCTATTTTTTGTATGTGTGGCCCCTGAAAGACTTGGCAAGAACCTTACAAGAAAAGTGGACAATCCTTGGTGTGTACAGTGAATTCAGCATTTCTTTCTCAAAATTCATGAGGCCCCGTAGACTAATAAAAACCAGATAAGCTTGTAATTCCCATTAATAAACATTAACGCTTAGTAACTGGTTTGTTGATAGAGGGACCTACACTAGTGAATACTTCCCTGAATGCACAGAAATGGATGAGACTCAGTCAAGGAAGATTAAGGATCCTTTAGTGTTACAGGTTAGGCATGTACATTACAGCCGCTGAAATACTACATCCAGATTTCAAAAGTGGATGCCTTGGCATCTTAAAGCAAACAAAGTCAGAAGTTTAAATAAAAGCAAATAGAAAACAAAGATTTTTTTTTTTAAGTAGCTAAAATTTCCAGAAACTTCTGGTACCTACTCTTATATTGTCATTAATAGGTAAGATTTTCCTTTTTTAAAGGAAAAATCAAACTGAAATGATCACAAATCACTTATGGGAATACTGTCAGCCTGTTTGTTAATGAACTGTTTGTTATACTCACATACGNATACCCTCATAGCACATAGGAGAATTCCAACATGAATGTAATTAAGAATAGCATTCTGTCTAGAAAAATACATTCCAATATTTCTTTCAAACAGTGTGCCTTTAGACTGGACACTATTTTTGTACTGGGGCTAAAACTCAGATAATAATATCTTTTCTATCATTGCCCAGGGATTTTCTCCGTTAACTCTCACACATGTCAACAATCGATGTTTTATGCAACTCTCTAGGTCTGGCGATGGAAGAGTAAGAATTCAAAGATCAGAGTATATTTGATTGCCCTCTGCTTCACTTCAGCACATTTTAATATACATTGGAAATCTCTTATTTATATGTGTACGGTCAGACCTAGTTTGGCTCTTTATATCATTGTATAGACCCTGAAATTTTAAAGGTTTTAAATATCTTTCTACCTATTTATATAAGTAAACCATCCCAAGTTGAGTGGAGACCCTAGAATCAAAATTGCTTGATGTATGTGTATGAGTGCACCTGTGTGTGAGCAAGGGCTAAAATTTTTGTGTGCTGAAGAATGGGCCTATAAATGATGATAATCGTTAAATTCAGTGTGTTTGGTCTCCTAGAAATTCTTGCCTTTGTTGTCTCGATGATATCATTATGCAGGTAAACATTGTGTTCTGAGAGCCAAAACGATCTCATTGTAGCACATGGAGAAAGGCAAGAAGGAAAAACTGCTTCTGATTCTTACTAGCTTAGTGGTAAGCCCAGGCTAGCTTACTAGCTTGGTGGTGTAGCCACCAAGTCACGTCTGACTCTTGAGACCCCATGGACTGTATCCCGACAGATTGCTCTGTCAGTGGAATTTTCCAGCCAAGAATACTGAAGTGGGTTGCCATTTCCTCCTCCAGGAAATCACTAAGGACTTCTGTTTTAGCCTCAGGCTCAGCATCAAAGTCTCCACTTGAGTTTTCTGTCCTGCTCTATGGAAGGCTCAGTTCTGCCTGGGTGTTGTAGAAATGACTGAACCTATATAAAGTGCCTTGCAGCTGAAGACTTTCCTTTAAGTGCTGCTGCTGCTTCCTAGGACTCCTGACCATTGATGAGCCTCTCAGCTCAGATCTGAGAGGGCTTGTGCGGTGGTCCAGCGTACAGGGTGCACTCAGTCGAGTGTGCTGAGTGGAGTTGTTGGACGAGATAACTGCCTTTTGGATTGTTTCATGCGGCATTCTGTTTTTGTTTTGTAGCCTAACAGCAGTGGTCAAGTGGTAGGGAAAGTGCCTGGCCATTTCACTCCTGTCTTGGCACCCTCTCCCCATCCCAGTGCAGTGCGACCTGTGACTCTGACCATGACAGATACTAAACCCATCACTACATCCACTGAAGGTGAGGCAGCTTCACCTACAGCAACCAGTAAGTATTTCTGTAGGAAATGAGAAATGTCCATCAAAGGCACCCCTGGATATCTGATCCAAGGTGGAAAACCCGGCAACTTTTCCAACTACTCAACCAGATGGAGATTTCTCATTTATGTGGAACTAGCAGGCATGATGTAGCCTGGCTCTCATATGCTCTCTCTGATCAAATTTCACTCAGTATTTGAAAAGGGAGAAGCTTATTTGTTTGAGTAAATAGCTATAGCAAAAATAGTAAGTCATGCCTGCTTGTTCAAGGTATACATTGAAAATGCACCTAATGACATAACAGTGTATAAGGTTTTTATATCACCCAAAGAGAGATGTGATAAATGTTAGTTATTGGAGCGTTCAAGAAGTAGAAATCAAGCCCCTTCACAAGGCACACTGAGTCAGTACCTCTGTAAGATAATTGCATGTTTATATCATGGTAGGTTATGTCATTGTGAGAAACAGTCACACAATGTTCAGTGTAGAAAGCATTTCAAAGCTTAGTTTTAGGCACATGTCAACTACCTGCACTTTCATTGTCTGCAACTTTTTTTGTTGTTTTTTTTACTCTATCATGGTGCATCGGGTATTATGCTTTTTAGCATGGCCAGAACATCTGAAATGTCAGAGATTTAGCCGGTGAATTGGCAGTAGCTCATACCAGTAACCCAAGCGATTCCTTTACTTCTTTGTACAGAGTGCTCAGAAGTACACAAGAAATTATTGCAAAGCTTTTTAATTGGCTTCATCATCCAAGCTGCCAGCTTTCTAAAACTGGAGTTGATGTGTACAGACTGGTATTAAAGTAGAATGGATAAAGTTCTAGGCAGGAGGAATTAGCTTGCTTCTCTTCAGTTACTCTTATTGCTTAAATCCAGAGCTTCTATTTGCATTGTTAGAGGAGGAAAATCCCGAAGTTCTGAAAATTCGGTGTGAAATTATAGAGAATCAGAGCCATTGGCTCTTTCTTTATTGGCCATTAGAAAGATGCTCTATTTTTTGTATGTGTGGCCCCTGAAAGACTTGGCAAGAACCTTACAAGAAAAGTGGACAATCCTTGGTGTGTACAGTGAATTCAGCATTTCTTTCTCAAAATTCATGAGGCCCCGTAGACTAATAAAAACCAGATAAGCTTGTAATTCCCATTAATAAACATTAACGCTTAGTAACTGGTTTGTTGATAGAGGGACCTACACTAGTGAATACTTCCCTGAATGCACAGAAATGGATGAGACTCAGTCAAGGAAGATTAAGGATCCTTTAGTGTTACAGGTTAGGCATGTACATTACAGCCGCTGAAATACTACATCCAGATTTCAAAAGTGGATGCCTTGGCATCTTAAAGCAAACAAAGTCAGAAGTTTAAATAAAAGCAAATAGAAAACAAAGATTTTTTTTTTTAAGTAGCTAAAATTTCCAGAAACTTCTGGTACCTACTCTTATATTGTCATTAATAGGTAAGATTTTCCTTTTTTAAAGGAAAAATCAAACTGAAATGATCACAAATCACTTATGGGAATACTGTCAGCCTGTTTGTTAATGAACTGTTTGTTATACTCACATACAGATTGATCAAAAAGGGATCTGATTTGATTTACAAAATCATAAAATAGTCAAAAGGAGTATCTTGGTTATATAAAGATAGCTCCATCAGTCCATTTTCCATCCTTCATAAAAGTGATATAGTGAGCTGTTTTTCTTTCCTATAAACAAAATTGTAGCTGCAATTCCGCAGGCCCCACTGATAATGAAAAATTGGCCACTGAATTCATAAGTCAATAAAATTAAAGAAAATACAGAGGCCAAGGAAACCTCTTTTTCATGGTTGAAAAGAAAGAATAACACACACTTGGTGCCCACTCTGTAAGGGTGAGATTCTTCAGTGCTGTGCACTGAATTCCAGAGATCTGGAGATTGAATGGGGGCCACTGGCTGTTTATGGCTGCCATTGTGTGAGTACTTCATTCAGGAATAAATAAAAGGTGAATTGTGAAAATCTTCACTGTCTTAAAAAGCTTACTTAAAAAAGCTTCACTGAATCAAATGAACATGGCAGACTTAACGTATTGGTTTTTAAAAAGTCTTTTAAAAATTAATGTCTGGATTCCTCATCAATCCGGAGGTTTTGAACCAAGTATTTTAGCTTTCTTCAGACCTAGAAATGTAACATAAATGATGACAATTTAGTTTTCCTGTTTATTCTGACATGGAACAATGGGGTTGCTTCGTGCTCGGAAGATGCATTAGTCCTTTCTTTGTGAAAAGAAGCAAAACTCTCTAGGACTAGGGAGACATTTTCTTTGGAAAATTCACTCTGCACCAAAAAGTACCTAAATGAAAAATACTGGCAAGATGAGACCATAATAATTTAAGGAGTATTCACCTTATGCACTTACTACCTGGTGACCAAGTATTTAAAAGGGGCTGTCACCTCCCTCCCTGGATCAATCACAAAAGATTGGCTTTTTGTACTTCTGGAAAAGAAATCTTTTTTTTTTTTTTTTCCAGAAACGTGTTCTCAAATATAATAAAAATTCTCCTTCATGTTAATAATATTAACTTTTCTTTTTAGTAAGACTTTTCAGTAAGACATTTTTCATCCTGCATCATCAAGTACATCTGCTTAAATTCCATCATTTAAAGCTTTCACTTTTTCCTAACAGACTTTCAGTCTGATTTTACATTTAGAACCACAGACCATCATTGATTATTCTGTTGCTAGACACCCAATATCTAGTAAAAAGTTACATCTAGGAAAAAGACTCTACTACTTAGCCAATCTTTGGTACTCCTGCAAGACTGTAACTAGAGCTTGTATGAGATGACCACAGCAAAGGATAGGATATGGTTCCTGGATAGATTTGGTGGAGAAGAAGGATAAACCAGTTGACTTGAGGTCAACTATCATTTCTATCACTTGGTATTCACTCATACAAAAGAGAAGAGAATAGAGATACACTTTTTTTTTTTTTGGTTGCAAGTCCCACTTCTCTGGGTTTCTTTTACGTGGACAAGGTGTTCATTTGATAGTTCACAATTTTTATCTTTGTTTTTGTTCTTCCTTAATCAGCCTACACAGCCTCAGGCACATCTCAAGCCAATCGATATGTGGGACTAAGCCCAAGAGACCCATCCTTCCTACATCAGCAACAGGTGGGCAAGTTTCACCCAGGTGGGATGGTGTAGCCACGCTTTTGCATTGGTGCTTTTCTCCACGCTGTCTCTCAGATTTGGACTCAGAATGGGGCTCACGGGACTTCTGAGAAAGAAACTGATCATTTCATTTTCCAAACTATTTTCTCATTTATCTTTTGTTTCTTGTCTCTCGAAGCAGGGTTTCTCAAATTGGCTCAAGACCTTTTCCCTGTCTGTAGCATATATCCATAACATCCATGAAAACAGTGTTTCAGCTAGAATATTTTTCTCAGTCTTATTGGCTATTGAGAACTTACCAGCAGCCTATAACTTTCCAAGATGAAAATTGCCAACTTATTTAAAAGGCCATTAGAGTAGAATTACAACACAATTCACAGTTTGTGTTTTCTTTTTCTGTTTTTGAACACTTTCATGTTTATAGTTGTTCTACTCCTCGTTTTGTTTTTTTTTGGTTCAAGAAGATGAATTATGAAGCTGAAATCTCAGGCAACACATCCTTCCTATTTTAATAGGTTTCAGTTAGTCTACTGATTTCAGATGTGATAAGACACTTTTTTCTTGGTTCTGCTTTTGTACATCATTTATGTTTCAAGTAGCATTTTAAATTTCACATCTCATTAATGCTGTAAATTTAATGCAAATGAAGTGTTTATCCAAACTGTGAAAATATACAGCCAGGATTAATGATAGCTTATAAACAAATTAGCCATAGTCAAAAGCATGGACCATACAAATAAAAATATCCCATGATTCCAGTTACAGTATGACAGAAATAATCCTAAACGCTTTCAAATTTAAATGTATCTTATAATGCATATGTTGGCTGCTCTCAAGTTTTGATAGCAGAGCAGTTTGAAATTAACAGTGTGCAAAATATTACATATGGAAAAATAGTCTATAATGAATCAGAAAGAGTTGGTATTAATGAGCTTACTCTTAATTTATAATATACATTGTATGTGCATCTGAATTTTTACAGATGTAACAAGCCTGTACAGGTACTCATGCTTCTTTCGTTCTAGACGTATCCACCTAGTTTAATCATGCATATCTGTGCCTCTCGTGGAATTTTCAAATCCTGCCCAGTCGCAGGTGAAGGTGGCAGACTGCTTATATTAAAGGTCACCACATGCAGAGTTCAGAGAAAATCATAAAGATGATAGCTTATTCAAGATACTTGACGTTTTGCCAGCTTTAAAAAAAGCAAAACAAAAGAGTGAGAACTAACTAAAAACATTTGTACACAGTTATGAAAATACCAAATAATAATTAGTGGTTTTGCCAGCTATTGGCTTTTCAACATAACTTTCTGAAATGTTGCTTTTTTTCACCTCTAAAATTGCTATAATATGAAATATGCTATAATTACTAGAATATGGTTCTGTTTGAAAAATGTATATATTCTTTGTGTTTTTTTTAAAAAAAACTATGCAGTATTTATAGGTTTAGAAACTTATTCTCTTACAAATCATTCCACATATTTTCAGATATTCTTATCATGGGATTTGCATTATGACACATCTCTAGTTTTCAGGTAACTTTTAGTTCATAGAATCATGCCTCTATTATTTAAACCTTTAGCCCCAAACACATTTAGAACATGATAACCACTTTCATGTATTTAGAAGAAATCGTCCCATCCTCCTGTCCTAGCCTAAGGCAGCTTTAATTTTTTAATTTATCACTTGTGACTATCATTAAAGCCTCTTGTAATTATGATCACAACAATTGATTATATAAAAGTTACTTCTTTCACATGTCCAAGGATAAATCAAGAAAATTTTATAAGCATCAGGAGAATATTAGTGAATCTAGATAGAGTTCTGAGCACATAAATTGAAATATATATGTGAGTTCCAGAACTACAAACTTTCTTCATCAAAGGCCACCACTTGTTATTTAAGTAGACAATGTCAAGTGAAGACCTCTTACAATATAAATATGATTTGATTCATCAAATGCAATATATATTTATAGAATATATAATGTGTATTGATCTTTAGAAGAAAAATTATGTTTCATATGAAAAATACAGTGTTCAACTTAAATACCATACAAACAGATAGTTTGTCCTTTATATAATGAAAGAATTGGTGCTACTTTTTTGAATCGAAAGAGCATGATATACTAATTCATAATAAGCTACAATTTAAGACAAGCAGAAAATGAATATATATGCATATCTTACTGTACATGTATATTACTAAACTAAGGCTCTAGTTAAAAGATTTCATTTAGTTTAATCCTTTCAAATTTTAAAAGAATCCTAGAGATGAAATTTTATGTTTACTGTCTAGGAACAGAGGGACAGAAATGGTTTAAATGACTTCTGTAGAGTAAAGGTTATTCTTTTCTACAGCAGAAATGAGATTGATTTACTGTGTCCTTTCATTACTTTCCAAAGATTTAAAAGAGACCACTCTTCTAGCAGCAGGTTTTAAATGCATTTGGTTTAAAGTACTCAGTGATGAATGAAAAGAAAAATCAAGGGGTACATGAAATAAAGGTAATCAATCATTTTATATTAGCTAGGAGAAATTCAAAATTAGAAAGGCAATGGTTTTAGTCTGAGAGAGTTCTTTTAAACATACCCCTTAGCTTTTAATATACATGACCCCTTAAGAATAAATATTGTCCCCAGGTACATTCTTCAGTTTATTGGTGACTGTTTTATAAAGATTTATCCTTTTAGGTTATGAAAAGTATTGATGTGCATTGTTGAGTGCTATTTTTCTCTTAGAAAAGAACTTTAATATAGCCTATATAAATTAGAGTTAACAATAAATTTAAAATTGTTGAATAATTTTGACTATCTTATAAATAATCTTTCCACACAATGACACTAAAGCAGAGCTTTCAGTGTAGTTATGTCTAACCTACAGGACACTGGCTTCTTAAATTGAATGAAAATATTAAAATTAACCCTGTACTCCACTGGTAAGAGTAATATGTTCATTTTGGCAGATCTGAATACTAAAAGCATATGCTTCTATAACCATTAACTTGGTAAACATGCAGTTGTTATTAGTAATTATACATCTCTGTGCTCCTTTTTATAATGATTATTACTGATCAATACTGGTTGCTAACTGCCTTGAAATAGTAGTTTCTTCTGACATAGGAATTTTACT
Organism: Neotragus pygmaeus; assembly: GCA_006410875.1. NCBI lineage: Eukaryota > Metazoa > Chordata > Mammalia > Artiodactyla > Bovidae > Neotragus > Neotragus pygmaeus. The sequence continues at coordinate 444,221 of SJYV01018031.1, forward strand.
GCTATTATAAATGTGTTATCTCATTTGAATCTGAAAAACAAAATCACACAGTCATAAAGAATATTTCAAAAATATTTATTTAAACCAATTGAGTATTTTCAATTAAAATAGCCCTCTAGTTAGTTATAATCATTAGCTCATGCCAGCTGATCAGAACTTTGAAATTTTCCTCTATCTCTTAACTCAATCTTGAGTGTTGTTCAGGGTCTGGAACCAGACTCTCTCTGGGATAATTGACTTATTTAATGCATTCACTATTGGCATGGGGGAAATCAAAATCAGAACTTCAATTGGAACTTCATTTTTCTTTAACTTTTCTGTTGGAAGATGGTGTCGTGGCTTGAAGAACTCATGGGTCTCTGGCAAACTGAACTCTTTACTCTTTGCTGAAAAATATCTTTTTACCTTTTCAGAAGTGTCAGGGACCTCTTCTCTGGCTTCACTTCATAGAAGTTTAGTAAAATGTGGTGCTTCCTTTCTGCCTTATACTTCCTAAATACACTGTGCACATTCATTATGATAGGCAATGAAGAAACTACATTTCCCAAGTTTCATCTCCCTAGGAAAATGGTAGCTATATAGCAGAGTGTTGGGTATTGCTTAGAAAATATAGAAATTATTGTATAAATCTAGTCTAACAATTTTAGTATAAACAGTGAGTCTGAGACCGCTTCCTTGAATTAGCACGGCTTTCTAATCTGATCAGCTTCATAATGAGCTCGCTATATTGCAGGTCTTTTTTCTTTGTTATCCTGGAAAGTTTGGTAATATAAAAGAATTAGTTCATTTGGTGGTCACTGTTATCCTTGAGTGTGAGGTCATTATAAACGTTTAAATCCTTACTATCATACATCAAGACAACATATTTAAAAAACCCTTATTGCAGGGTAGAAATAAAAGTTTGTAGCTAAGAAGCTTCTTGTTTGGAAATTAAAGGTTACTATTGGAACCAGCCACTGGAGTACAAAATAACCTTTGATACAGATTTGAGATGGACCAAGTGGAAGGTCACTTTTACCTCCCTGAGACAACAAAGTCAAATGAGCTCTAGTTTATAAGATACAAGGCTTATTTTCATATCTCAAAATTATAATCTCCTGACCATATATGCTAATTATTGTTAGAACTTATTAATAATGTTACTTATAATGAGTCAGTGGCCTAATCAACTCAAGTCCTTGCATTACCTCTTAGTTGCGTGGATTTATTTGGTGCCCTGGCTTCTGCATGTTGTATCTCTTGCATGGCTGTATGATGCTGTTCTTTCAGTTTCAATCACTGGGCTAGTTTCTATCAAAATATTTTCAACACTTTCTTTGATCTAATTGTGAAACTAGAATGTGAAAGGACTTCTTGTTACGCTGAAAATTTCTGTTCTATCTAATGGCCTTTTTAAGACAGTGCCTCTGTAGGATTTTTTTAATTTATCTAAGATATTCATTGAAATCTCTTTATAATATTTGTCCTGACAAATGGCATAGCCAAAGCTAGGTACATGAAAACCCCTGGCAAGGTAGTCTTTTATTAAAGGCAAGCAATTGAAAGGCCACAAGTGGACTATCAACAAACTGTTCAATAAAGTCAGGAAGCAGGCTATCAACACTTGAGCTGTTCTTATTGTGTCTGTTATCATAATTGACAGCTTGACGTAAAACCCTATCACATGACTTCTGGGTAGGTATGTAAATGGATAAGAGGTCACTTTTCACATATGCTAGCTGGAAAGGAAACACATTTAGAGGAAGTTTCACTCAAAATAATGACTATGCAAATGTTTAGCTTTTTGGCTAGTTCTTAAATTTAAAAAGAAAAAAAAAAGAAACCTTCCAAAGTCTGCTTTTATCATTCATTGATTCATTCACTTCCTGATTATGAAATGTTAATATCCAGATAAATTATTCTAGATAGCATAAAAATAAAAGTATGTTTACTGTAATCTTAAATTTCAATCAACACAATCACGAAAGGAAAATTGTCTTTTCTGAAAATTTTAACTTTAGAACCTTTAAGTAGAATCAGGGGGAAAAAGGAAATTATAAAGATTTATAATTATAGACATTTTAGCCGTAAATATTTTTGAGCTGTACATGAAAAACAGGGTAGGAAAAGAACAATGACAAGCAAACTGGTATGGTGGGTGAGAAAGGGATTAGGAGTCAGGAGGTGTGGTTTTAGTGTTGACTTGGCAGGACAGGTCTAGGCTTGGACAAGCCTTGAAACCTTCTGTCCTGTGTTCTTATCTTGGAAAGAGAAAATGAAGAGGTTGAACTATGGGATCTCCAAGTTCCCCTGAAATCTTAAATTTTACAGGTGAAAGTAGCCTCCATTTAAAAATAAAAAAACTTTTCATTTTCTAGTTCTTACAATTTATTATCAGTAATATTTATTTAGCTCATGAACTAAGCATACCCATTTAACTTAATTCTACCATGTTTTTAAATATTCAAGGAGCACAAGCTTCAGAAAGTAATATTAGATGTGACTTTAAGGTATCAGGATGACCTGGAATATCTTTTTCATTTTTATGTGTTTATAAGTTCCACCTATATCACAATTTTATCTTGACCATTTTGCTTGTTGACTAAGGCTATACCCTTTTCCTTCAGAGTCATTTTATCTACTCTCTGGGAGATAATTAATAAAATAAAAATCAATCTAAGAGTTAAGAAAGTATGGAAAGTAGAAAGTATGAATCCTCAAGGATTAATATTTTTAAACACCCCACCCCAAAAGCACCTCCACACACCAAAAATCTATTTCTTTTTCTTTTTTCCGGGACTATCCAGAAAAATGAAGAAACCTAAAAAAACATAAAATACACCTTTCAAGATTCTGCCTTGAGGGTCCCTGTAAGATTGTAAAATAAAAAGCGAAAAGATAAATTTGCCTGTGTTGATTATTCTGTTTACAGTTTAATGGTTTACTGGTTCAACTGAGAGCCGTTGTCATCATCAGGGACTGTTAGTACATGGGCCTATTTGCTGAGTCCAGCGAAGTAGAACGTTTTCTTACCTTCTTTCTTTTGTTCCCAAAGCTAATTGCGAGGCATTTACAAAAGCCCCTGTTAATAACAATGGAGTGCCTTCATGTGAATAAACAGACTCTTATTCTGAAACCACAGGCAATGTTGATTCTACCTACAGGAATATCTGAGTGCTCTGTAGGCTAGGACAAGATCCAGATCTTAGGTGTTTCCCCTTAGGCGGATTTTTTTGAAGAAGCTAGATGGTCTCCATCCTTGTTTTTCTCAAACTCATTTGAGTTAGACTTAGAATAAGGTTCTCATTCCAGAGCCTTTAGGGAACTTCATCCTAAGAACATCTGCAGTGAAAACTTTACCTTGCCTTCTTTTTAAGTTGTTTGGACTTCTTCAGCCCCATCTCTTCAGTCATCGCTTTTTCAAAGGAGAATGTTAACTTCTTTACCTTACCTTCTTTCTTTTGGAAATCTGGGCATAATTGTTTTAATGTAAAATTTTCCTTAATTGTCTAGACAATTTAATTTCGTGTTTGTAGATACATATAAATTAAAGAATTTAAATTTTATCTATGTATTTATGTAAGAATATGCATGCAGTCAAAACTGTCAAAGGGTCTATATTGTTACAAATTAAGAGTTGTTACAAACGTACAACTTCAACTAAATTTCTAAACTAGTTTGCTCCTGCTGTTTTAAATTTGGTTACTATCAGGGGCAGGGGGTTGGGGGGGAAGTATCCTCCTATTTTTTGAGGAAAAATTTTTGGAAAAATCACTAGGGTATTATTGAAGCCTTGCAGAAAAAATTTACGTTAATGAAAGGCATACATTTATGTACCACTTAAAATTTTAAATTTAATTAAAAAGTAATCTATAGCTAAATTACATAACACCAACTCTCTCACAGGACAGAAATTGAGGATTCACCACCCTAAATTCAAATAAGATTATTACCTATCATTTTAAACATTTAAATCTTAATATAAAATCCATTTTGGTTAGGAATTCTGAATCATACTAACACCAACAATGTTTAACTTGTTCCAAAAAGAAGCTTAAGTACATTTAATATTACCTTTTCATCACCTGAGAATCTGTTCAATATTTGCTGAGTCAGAACTATCATATTCAAACAAGATTCTTTGAAACTGATTTTGTTAGGAATTAGTGTTATGGAAATTTCCAGTGAATATGCAGTTGCTATTTTAATTATTTTGCTCAACCATGAAGTTTATTAAGTATTAATTGAAGGATGCTTTATGCAAAAGGAAGTAAATTAAAGAAAAAAATGAAGAGAAAGGCTCTTCATTAAGTTGCCTGGCTTAAGTAGGTTATAACATGTAAGCAAGTATAAATATTTCCCCTCAGAAATTTTTGGAAATGTTAATAATGCCAGCCCTCAATCTAAATAGCTAAATAAATTTAAATTGTATTTTATATATTCAGTAACTGATGGGAAATCAATGCTAATTAATATCCTACCCATTTCTTTGGCATTTAGGTTATTATTAAATATGTTCAGTGGTTGTTTTTTGTTTATTTAAGCATAATTATCTGTTTGGAAGAAGATATTTTGTTCTCATGTGCCTTAAATATGGTTGAAAGTGAAGAGCTGTAGTGAGGTTTAATCCTTTTGAGACTACTGCTGGGAAAGAAACATCGAAGACTATGTTGATTTTAAGTGTTCAGGTGGCCAAAGATAGCCTACTGGACACTTTGTAGGAATAATAAACAGAAACAAGCAAAAAACTAGCAACATGAACATCAAAAAAACCTGATTTACGTATGCATTCTTCCAAGGAGACAGTAGTGTTCCCAGTTGTCTGAGAACAAGCCAACCAGTGAGAGATCCTTAGGTTCACTTGGGTTTGTGAAGCTAGCTTCTCTTTCTGAAAATTTTTCCAGTGTAATCTGAGAGGCTCCTAGAAACTAACCTGAAATTAATTATTAGCATAATTATGTAATTCTAAATATACCCCTCCGTTCTTCAGAATATCTAACCAACTCAAAATTAGGACTAGAGCAGAATCTATGAGTGGTCATTAAGATAATTGTTATACAAAGCCAAACACGTTCAACTGTTTTTAGATTGTTTTCCTAGTATTGCTTGAAAAGAATGCACTTTGAAGGAGGCAAGCGACTCTTACTGAAAAAAAATTTTTTTCAAATTGCCTAATTACATTGCATTTCTGATTCAATGCTCCATGTTGAGAACTTTTAAAACATCTTGTCATAAAATTTTGTTCTGTTTGATTTAAAATGAATCAAGTATACATTTTCTCCTTCATGCAGGCATTAAGATCCATTTTAAGAATATTTTTCATTATAATTTAATTTCTTTACTGATTTATGGCTTATTTATGAAATGTATCCTAAGCAAATTTTACATATCTTTTAACTGTCTACATTAAGTGAACTATTTCAGCTTTTTAACTAATTAATTATGTGATTAATTAAAGTTCTTTAATGTATATAATTACTTTTACCTGAAGTCTCAGTATAATTAAAATGCATGTTTGGGGAATTTTAGATGGTATTTTGAGCCTCAGAGAGCTGTAGAAACATAAGCAAAACCAAATATTCTCAAACTGCAGAATCACTATTATAGTATGTAGAAACTAGTCTTAAAGGGAAAGGTTCTTAATAGCCTTTTTTTTTTTTTTAGCCGTACTGTTATCAGAAAGGATTAAAGTAACTTATCATAAGTTTACAGGGACTTTGGCTCCAATCATCATCTTCTAGAAATTCTCACTGAAAAGCAGCTCGCCAGGTTTAGTGGATTGCTGTGAATAAGTCCTCTTTTCAGTGCGAGATTCAGTTAATTTACAGCATAGCTATCTACAGATTAAAAACCATGATTTTCCAGTGTTTTTGTTCCCCCCAAAGCCAGATAAGTTTACTTTCTTAAGCATAAAAATAAGCAATATATCTTTTCAATAAATCTGCTAGCACTGTAGGGCAGCTGTTAACCAAACAGAACTGGATAGGGTTACTGGAACAACCTCTGAAGGGCAGAGCTGATGATTTGGAGAGCTGGGAAGAATTTGTTTCAGCTAGTATTCAGTGCATTCCTCACTCTATTCAAATGTGGTAAAGGATTTTCAATGCCATTACTCTGAGTTTAAAATAAAGTAGAAACTAAATAAAGTATCAACTCTTTATGGAAAAAAAAAATGCCAGTTTGAGTAAAATTAGTAAATATCTAAAACGGAACCCCTTGATGCTTCTAAACATAACTTAGGGGAAATGTTTATAAAGTGGGGCCTTTCTCCTCTAAACTGCATGTCTTCTGTGTTTTGCAAACTGCATGCTTAAAGTTATTGATTATTTTACTCAGTGCAGATGATTTGGTATGTTATATATTTTTAAAAGCTTAAAAAATTTTTTCTAAGATATATCTCTCTCTATTGAACATTAACGTTTGCTTTTATTTCAGCTCATTTTGTAATCTAATTAATGTCTAATTGTTATGTTCTAAGCACTTATTTCTCTTATATGCTTTAATTAATAGAGAAGCATATTGCAATAGCTTTTTCTGAAATATATTCTAGGAATTTTGCTTTTCAGAGTAAGGTTTTCTTTGCCTTTTTTTTTTTTTAAGTTGCTTCTTGGGAAAATAAGGTTAATGCCATGTACAGTACTAGTTTGCATGTGTTCATTTAAATACTAAAAACTGTAGTACTGCTCGATCCATATCTGACTGCTAGGTTTCAATTGACAGCTGAGGATTTGTGACTGGACCATGAATCAAAACGGCAGGCATTTATACCCCAGTACCAGTGAGGATACATTGGGAATTACTTGGCAAAGGTAACATTTTAATTATTTCCAACCCTACACTTACACCTAAAAATTACATGAGCTACAGTGTTTGTTTCTAACTAGCTTTACAGAAAGTATATATTAAAATTTTAGTTGTTTTAGCTATACCATTCCTCTTTCCCTACCCTCTTCCTCCTTATTTCTTATTGAGATATAACTTCAAATTAATAGGAGACTAGAGCAAATAGTAATTAATGATTGGAATTTCTGAGTGCTGTCAGATGTTGTCAACAGTTTATAATATTGGTGAGGGTGGGGCGGGGAGGGGGAGGAGGTTATTTGGCACTTAGATTTAGGACCTGAAAATTGAAATCATAGTTTTAGGGAAGACTTTTCAGCTATCTGAGGGTAAAATATTGGCTTTTTCCCATTATAGATTTTTCTCATTTCAGCTCTTTTTCTTTACTGTTAACTTTGAGTCATTTTAGACTCATTTACTCCCTTCTCAAAGGAGGAAAGATAAAATAATGTTCAGATTAGTCAATTTAACTGTTTATTAGCAACACTCGTGAATTTCAGTGTGTTTGTGAGGGATGGGGATTGGTGGAATCAACAGCTAGAGAAGGAATTTGGTTTACAAAAATTTTAACTTCTGTTTGTACCTTGATGTGAATCACTGAGAATTGATTTGGTTGGCTGAGATGATCACTCTAAAATTTCATTTTTGAAAGTAATTTTGATAGTGTCCCATTTATTGGTTTTAGAAAGTAAGTCGTGCTAATTCAACTTCTTATGAATTATTTCAGTGAAGAACAATTGTGTCAAATTGACAAATTAAGTGATTAAAGTTCATGATATAATCATATGTAATGAGATAAAAATTTATAGAAGACTGAGGTAACCCCATAAGGAGTTCCACAAAAGTAGAGCCAACATAATTTTCCATCTCCTCTCTGATTGTCATCTTCTCTTTACTGAGCATCCCTATGTTAAAAGTACATTTTCTAGTATTGGTTGTAAAAGCATCTTCATATGCTTGATAGGAAAAAAAGAGTAGAGTTTTAAAGAATGAAATTAATAAAATTTCCACTTTTTACTCATGTAAAAAGGAAATTAGTTGATTCTATTTTAAAAGCTTGTTGACTTTTTAAATTCACTATCTGAAATGAATGCCATATGACTTTCCCTCTTTTTAGAGACTACTATAACATCCACTTAAAAAATTTTTTCCTTTTTAATTTTTTTCCCATGAAGCTTATATTATTCATCCATTTAGAAAAAAATACAATGTGTACTTAGAAAGAAAAGATAGACTCAGTGAAAGAAGATAAACTATCTAGTCATTTAAATAGTCTTTGTTAATATTTTAAAAGTTGATTTGACTTGGTAACACAGTGTTTGGATATAATTTTATTTATCTTTACATTCCATGTTCTGTTGGTTGGCTAAATGGCCCATTTCTACATATAATCCTTACTGTATTTAGAAAAAATTGCAAGTTAAATGGCAAGTGCTTGTATTTTTTAATGTGGATGTAGCTGTGTGAATTTCCAAATCTGTGGGTTACTGACTGACATTTTCTTACCTAAAACTGGGTAGTATTGCTAAAGTACATTAAAGTGAAATGAGGGTATAAATTGCTGGAGACTTAAATGTAACTGCACCTAGTTCCTAATAACGTTTCAACTCAAAAATTGATGTTCCCAAAAAGAAAAGGTGAGTGGACAATGAATCATTGCAGAACACAGGGACTGGGGTGAATTAGTTTGATGACTAAACTCATTTCTTAAGAGAGTTTTATTCATCTTACATATCACCTTCTTGGTGAAGAGTTGGTGTGGTCATCAGCTTCAGGTCATAATCACTTAGGAAAAAAATAAATTCATTTAAGATTTTTTTTTTTTCTCCAAAATAATTTTTGGGGATTAGTAGATAATGATATGTAGAATGGCCTTAATGCTTCAAAAAGCTTGACAAAGGTAGTTGGTTTGTTTCTTCCCTTTTTATCATGATTCAGGGGGCACATAATTGATAATAGCAGGTGAAACGTTCATACATTCAACAGATATTTATTGAAACTCTGTGGTGGGCAGTCCCAGACACTGCATGACTGATACATACCCTCACCATCCTTAAAATAAAAGTATCCTACAGTTGAGAATAAATGAACTCAAAGGAGACAGCAGCTTGCTTTGCTTTGTTATATTTATCCAAAATAGGGACAAGTAGAATCTGTATGATCATACAAATAGGCCATGTCTGTGGTACAACATACGCATAATTTATGCATGGTTTATAATACGTGTCTTGCAGTTATTTATGAAGCATAATAGTTTTTTTTTTCTGAAAAAAGATATTAAAAAAATCAGAAATGTCTGTAACGCTATTACTTTTAAAATAGATAACAGACATCTAAAATCTTCAGGCCATTGCTACCACTTTTGAAGGATCTGAATAAATTAAATCATTTGCCTCTGTCCTAGTGGAATAAAGAAAATACCAGGTTACTTTTGTTGTGGACCCCTGGAGACTGCAGTAGCAGAGGACCGGGCACAGGAAGCGTGTGGTTTCGCTGTGACTGCTGTTGGCTGCCATTACCTTTTTGTATAATCACTGGCCGTGGTCGCCTCCTTTTCTGCTTTGTGCCCGTCGTTCTTTAGAGGTGTTTCCATGTCAAAGGCAATCTCTTCTTCGGGACTGAAAATGGCAGTGCTCAGGGAGCTATTTGAGCATAAATCAAAGCTGGAAGATTTCCTCCATCCTCTTCTCTCTCCATGCATCCCCCAATCCCAGTGTCCTTTGGAAAGTTTTCACAGACCTACTAAGTTGCAACCCTGAAGGTGTTTTGTTGTTTTGACCTTAGAATTTTGAAAGAGGCTGGTGGGTGTGTGTGTGTGTGTGTGTGTGTTGCTGTGGTTTTTTTTTTTTTTTCCTAACTCAAAGGTCAGGTACTGTAGTTAACCCAGAGTGAAATCCCTTGGCAGAGTGCTCACTTCTGCGTGAGTCCGGAGGGGCTCAGCTCTTAGCAGGGTATTAGGTGATGAGTTGCTTATGCTCTTCATGAGAGTACTGTTGTGTCTGTGCTTTGTCCTCTGATGTGGACAAATTATACTGTTATATCTGTGAGTTATGTGGGTATAAACAAATACAGCAGTTAACTCCCTAACTGGCTTGCTTTCTTGAAGCTATAGCCAGAACATAGCTTGTACTATCAAATATGAAAGAGCAATATATTTGAATGAACAAGAAAGCCACAGGACAATCCAAGAATAATATAAACAGAAGTTATTTTAAAACATTGGAGGGAGTACTTTATGCAAAAGAGAAACTGGATTTATTGTTTCAGTCCCTCTTTTCCCCCTTCACCTCTTTCAAGAAAAGGCAAAGCCACAAGTGAGTGGCTGTATGTGTCTGATGGCTTCTATAAACATAGCAGCAGCCTTCAGATGGCTAAAATAAACATGTGCGTGTTACTGAAGGATATGTTTACACAAACCATTTGCTCAGCCTCTGAAATAATGAATAAATGAAGATTTTACTGAAATAATTGGAGGGATTTTTGTGTTTCTGCTGATGCCATAATTGAATGGCACCGAAGAGACTTTTATCAGCTATTTTCCATGTTACACGTGTTAGCAGTTCCTTTCTATGAGTTGAATACTTCATTCTGTAGTGACTTTACACATGTTTTTGTAAGAAATTGTCGTTTATTACTGCAATTCTAGAGAGTTGCTTGATTTCCCAGGAGAAATTTAGCAGCCAGTAAAGATTATTTGGATCTGATTGGTCAGGAGAAGGAGGGCAAAAAGGAAGGAATAATAGCATTCATTTCATACATTTAAGTCTGTTTGCAAAACCCTGTCCTCAAACTTGTCCCGTTTTCATTGCTTCATCCTTCAAAATTTTCTTTATAAAATATATCCTCAATGACCTAAGAATGAATATTTAAACAAAATAATTTTTACTATTGTGTTGCAAATTATGTTTGTCTGTAAAATATACATATGCATATAATGTGTATGTGTAAATGTGTGTACATGCACATGTATGCATGGGTATGTATGTGTGTATACATGTGTCATGTACAAACATATGACGTGTATAATGCGGGTGATGTGTGTACTGGCTTTAACACCAAAAACATTTTGGTGTATTGGGATATAGCTGATTAACAATGCTGTGAACAGTTTCAGGTCAACAGTGAAGGGACTTAACGATACATATACATATATCTGTTCTCCCCCAAACCCCTGTACTGGCTTTAGGTAATGTTAAGAGTTAACTTGTATTTCCACATTAGACGTAGACCATCCCTACAAATTCACCAGCTTAGCATTTCCTGCTTTCAGTTTGTTATCTTGACACATAACTACAGTATAACAGCTGGGTTGTTCCTGGAGTTCCTGGGGGGAGCTTTATTCTCAGAGTGCTGAATTTCCTTTTCAGCTGTCAGCTCTAACGTGTGTTCAAAATGTTCAACTTTTTACACACCATTCTGGGTCCCTAGCACCACTCTGGGACTATGATAGAAATGCTGATAAGGAGGTGGCTGAATGGGAGAATGCGGTTTAAGGAAGGGAATTTGCAGAAGCCAAAATTGCACATGACCAATGTTTGGGAACTAGACTTGCTAACTAGTGTTGCTCTTTGTATTTGGATATTCTATTTAAAAGAATTACTACTCTGTTTTCATGAAAATTATTTACACCTGTTAGGAACCCCAAAATTAAAATGTGAGCATTCTTAAAAATAATCTTGATCTGGTGTTTATACACACGCAGTTATCTGTAATCTGGCTGTTGAAAAATACATTGGGGATTTGTTGTAGTTTTGCCTAACTTTCTCCATTTGTAAAGAAAGATTTGCACAACACAACGTTTCCTTTTTATCTAGGAAACTCTTCAGAAGACTTCCTAAGAAATTAATTGTATTCCAGCCAGACTTGCATGCTGCCATCCCACAGGAAATGGGTCAGCAATCCATTAAGATGCCATTAGATAATCTAATTTGGAACTTAATCTCTAAATTAACCATGCTCCATACTTGAAGCATACTTGAGAGAAAGAAAAAAAGTTTACGTTTGAATCGATAGGGGAGCCGAAGCGTGAAGAAGGCTGTTTGTTTTTTCTGTAGCTGTGGTCACGTCTCAAGCCGTCTGGTAACCAGGAGAAACCAGACATGATGTAATTCCAGATTGAACTTGAACTTCAGGGACTTAGGATAGGGGAACAATGGACCGTAGGAATCAATAATGTCCATTTTCCACATGATTATGTTTGGAGCTTTACGTTAACCTTCATGGGAGAAGCAGCAGGATCTGCAGTGTGACTGAAATGGGATGACCACAGACAAGATGTCAGAGGAAAGAAAACAACTTTTTCCACGATATTTTCTGAGCAGCACTGCAGATTCCAGCAGGATTAGAAAAGTTCCCGCTCTGCAGTAAACGAGTGGCCTGTTCAGAGCACTCTTTGTTCGCTTAGGTAGGACAAACTTAATCTTACGTTTCCTGTCAGATGATTTTTGGCTGCACTAGGGGAGAGGGAGGAGCATGATGCAGAAAATTCCCAAATGTCAACCTTGCTGATTAACCCTTTGTGATGAAAGAAGTACATTAAACACCTACTTTATTTGAAGATGTTTAATGGAAAGTGCCATATTTACGTATATATTAATTTCCCAAGAAATTTAGCTCTGTCACTGGCCAACTCACCCTTTAGTAATTTCCTTTTTTCATTCTCATGTTTGCTGGTGTAATTAGGAAGTATACAGTGTGTTTTTAGTCATATTTACTTAGATGACAAAGTATATGAATTGAGTAAAAAGGGTAATAAATGTATTAAGAAACTACAAAAGGAGAAAAAGGCAAAAATTCAAGACATTGAAGAAGACAAATTTTGAATATTTAGAAATTGTAGAAATTCACAGTTATTCTCTCCTTTGTTAATTTTTGTTTTGTGACAGAAGGTTTTTTTTGTACATGTGAACAGAGTAGCAGGCATAACATAAAAACACGTTCAATTCCTTAATCGTATGTGATTTTATGCTTCAGAATTCTGATACCAAAAAAAAAAAAAAAGATCCTCTCTTTTAGAGGTGAAATGGTGCAAATAACACTGATTTTTGCTTTTAAAGGAAAATCATCTGGGAAAGATCACATTTTGCTTTTGTGTAAAACTTACATTTCTATTTAATTTAGTATGCCTAGGGTGATTTTCTCTAGTGAAAGACACTATTTGGAGGCACTATTTTTGTAGAGAATTTTGTCTGCTGTTGAAGACTCACATATGCTAATAAGGGGGCTGTAGCTCTTGTAACAATAGCCCTGAAAAGGAGCCGGGGACAGAGAGGAATACAGACTAGAGAAAGAGGAGGGAAATCCACACACAGGATTCTCTATGGGAGGAGATCAAATCACTACTTTGATCCTGATAATTCTATATTTTTAATTGGCTAAAACCTCCCACAGCTACATAAATTGTTATATACATATGCATCTGTATACTTTAATTTATTTACAACAATGATTCTCTACCATTTTCAGTTCTAAAATACTAAAAGTATCTAACATAGTTTTGTTTTTTAAATTTGGCCAGTTTAGGGGAAGAGTGTTTTTCTTACTTAGGGCTAAACATTTTAAGGAAATAAGTTTTTATTACTCTCAAGTACATTGATGACCTTGTTGAAAGGTCTAGGATTTTGTAAGAGCTGTTTAGTAACGGTACAGACATTAGAATGAGCACGTTAGACCTTTAGCTGCAGTGGCTGCATATATAAGGACTCTTCTTGCCCTGTGCTGTTCATTAAATAACATATTTCACTGGCATATACCATTATTTCACTTAGAAAATGCTAGTACTCACACATGGTAAATTTAACATGCCATCCAGCATGCCGGGATAACAAAACACATCTGAAACAACTGAATATAAATTAATGAGCTTTGATGGCCTACCGATTTGATATGTTATTTTCAAAATCGTTGGTCCCCAAAGAGTAGCAATAAAGCAAGCTATTTACCTACTTAGTTAAGAAACAAATACATTTCTCTTTCATTACTATGAAGTGCTATTGCTTGCAGTTAGAATAATTCCATGAGCCACCTGCAGTTTATGATATTTGGTGTTTCCCAGAGAGCCCACAAGAGTACTTTGCAGTTCAGGTAAGAGCCAGCCAGGGAGCTTTCCAGTACAGATTATTACAAATAGTAACAATCATTAGAAATCATCTTGCCTGCAAATAGGATCATTCCAGTGGTAATAATGATCCTTAAAAAATGGGGAAATAAAGAAACCCAAGACCTGGATACAGCACTTTGTATATTTCACTTCTGGTTTTAGCTGCATCAGAAGTGGAATGCAAGCAAGCAATTTATAGACATGCAGCAACATCTGTATATGCATCAAAAAATGCATCTATTGTCCTCAGATGAAAAGAATCTTAAATTAGATAAATAAAATACACGTTTTTGTGTTGAAAAGTTATACTTTTTAGGGAATTCCATTGTGCCTAAATGATATAGACCTTAATTCATAGAAATCCCTTGTATAATTCAGGGAAATTTGAATTCTTGCTTAGTAATATAAATATTATGTTTCACAAAAGAGTGAGATGAGATGAAGTGTAATGGTTAAGAATGTAGGCTTTAGAACCACACTGCTAAATTTCAAATTCTGGCTTCTACAACCTAACAGCAGGAGTTGGGTAAGACACAATTTTCCAGCTTCAGTTTCCTCATCTGTAAAATTAGAATAATAATCATACTTTTCTTATAGATGTATAATGAGATTTGAAAACTAAATTAGCTCTAGCACGTAGATCAGTACCTGGCAAATAGGACACACTCTGTAAATGGTAGTAACTGGTATATTTAATAAATACTGCTTTCTTTGCTCTAATACATTAATGAATTATTAGATATATTATTTTTATGTAAACATTTAATAATTTGTAAATATTTGGGTACTTAAATACCACTCCTATATTCCTTCCCCTGGCCTAAGTGGGCTTTTTTTTTTTCACAAGACATAGTCTGAGGATTTGTATTATATCAAAATGAGCTGCCAGTCTGAATTCACACATCCAGGACAGCATGGTTTCTGACTTGATACTTAATTATACTACTCTTGATTGGTTTTTCCAGCAGATTTTAGCCGTTAACAAGAAAAGTGTTTATTGTGCATTTGGGAAGAGATACTAATACTGTGTGTTGATGTTATGGAAACAAAATGAGGAACATTTAGCCAGGGAAATAATAAACTTTCCTTCTTGGGGGTATTTGAAACAGGAACAGTGGAACTAAGGGCAAATCTTGCTTTTAAATGAAAGTATTTATTTTACTTATTATCTCATGCTTTCTAGGCCATTGCTTATTTTTATTGCTATCTGTAAGTAATGTGGCTACTGGTACAGTTTAGGTATGTGTGAGTATATACAGTTCTCGGTGCTTCATTCCTGTAATATATTTTTTAAGCTTCTTGAAAGAGTACAATCTCTAAAGCAGATGTGGTAGTCTTATGATTAAATCAGTATGCAAAGTCTGAATGGGCGATATGATTAGTCCCCTCAAAAGTATTAGAACACTGGATACTTTGACATTTTATAACATGTTTGACAGGTGGGTTGCCTAGCCCATTAGCAGATGCGCATTGAAATTTGCCATTCTTCAATTTGAATAATTGAAGGAAGCCTATGTCTTTGGTTTTTTACTCAACTTATGATTCCATATATGGGTTTTTTTTGTACCCCATGGTTCTTGGATTGTTACCAAGTTAAAAGCTAAGAACCTAATCATTTTTGGTCTAGAATACACAGTCACAGAATGCATAACTTAAAAAACACAACCATCAACTTTTGGTTTGCCCAAAGGAGTTTTCTCACTTTCATTCTTTGTCTCTTTACACCTTCTGGATGCAAAGACTAACAATTTTATCCAGTTTTTCCTGGATTTTAAATATATAAAAAGTGTATCATTTTTAAAAAGAATTGGGTATCTTCTTCCTCCCTAATCCTCGCCATAAGGTCACTCTAATAGAACTTCAACTAGATTTATTTTCAAAGAAGATAGATATATCAAATTTCAGAGCTGTTTGATCACCTAGACCAGCCACATGTTCTGTGCACAAGTCTGCTGCAATACTAGCCAGGTTGTAATCCAGCAGTGTGGGGCATGGGAAATTCATTGTCTTTTGAAGCGAATTCGTTTTGCCTTTAGAAAACTGTGTTCAAAAGTTCTTTTAAATGTTTGGTTAATGTCTAACTTCCCAGGGAATCAATGTAATAGTTAAATGGCCATGGGAATCAAATAGAACTAATTCACATCTGAGATGTTGGTGGGTAACTTTGGGTGAGTTTAAGCCTCAACTTTCTCATCTGTGAAAAGGGGATAATGATGGCAATGTCGATAATTCACTGAGAAGATTAAGTGACATAGGATGTGTGAAAAACCCAAGATGATATCTTATTTATAGAAGGCCATCAGCATGATTATCTTCTGAAGGTTTCTCCCTCTGTGCTAATTCTGTCTACTGGAACCACGTGGAAGATATCTATATTTCTTTTTAACTCAACTATCATGTCTTGCCTGTCTCCCTTTACCTGTTTTCAAATGACATAATTTGGTGTATTTTTTCACCAAAGTAATACCATACAGTTTGTTTCTCTTGAAGAGTGATACAGGGAAGAAACACAATGCTTCCGAGATAGTCTGATCAGAATAAAATGAAGCCATACCATCACCGACCATTAATGTAATTTGTTTGTTTGCCTCTTCCCTCTGGGGAACAACCACATCATATATTTGACCAGAATCATATGAAAATATTATCCGTGAGGTCAGATGTATTCAACTTTTTTCTTAGAATTTTTATTTAACTTTTATTCGTTTTAAACGAAATATCTCAATATATACTGAAAGCATGTATAGAGTAGGAGTCACTAGCATGAATTCTGCTGTGTGTTATGGTATTGTCAAAATCTTTGGGATTTTGTTTTTTTTTTTGGTGCCTGATTTTCCCACGAAGTGCTTATATTCTTCTTTTTTTTTCTTTTACTAATATGGCAGGTATATATATATATTTTAAAGATGTGCTTTCAGTCATGCTCATCTTCTGTTTGCCTTTTTAAAAAAGTGATTTGGCAATGGAAAATTTAATGAAGTCCAAGTATGTGTGTGCTTGAAGATATACTGCTGAAAAGCTTAATTTGACTTTGAATATTTTGAAATCTTTCAACTATATTCTTATCTCTTAATAGAGACACAGATTATTGGATTGAAAATTAAATTCCATATAATTTTCATTCTATTAGGAATTAAAATTAGAAAGCATTTTACATATAGCTAGTTGGTATATGTACATAAATATGAAAGTATGTTTATTTAATCCATTCTGGTGATTATTGGCTTTGACTTATGTAGAGAGAGTTGATATTTAAAAAGCACTGTTACCTTTTTACCCAAAAAACTGTACAATTTGAGGCATTGTTTTTTGAAATTAAATGATCTAGGTTATTTTGTTTGATTAAATATTTTTCTTTATTATAATCTTTGAGTTAGTTTTACCAGATTTTTTTTCAACGGTACTACCAAAAATTTCTAAAACTGTGTGTGCTTATAATTCTGAGTTTAACCTCCAACTTGGCAATAAGAGGCTTATAAAATCATATATAGGGTCTGCACGGTGTTAATGTCTGAGATTTATTTCTCCCCAAAGACTCATAGACAGTATTGACAAATATATCACACACTGCAGTTTTGACATGGTCATAATCTAGGATGGGAGGTTCGAAAGGTTTAAATAAACATCTAAATTGAATTTGTTAGATATTGTGTAGCAAGAGTCCTTTTAGTCACTAGCGTCCTTTATTTTTATTGAGGATTTTCCAAAGGTAACAATACATGTCTTTTCTAAAGAACTGAGTAAGAAAGCTATTGCAAATTAAACCCTGAATTTTTATCTTTTCCACCATTAATTGGTAAACTTCTCCATTTAAGAGCCACATCTATTTTCAAGCATTAAAATATTTTCCTAAAGTATGTAGTTTCTAAATGACTTCCTATAGCCCATTTAATTTGGGACTCGTTAATTTTGCAAAGTGATTCGCCGCTTGCTGTTGACATTGTCTTTTACTGTCAAGGATTGTCCATTTAATTGTCTTTTTGTTTTTCATACATGCTTCCTGCTTTAGGTAATAAAATAAGGAGGTCCATTTTAGTCATTTATTTGTTAAGAAATGATTAGCATCAGCTATGGCCAGTAATGAGGATTGATAAAGTCATTTTCTTTACAGATCTTACCTTTCAATTCATAAGGTAATCATAGGTACAGATAATTTTGATATGAGGTAGTGCTATTGTAGTACTGTATAACTAAGTACAGTAGAAGGACAGTAGAGGGAAAATATTTAATAATGTGTCATGTAACTTTCTTCCCAATCAGTGATGCAAAGTGGAGAAATACTTGTTGAAGATGTATGTGGGAAGAAAGAAATATGTGAAAACAATTAAGTCTCTTAGAAAAAGTTTCAATAACAACTTTTTATTCTGTAGAATTACGATTTTTCATCTGATGCTGACATATTTTTTAGTGTCAATTTTTGGTTTCAAGTATTATTTGGTTACTCCTGCATAGTTAATTTGTGTTAATATGGAACATCTCTCATTTTAAGTCCAGAGATGCCAGTTTTCTTATCATAGAGGGCCAAATTGCAGGGTATTCATGAAACTATGTGATTATGAGCAACACTTTTAGAAAATAAATAGTTGGGTGTGATTTGGAATATTTAATTGATTTTCTTGTTTATCTAAAAATTATTGAGCACCTATAATATACTAAGTACTGGATTAGATGGAGAACAAAAAGAGAAATGGACTTTGTTTTTATGGAGCTCATAGTTTAATCACAAAATCCTTTGAGCATAAAAGGTTACTGTGAAGTTTTTTCTATCAAAATATTAACTCAGAAGTATGTACCTAGACATTAGTAATAAGCCTAATTATTTCTTTAAAAGTATCATGAGATTTTAAAAAGTTACATACCAAGTTCTTTTGTTTTAATCCAAGGTTTTTCTTTGTGGGGGTGGGTGGGTAGGGAAATTGTTTCTTCAAGTTAATATTCCATAAAGGTTTTTGTGTACCTTTGGAATTCAAATATGAAAAAAATGAGGATGTCTAGCTTGATAGCTACAGTAGTAGAATCCATCTCACTTCCTGGTTCCAAAAATAAAGAAAAGAATGTAAATTAAACTTAGAGGATCAATTAAATTTAAAACACTGAAGTTGTGTTCCCATGCCAGACCATGACAAAACTGGGTATGGAATTGTCAGTTGGGTGTTTTCTTGGTTCCTGATCATTTGTGCAGCTGTTACTTAACTGACATTCATTCCAAGTTGAATATTGAAACTAACAATGCATCTGGTTAGGTATACTCAAAATGTATGGTATGGGATTGTCCATGATACGTAGGTCTTGTGTTATTTTCCTCTATGTGATATTTGTTTAGAGAGGGATTATGCCAGTAGCAAACTCCAGGTATTGGTGATGGACAGGGAAGCCTGGTGTGCTGCAGTCATGGGGTTGCAAAGAGTCAGACACGACTGAGCAACTGAACTGAACTGAACTAATGCCAGTAGCATTTAGACAACTGTTTTTCAAAATTTTTTGTTTTAAATAGCCCCGAATACAGAATAGGTAAAATTAGAGTCAGTTGGAGACAGGCAAGACTCTCCTCTGCTTACTCCCTGTGGAGCTCCAGCCACACCCCTCTCCCAACTCCCAAACTCAGAGCAGCTGGGATGTGGAAACTAAGTATTATGCACTGGCCTTCCTGGAAAATATACTTCTCTTATTGTGAGGGAAAAGGAATCATTTTCATTATGGCTTTCAATTTTGTTCAACCAATAGGTAGGTTAAAAAACACTGAAATACATCATAACTGTTGTGAATTAAAACAAGATCAGAATATAACTTGCAAAACATATCGATACTGTTGTAGATTTGCTCTTTTCTTCTTGACAGAAAATCATACTATATTTTCATCAAAACGGACCAAATGTTTTAGGAAGAATATCCTCTCTCAGTCAATCAGAGTTTACCTGTGGATGAGTCTTACTTGAGATATTTTCTGCCTCACAATAGTCTTACCATCTGTAAAAGAAATAGACCATGTAGTTTAGTTTATACATGCATAATATGTATAATTTATAAGCACATGTATCTCATATTAGAGTCTAATTTGGAAAAGTTGTAGTAGTAATTTGATGCCTGTGGAATTTATGTCTCTAATATTGTTATAGATTTTAACGTATGCTTTTCTTTTTCTCTCCCCTCCCTCCTGCCCCTCTCCTGCCCCCTTCCTGCCGACAGTCCTGGTACCTGGGCTAGCTTGGTTCCTTTCCAAGTATCAAATAGGACACCCATCCTACCGGCAAATGTCCAAAATTACGGTTTGAACATAATCGGAGAACCTTTCCTTCAAGCAGAAACAAGCAACTGAGGGGAAAAAATGAAATACAACACTAGTTTAAGAATTTTTTTTAAAAAAAAAGGAAAAGAGGAAGACTGGACAAAACAAACAAAACAAAAAGGGAGAAAGGAAGGAAACTGAAGAAAGAAGATAATAGACCAGCAATCGCAGCACTTACAATCACTAATTCCCTTAAGGTTGAAACTGTAATGACATAACAAGGGTCGATGATATTTCACTGATGGTAGTTCGCAGCCCCTGCAAAGTAGCCTTTGTTACATGAAGTCCGCTGGGAAATAGATGTTCTGTCTCTATGACAATATATTTTAACTGACTTTCTAGATGCCTTAATATTTGCATGATAAGCTAGTTTTATTGGTTTAGTATCTTGTTGTTTACGCATGGAATCACTATTCCTGGTTATCTCACCAACGAAGGCTAGGAGGCGGCATCAGAGGTGCTGGGCGTGACAGAGCCATGAGCCAGCCATTTTATAAGCACTCTGATTTCTAAAAGTTAAAAGAAATATATATGAAATCTCTGTAGCCTTTAGTTATCAGTACAGATTTATTAAATTTTGGCCCTTAACCCAGCCTTTTCCAGTGTGTAACCCAGTTTGAAATCTTAAAAAAAAAAAAGAAAAAAANTGGCGTGCTGCGATTCATGGAGTTGCAAAGAGTCGGACACGACTGAGAGACTGAACTGAACTGAATGATAATTCCTTAGAAACTAAATGCTTTACAATGCTGAAATTTTACTATTTTGGTTAAAATATCCTAATTGAATAGTCTGCAGATTTAGAAAATGATCATATATAAAATGGCTTAAAATCATTTTGCTCCATCCATCCATGGTTAATAGTATTTGATAAAAAATTAAAAACCTATAAAAGATACATTTTGATTAATGAATCAAGAGCAAGCTTTGTGAGAACTATCATTCATAGCGTAAGCACCACCACCACATCCATTGTTTTTTTCTGCTAAGAGTACTCAGTGTGTCCTAACTGATGAATGAGGTTTTAGTTTTTAATCAGTATCATCATTAATAGATCAATAACACACAAGCTTAGAAGAAATCTGCTTCCCAGAGAAATGTGAAAGCTTCCAGTGGTCTGAGGATTAGATTTCAATCACTTTCTTTGGAAGGCTACTTAATTATTAAAAACAACAGACAACTCCTTCTTCTACCCCAATACAAGCCATTTGGAGGAAAAAAAAAAAATGACCTAGGATTATCTTGTTCTTGGTACAAATAGCTACTTTAAAATTTACTTGAGAATTAGGAAGTGAATTATTTTTCAAGCCCAAATGTATTTTATGTCCACAGAGTAAAAGTGAAAACCAAAATATAATTTGGTGGCAATCTGAGTCCCCAAACTAGATAAAATATTTAAAATGCATGCAGCTCACACTGAATGGAGGCATCCTGGATTTTGTCCCTAATGAATGATTGATAAGGACTTGTGGCATTACTTTCCAGCCCTTTATCTTCCTTAAAAATACCAACTACTGCAGTACTTTTCTAAAAAATATAATTATTCACAATCAGCTTTTCTTTTGAAAGTATATTTGTACCTTGACTCAAAGACAAAGGAGTGATGATAGTCTATTTAATTCCTATGTCCAGAGCTAAAAAAAAATATAACATGGAACTCAGTTTTCAGTGTTAGATTATCTATGTTTAGCAAAAATTACACTGATTTTTACAACCCGTTAACTCCAAATGCTGCACTCAAAGAAGTCATGTGAACACCAAGACTTATTACTAAAAAAGAACAAAATTTCTGTGCTTCAGTTTTACAGACATATAGCTCATTTTCCATGCTTGATTTAACATCTCCTATTTAAAAACAAAGACATCACAAAATGATANAGATATTTTCTGCCTCACAATAGTCTTACCATCTGTAAAAGAAATAGACCATGTAGTTTAGTTTATACATGCATAATATGTATAATTTATAAGCACATGTATCTCATATTAGAGTCTAATTTGGAAAAGTTGTAGTAGTAATTTGATGCCTGTGGAATTTATGTCTCTAATATTGTTATAGATTTTAACGTATGCTTTTCTTTTTCTCTCCCCTCCCTCCTGCCCCTCTCCTGCCCCCTTCCTGCCGACAGTCCTGGTACCTGGGCTAGCTTGGTTCCTTTCCAAGTATCAAATAGGACACCCATCCTACCGGCAAATGTCCAAAATTACGGTTTGAACATAATCGGAGAACCTTTCCTTCAAGCAGAAACAAGCAACTGAGGGGAAAAAATGAAATACAACACTAGTTTAAGAATTTTTTTTAAAAAAAAAGGAAAAGAGGAAGACTGGACAAAACAAACAAAACAAAAAGGGAGAAAGGAAGGAAACTGAAGAAAGAAGATAATAGACCAGCAATCGCAGCACTTACAATCACTAATTCCCTTAAGGTTGAAACTGTAATGACATAACAAGGGTCGATGATATTTCACTGATGGTAGTTCGCAGCCCCTGCAAAGTAGCCTTTGTTACATGAAGTCCGCTGGGAAATAGATGTTCTGTCTCTATGACAATATATTTTAACTGACTTTCTAGATGCCTTAATATTTGCATGATAAGCTAGTTTTATTGGTTTAGTATCTTGTTGTTTACGCATGGAATCACTATTCCTGGTTATCTCACCAACGAAGGCTAGGAGGCGGCATCAGAGGTGCTGGGCGTGACAGAGCCATGAGCCAGCCATTTTATAAGCACTCTGATTTCTAAAAGTTAAAAGAAATATATATGAAATCTCTGTAGCCTTTAGTTATCAGTACAGATTTATTAAATTTTGGCCCTTAACCCAGCCTTTTCCAGTGTGTAACCCAGTTTGAAATCTTAAAAAAAAAAAAGAAAAAAAGAGGAAAAAAAGAAAAAAAAAGGAAAAAAGGAAAAAAGAAAAAAAAAACAGTTTGAACACAAAAGGCTCTATGGAAGAAATGCCTCTTTGTAGGTGAAGTGTTATCTCTGCATGCAACAGTAAAAATTAATATAATATTTTCCCCACAAAAGAAACATTTAACAGAGGCAAGTGCAATTTATAAATTTATATCTAAAGGGGAATCATGATTATAAGTCCTTCAGCCCTTGGACTCTAAATTGAGGGGATTAAAAAGAATTTAAGAGAATTTTGAACGAATTTATTTTCCCCTCAGTTTTTGAGGGCAGTAAAAAGGCATTAAATCAAGACAAATCATGTGCTTGAGGAAAAAAAAAATTAATGAAAACACAGCACTTATGTTGGTTTAGCTGCAGCCTCCTTGGAGGTAGAATTTATTTATTTAAAATTACTGGTTGCATCAAGAACCCATAGGGTGTACAAAAGGTTCTATAAAATCTGCATTCTAGAGACAAAGAGGCAGGCAAATCCATGTCACAAGGGTAAAGCTTACAGTTTACAAACTGGGAATGCCAGGGTGTAGGATGTAAAAACGCACTCTTGAGAAAACAGATGTAATCAGGGTGCTGAATACTTGCATGGTGCTTTCAGACATTAGCCTTGTTCAACAAACTTCTTGTATTGACAGATCTGTAGTGTGCATGGGCAGACACATTTTTGCCTCTATGTCTCTTAAAATTTTAATTAAAAATACTCTTTCCAGTAATCCTAATTTGCACGAAGATATAATGTCCACATTACGTGCCTTGCCTTGAAATCTAAAAAACAAAAAACAAAAAAAAAAACTACAAAAAAAAACAAAAAAGTGACATCACTACACTTGTTTTGCTGCATTTATTATCATTTTAAATCTTTACCATTTTTATGACAAAATATTTTGTACTCCAGACGAAGAAAAATGTGTGACATCATGGATTTTTTAGACAGTTATACCTTTATCTCACATTTATAAAGCATATCATGGCTGTGTATAGTTGCCGCTTAAAAATTGTAATCGACCAGCAATATTTTCAGTATTTTGGTGTTTTTTCTATTAACCTTTCATGTTTTTCATCTTCCAATTAATATTTGGGGGGGAGGGGTTTCAAATTTATACGAATTATGCAATACCAAGTTTTGCCTATGTAGGTAGTGCTTTTAGCTGTATTGGTTATTATAGGTAAGTACACAGATTTAAAAAAAATAATGTATGCTTTTTTTGTTTGTTTGTTTGTTTTAATTGACCAAAGTGGGTACTGCTATTTTTGCAGTGTGATGAGGTCCTTTTGTGTACTGAGATGGACAGGGGATTTTTTTTAATATACATATATATATATTCTGGGGTGGGTGGGAGGATTTTTAACACTTTACAGTGTAGCTGTGAAGCAGTGCACCCTGAGATGGGCCTGGGCTGCAAAGCGACTGTTCTGCCTACTGTGACAAACTTCAACTTAAACACAGGTTTCCCCCTCTCGAACTCCCCACCTGGGGTGCAAGCTGAACTCATTTCTGGTTTTCATAACAACAAACAGAGTAAAAACAAGTGAACACGAGTTCTCCTGGAGGCAGACTTGGCTTAAAACAAATGGTCTTATCTTTCTGTTGTTGTTGGGGGTGGTCGTTTTTCTTGAGAAGTTTTGGATCCACAGTGGAGAATGAGCCTGTCTCATATTTGGCAAAGATAGTTGTTGAAAAGGACATCTAGCAGATGTTTCGACTTTGGGGTTTTAACACCTGAGTCTACTTTCTCCTCTAAAATCTGCCATCCTGCTGGAGGGGGTGCTCTCATATCCTTTCCCCACCACTTCTCTTCCCCATTTCTTCATTTTGTGAACGGTAATCTGTGATTTACCTGTGTCTCACTACTTCAAGTGGTTGGTAGTGCACTTGGAAAAAAAGATATATTATTTAAATATCCAGAAGATTGAACAGAGGGTTGCTATTATTAAATGTATTCGGACTAATAACTTTGATTAAAATCAAAGTTCAGTTTCTAAAGAACAACAAAAAAATAAATAAATCTTGTTAAGTTTTCATTTTACCTGCCCTTTTAAACTGAGAACCCAAGCAGAAGGGAAATAGAGAATTTTAAGAAGTGAATTTTCCTGTGGATGAATTAAGCCCATTAGAGGCTGATGGGATTTTTTTTTTTTTAAGGGATGGTACCTCAAATATATATTGGATTTAATTTCCCTGGAGGGCTAGAGGGTGAATGGAGGCTGGTTCTACTTTACTTCTCCCCACTGCCCCCCAGTTCCATTGAGTGAATTCATTACTAGAAGGAAACTCTTTTAGAATTAGTGACGCATGGTGGGCTGCCATGAGGAGCCCCCTGACCCCCTTCCCCCAGGCCGTGGCCTAATAAAATAAACTGTCTATTGTTCTCACAGCATATCATTTAATGATGAAGACTTTAGAACAATGCTTATGAGCCTGAGAATTGTATTTGATTAGCCCATTCAGTTTGATAGCCCCAATGCTGAAAAGCACAGCAGGATCATTGCAGTGCAAGTTCAAAAGTAAGTTCAGTCATTTTTGTGATGACTTGCCCTGGTAGAACACAGATCATCTCAGCCAAGCTCTTCAGGTCTCTTCAACCTAATAGGTGAACAAATCCACCTCACAGGACACACAGTATTTTTTTAAGAGCAGACTTGCTCTCTTTTTTAAAATTTTTGCCAGTGAATGAGCAGCTCTAGCTGCATAAGTTACACACTGTGGGTATTCCTGCCTGTCTCTTGAATACAAAAGCCTAGTTCAAGTGTTGCTTTTTTTTAAATCATTTTTTTTCTCCCTTCCCTTTGAGATAAAACTCTTTAAAAAGATCCTACTCTCTATATAATCTCAAATCCATTTTGGCCTCCTTCTCTTTTTACCAGGAAGTATCTTGTGACTAAGGGCCCCCCTCTTGCAGGTCTTGCACGCCCCTCCCCTCCCCAGAATTGCAGAGCTACAGGATGGTGAAGGTCACCCAAGGGCATCAGTAGGGGGTGGCGTCTCCAGCCCCTGGCTCCATGGCACTGTTCAACTTTCCTTGCGTTGCTTTTCAGCCCACCCCTCACAGTGCCTCTGAAGTGTTTCCTCTGGAGTAACACGAGCGTTTGAGGGCTTGTCTAAGGAGAAGAAAAGAATAAGGCAGTGAAGGAGACTGTACATAAAGACATGGCAAAAATCGTAATTATAGCAATATAGTTATGGGGTAATGTTCGGGTGGGCAGCTCCATTTAAAAAAAAAAATATGTGAATGAATCTGTGAAGCTGCGAGTAGCAAGAAGAGCGAAAGGTCTTCTTCACAAACCGCCTACCTTGTAGACAGTAATTTGTACACTGTATAGTTTTGTTAAGAATTTTTTTTTAAATTAAAATTCCCATGTTTGTAAAGCTAACTTTTTAACAATTATAATGGAACTATATGTTGTTTCCATTTTTAAAGTAAACAAGAATATTCCTTGTTTGGAGACTGGACTTGAGTTAAAACTCTCCAGGCTCTTAAGTTATGTATTAAAAAAGAAAAAAAATCTGTCCATGTTAGGAGTTATTTCACAGATTCCTGTGCTTGAAAAGCATAGGATACTAATCCTTTAAAAAGTGTAAATGGAGAAAAGTTATATTTTATGAAGGTTATTTTGTTGTATTTAGTATTGGAAAAGTTGGTTTTCAGAGCATTTCAGAATGTCGGAAGCACCACTGTCTTTTTATTAGTATAAACGGCCTTTAGCAAAAGTTTTTGTGATTGTTACGTGATGGTATTTAAGGTTGTTTCACAGAGCATTCAGGATAGGCAGAAAATGACAAAACAGTGCTATGTCTCACATAACGTGTCCTCAGGGAGCAGAATCTTGGATTTGTGACTTGTAGCTTCATAAGGACTCAACAAAAGAGATTGCACAGGGACATTTCAGCAGTGTGACACCAGGACATATGTTCTTTACCTAGATTCAAACTCTATGTATCGTGTGAAACGATGAAGGCTGCAGAAAGTTATCCCATATTCAGTGTACAGTATTCATTTTTAATGAAACAACTACAATATTGCTGGCAGATAGGCCCCAAGCATGACATTCAATATAGTTTACATGTTCCTGTCAAGGTCTTTGGTTAACATTAACCAGCTGCATGCTTCCTGGACTTTAAAAAATTGGGTTTCTATAGAAAACTTTTTTTTTTTTTTAATGTGCAGGCTATTCAAGTTCAATAGTAAAAGCTTAAAATTGAATGTTCTACTCCATGCTGAAGGAGCTGAAAGCTGCCTTCTTCATTTTTTGCACTTTCTGGTAGTTCCCCTGTTTTTTTCTAATTCCTTATGAAATTGTGTGGGTGGGGTGGAGCACTGCAGTTGGGGGGTAACATGGACCACTGATTTTTGCCCTTTGACCCTGCACAATAACCTTTGCATCAGCCAAACTCATTGCCATGACAACTCTTTGTACTGTGTCCGTGCCACAGATCTGTTGGTGACATTGTTCATATAGTCAAAGGGGACAAGTTGGAGACGGTCAATTTTTACTTTTTGTTGTTGTTGTTGTTGCAATTCTTTCTTCAATGGTTGTAAGTAGTTTTTTTTTTTTTTTTAATAATAAAAGGGTTCACTAGTTAAGACTCTTTAGAAATATCTGTGTGTTGCAATTCAAATGTATGTTGAGATTGTGAAAAGGCTTCAGTGGCACTAGCCTACCAGCACGCCAGCCCCAGCCTCTGATAACTTTTATTTGCATGATCAGTACCGGTAGTAAATGGTGGCCTACATACACAGGAGACAGTGTGAGCTGGTGACACTAAAGCCAGTCTTGTATTACTGTATTTTTGACAGAATGGTTTCGAAAACTGTGCTACAGGGACTGATGTGGCAAATATATCTTTTTATGCAGAAGGAAGTCTTTTTTTTTTTTTTTTCAAGAAGTATGGCTTATTATGCATTCTTCATCGAGGGCATTGAAGTTGCATGGACTGAAAAAAGTTGATGCAAAACGAGAAAGAAACAAACAAAACAAAACAAAAAAAAAACCAGCAAAATGTTTACCAAAAAACTCAAACAAATGAGCAGTGCCTGTTCAATTTCACAGTCTCTGTTGAGTTCAGTTGTAAATATGTTTCAAATGACATTTTCTTGGAAAAAAAAATATCTCTACAACATTGTAGAATGTGAGGGGTAACTTCATCCCAGGAATAGGCTTCTCAAAGCTGCAGTAGATTATGTCTTCATCAAGCTGTTAATTTGTGCTTATATCATATAGAACTTTTAGCATCCTGGG
This sequence comes from Neotragus pygmaeus, assembly GCA_006410875.1. Lineage (NCBI taxonomy): Eukaryota > Metazoa > Chordata > Mammalia > Artiodactyla > Bovidae > Neotragus > Neotragus pygmaeus. The sequence continues at coordinate 472,567 of SJYV01018031.1, forward strand.
AAGAGGTGCCCCCACCTCAATGATATTTCTCTGAGAACAACTTTTGTAGGACTGTGTGTTTCTTTAGATACATTTAGTACAACTGTAGGTGACGAGTAGTCAGTTATTGCTTGCTAGCTACACACCAGGGTTGATCCATTTTAAAACTTCTGGCATTTTGTCCTCATGGGCCATAATTACAGAACCTTGTGTTTTAATTAAATTTTTCAAAAAAGAGGCACCTGCACAATCTCCGTGTAACAAACCTTTAGCAGTAGGATGTATTATATGACAGTTACTTAATTTCTGGCATTCAGACCACTGGGATCAGCCTCAGAAGGGGCCAGAATGTTAGCAAAGGTTTTATTGTGCCCGGTTGGAGGATAATGTTCTTTGGGTACTTTTTGTGGGTTGCAAATGAACTCAATTGCCACAAGTTTTAAACTGGTGTAAATCAAGCTTGACTTAATGTGATTGTTACTGTTATATCCAGCCTATACTGCTAGCAGCTGCTCATACTGCAGTCAATTACTGGAAGCAGATATATTTCCTATGCAAAAACTGTTTAAACAATAAAATGAGCTATGCTACAGACTCTGGCCTCATGTTTTATTTTCCTCCTCCGTCTCATCCCACCACTCTTCCCGCACCAGTGTTGGGGTCAGTAGTATTTTGGAAGTGGATCTTGGTCCTTCCATTTGGAAATTTTGTAGCACGGGTTTAATTTCTTAGTGTCTGGGATGGTGACTCTTCCAGTTAGATACTTCCGGTTTTGTCCTGGGCACGGGTGTATCTGTGTTAACCCTTCTTGCAATTCCTAATATGTATACTCTTCACAAGCTCTCTAAACAATGGCAGTAAAAATACAAGTGCAGTTCTAGAATTTCAGCCCCTACTCTCCAAGAAAGGCCTTTCAGCAGTGAGGTGAAGATGTAATGTGTGCTCAGGATGACTGGACTGTGGTCTCCTCCACTGAAAAACCACAGGGCCTCAAACACACACATTCAACAGGAGGAGGTAAGTCCTGAGGCCACCCTGTGGCTGTGGGTTTGGTGGTTTTGTGACTACTGGAGAAGAATTCCTTTCTCCCTGTGCCTGAAAAGGAGCAGCATCTAAGGTTTCCGAGGAGCAGAGCTACTTTTCATTGTAAGAGGGGGTGGATTAATGTTCCTTATTCACAGGGAGGTGGGACACGAGCTGAAATTGAGGATGGTATCCAGATCCAGGCTCCTTAAATACAGCATTTCTGAATGGAGTCAGCTGCAGTTCAATAATAGCTAATTGAAAAGGAACCTGCTTAAATGGTTTGGGGGTCCATCTGAGTAATGTGCACAAATGAATCAAAACTGATGCAAGCTTGATTGAAAAGAAATAAAAATGTCTGGAATTTGACCATCCCAACTGAAGACTTGCTGAGACAAATCCAATGGCCTGATCCCACCACTTCTAATTTATGGCTCAGGTCTCTTTCATCTCCCCAAATCACCCTGATATAGTGGGTTTATACTTCTGTGGGTGGAGTTGCAGGGAAATCAACTGACCACAATCTATTGAAAAAAAAAAAAAGGAAAATTCTGGAAGGTTCCATCATGAGATGGTGATTAAATATTTTAGAAGATTAAGAAATGTCATAGGAAATAGTTTAAGAATATTATACTTGAAGTAAAATTTTTACCTGTTGAGAGACTTTTTACTCTTATGAACACATTTGACTTTGTTAGCATCAATCAAGATTTGGGGATAGAAGAGAGATGGTAGTGAGAAAGTTGTTCAGTTGCTCAGTCATGACTGACTTTGGGACCCCTTGGAGTGCAGAATGCCAGGCTTCCCTGTCCTTCACTGTCTCCCAGAGTTTGCTCAAACTCATGTCCATTGAGTTAGTGATGTTATCCAACCATCTCATCCTCTGTTGCCTGCTTCTCCCCCTACCATCTATCTTTCACAACATCAGGGTCTTTTCCAATGAGTCGGCCGTTTGCACTCTGGTGACCAAAGTATTGGAGCTTCAGCTTTGGCATTGTTCCTTCCAGTGAATATTCAGGTTTTACTTCCTTTAGGACTGACTGGTTTGATCTCGCTGCTGTCCAAGGGACTGTCAATAATCTTCTCCAGCACCACAATTAGAAAGCATCAATTCTTCAGTGAACGGTGAGGAAGAATACACAAATATTTCAAGTCCCTGCTCTAGAGTTATACTGCCTGTTTCAAATGCTAGAAATGGTCAGCTGTACACCAAGTTATATAAACTTTCTTTGCCTCAGTTCCCTTATCTGTAAAATTAGATACTAGTAAGAATACCTGTCTCATTAAGCTATTGAGAGGGTAAATGAGATTGTGCATGTAAAGTTCTTACAGTACATAATTTCTTATTATTACTATTGTTATCACCATAGGGCTATATGACCCATTCAGTTCAGTTCTGTTCAGTCACTCAGTCGTGTCTGACTCTTTGCAACCCCATGAATCGCAGCACGCCAGGCCTCCCTGTCCATCACCAAGTCCTGAGTTCACTCAAACTCACGTCCATCGAGTTGGTGATGCCATTCAGCCATCTCATCCTCTGTCGTCCCCTTCTCCTCCTGCCCCCAATCCCTCCCAGCATCAGAGTCTTTTCCAATGAGTCAACTCTTCGCATGAGGTGGCCAAAGTACTGGAGTTTCAGCTTCAGCATCATTCCTTCCAAAGAACTCCCAGGGCTGATCTCCTCTAGAATAGACTAGTTGGATCTCCCTGCAGTCCAAGGGACTCTCAAGAGTCTTCTCCAACACCACAGTTCAAAAGCAGCAATTCTTCAGCGCTCAGCCTTCTTCACAGTCTAACTCTCGCATCCATACATGACCACAGGAAAAACCATAGCCTTGACTAGACGGACCTTAGTTGGCAAAGTAATGTCTCTGCTTTTGAATATACTATCTAGATTGGTCGTAACTTTTCTCCCAAGGAGTAAGGGTCTTCTAATTTCATGGCTNTAAATGGATTCGTTTGTTTCTTTTAGAGTTGAAGATGTAGGGACATTAATTATTTTCACTGGCTGTTGGTATGTTTGTGTGTGTGTTGTGATTTGAAAATAATTGGATTGCTACTGGTTGGAGTGCATCACTTCCTTTCCCTTCTAGTTTTAATTCTGTGGCAGCCAGTAAGTCTCTACTGAGAGATTATTCAACAGAGTCCTTCCAAGAGACCATTGCTTGAATGGAAACTGCATACCTATACATGACTTGATCTTAGTTTCTAGAAGTTCCCTTCAGGTGATGCCAATACTTTGCTTTCTTTGTGAACGAAGAAAAGCATTGATTTCTTAAGTCTGTTAATTTTCTAAATAGCTTTATTTTATAGGACACACAAGAATTTGCAAGGAATAGGAATTTTCTCAAACAGAGAAAGGTCGTGAGAGCTGAACGGAGAGACGTTGAGAGCAGAGGAAGCCCCAGGCGAGAGTGCAGCGTCTGACTCTCTTCCCTCGGACAAGCTGACAGCTGGCATCTGTGCTCCACCACATGACACTCCATTCTTTCCTCTCAAGGTGGGGACTGGATAAGGTGGTGAAATCTGCAGTGGACTGGGAGGAACTGGATAAGCCTGAGATATGCAGCTTTCCAGACTTCATACGGAGGATCCCTCAAAGTCTTTACAGGACACAGTAGCTGCTCCCATGGGACAGGAAGCAAATGTTCTGTCTTTCCTTCCC